>PVHT021183705.1:23805164-23830913 GCA_004024745.2 Catagonus wagneri | reverse complement strand
CTTGTTTGTAGACTTTTTGATGGTGGCCATTCTGGCTGGTGTAAGGTTGTACCTCATAGTGGTTTTGAATTGCATTTCTCTAATAACGATGTTGAACATCTTTTCATGTGTTTTTTGGCCATCTGTATGTCTTCTTTGGAGAATTGTCTGCCTAGATCCTCCACCCATTTTTTCATGGGGTTGTTTGTTTTTTGGTATTGAGCTGTAGGAGGTGTTTGTAAATCTTGGAGATTAATCCCTTGTCAGTTGCTTCATTTGCAAATATTTTCTCCCATTCTGTGGATTTTCTTTTCTTTTTGTTTAGTGTTTCCTTTGCTGTGCAGAAACTTTTAAGTTTAATTAAGTCCCATTTGTTTATTTCTCTTTTTATTGTAATTACTCTGACAGAAGGGTCTAAGAAATGAAAAGGGAGAAGTAAATATTTAAACAACCAAAAATAAAAACAAATTAAGCCTCCATATCAGTAAGTTAGAAAGTGACCAATGATAAAACCTATAGAAAGTTGAAGAAATATGTTAATAATTATATAACAAGAGAAAAACAGTAAAAATAATGACCTTTGACTTATTTGAAAAAAATTAAAGAAAATAAAAATAGATTATACATTGAATTATAGATAAAATGTGGGAAAAGCACACATATAAGTAAAAAATGGGAATGGAGATTATAACTATTGATACTAAATATGTTAGTAAATTAAAGCATCTCAGCTTAAGTTTGTGCAAATAGATTTGATAGTCATATAAAATAAGTGTATTTCTTAGCAAACAAATTAGTAAATCTATCTACAGAAGAGAATGAAGTAAAAAGAGCAATAGTGGACAGTTACTCAAGTGCTATTATTATTAGAGTACCAGGATTAATGGTTTTACAGGTATGTACAACTGAAACTTTTGAAATAGATAAACACAATATTTAGATGCACTGAAACTTAGATGAGAAGGAATATTTCAAAATTATTAAAAAAATTGGTCTAATATTAGTCCTAAAACTTGATAAATATGTTAAAAAACACTATAGACTAATCTCTTCTGAGTCAATGAAAAATTTCCAAATAAATAAAATCTAGAAACACATTAAAATAATACTCGGCAATTAAAATCTGTTTCACAACAAAAGCAATAATCTTTCAAAATTAGATCAACTAATGTATTTCACAAGTATAATCTAAAAAAGGTCATTTCCATAAAAGTTGGAAAGGCATTTAAAATTCAACTCAGCATTAAATTTCAACATCTATATCTAATTTAATGCATGTCTTTATAGATTAAATATACTTTTATTCCAAAAATATATAATATTTTGTCATATTTAAAATATTTTATGTAGATGACATTAAACTATGCATATCTTTTGGGGCCTTTTTTTTTAGTTCCATACTATATTTGTAATATTTATATATGTTGATACTCATAAATTTAAGTATTTCAAATGTAGCTATGGCATTATTGATTTATCTACTTTTTGTTAATAGACTTTTTTCTTTCAATATTTTTTCTTTATAATTATAGTGCTTAAATTTTGCCTTTATAAGTATTTTCACAAACAAATGTACAAGTTTCTCTAAGTTATATTCCTAAGACTATAATTTATTGCTTGTAGTGCATGTGCATCTTTTTCTTTTCATTTTTTTAAAGTTTTATTGAAGTATAATTGATTTACAATGTGGTGATAATTTCTGCTTACCACAAAGTGATTCAGTTACATATATACACATGTCCTTTTTTTTTCAGATTTTTTTCCCATATAGGTTATCACAGAATATTGGGTAGAGTTATCTGCGCTATACAGCAGATCCCCATGGGCCATCCATTCCATACATAATAATGGTCAATGCCAATCCCAAATTCCAAGTCCAAGTCCATCCCTCCCCACCTCACATGACCCGTTTGATAACCATAAGTTTTCCAAGTCCAAGAGAGTCTTTTTCTACTTTGTTGATAATTTCATTTGTGTCCCTTTTTTTTTTTTTTTTTGCTTTTTCAGGGCCACACCCGTGGTATGTATATAGAGGTTCCCAGGCTAGGAGTAATCGGAGCTACAGTTGCTGTCCTAAGCCAGAGGCACAGCAACACGGGATCCAAGCCACATCTCTGACCTACACCACAGCTCACAGCAATGCTGGATCTTTAACCCACTGAGCAAGGCCAGGGATCAAACCCACAACCTCATGGTTCCTACTTGGATTCATTTCTGCTGCACCATGATGGGAACTCCTGTATCAATTTTTTTAGAGTTCATATATGTGATATAATATGATGTTTTTCTCTGTCTGACTTACCTCACTTAATATAATAACCTCTAGATCCGTATATGCTGCTGCAAATGGCATTATTTCATTCTTTTTGATGGCTGAGTAATATGCCATAATATTCCATTTTCTTTATCCATTCCTATGTTAATGGACATTTAAGTTGTTTCCATGTCTTGGCTATTGGAAATAGTGCTGCAATGAACATTGGGGGTACACATATCTTTTTGAATTATATATTTTTTTCTGGATATATGCCTAGGAGTGGGATGGATGTATTATATGGTAGTTCTATTTTTAGTTTACTGAAGAAGCTCCATACTGTTTCCATAATGGCTGTACCAATTTACATTCCCACCAACAGTGTGGGAGGATTCCCTTCTCTCCACAGGCACTTCACTCACTATTTATTGTTTGTGTGTGTATATATATATATCTATATATCTATATATATATATATATATCTATATATATTTTTAGGGCTGCACCTGCAACACATGGAGGTTCAGAGGCTTGAGTCTAATCGGAGCTACAGCTGCTGGTCTATGCCACAGCAATGCAGAATGGAAATGCATCTGTGACCTACACCACAGCTCATGGCAACACTGGATCCTTAACACACTGAGCTAAGCCAGGGATCAAACCTGCAACCTCATGGTTCCTGGTCAGATTTGTTTCCACTGTGCCACAACAGAAACTCCCTGTTTATGGATTTTTTTTTGATGATGACCATTCTGACCAGTGGGAGGTGATATCTCATTGCAGCTTTGACTTGCATTTCTCTAATGAATGTTGATATTGAGCATCTTTTCATGTGATTTTTGGCATCTTTGTGTCTTCTTTGGAGAAATGTCAATTTAGATCTTCTATTTTAAAAAAATTTTTTCAATGCAAAGCTCCATGAGATATTTGTATATTTTGAAGATTGATCCCTTGTCCATCACTTTGTTTGTGAAGATCTTCCTCCATTCTGTGGGTTGTATTTTTTTACAGCTGCCTTTGCTATGCAAAGGCTTTTAAGTTTAATTAGATTCCATTGGTTTATTTTTGTTTTTATTTTCATTATTCCAGGAGGTGGAACAAATAAGATATGCTCTGATTTTTGTCAAAGAAGTATTCTACCTATGTTTTCTTCTAAGAGTTTTATAGTATTTGACCTTACATTTAGGTTTTTAATCCATTTTGAGTTTATTTTTGTGTAAGAAGTTGAATAATGTTCTGATTTCATTCTTTTACGTGTATCTGCCCAGTTTTCCCAGCAGCACTTATTGAAGAGATTGTCTTTTCTCCATCATATATTCTTGCCTCCTTTGTCATAAATTAGTTGACCATTCATATGGTGGTTTACTTCTGGGCTTTCCATATTGTTCCAATGATCTGTGTTTATGTTTTTATGCCAGTGCCATGCTCTTTTGATGACTGTAGCTTTGCCATATAGTCCAGAGCCAGGGATCTTGTTTTCCCCAGCTCCAATTATTTTCCCCTCAGGATTGCTTTGGCTGTTTGTGGTCTTTTGTGTTTCTATACAAATTTAAAATTTTAGTGCATCTTAATATTTACTAGAATTTATTAAATTGCTCTCCCACTTGGTATTACCATTTTTTTACTATTAGTAGAATGCAAGTCTCTACATCTTTTCCAAATCTTGAAATTGACAGATTCTAATTATTATATTTGATATGTGTGAAATGATAGGCCATGATTTTAGTTGCATTTCCCTGATTCCCTATTCCAGAGCACAGAAAAGGTAGAACTTTCTAATTCTTTTGCTGAAGCCCAGTACAATAAAGTAAAAATCAACAAAACTATTTCACAAAACATAGAAACAAAAGGGAAATTTTCCATGTGAAAATAAGACTAGAATTAGTAAATACAAATTTATCAATATAATTCAAAGCACACTGATAGAAAACTGTTCAATAACCATGTGTAGTTTTTTTTTAATTAAAAAAGGAATGTATACATGTATGTGTAACTGGGTCACCTTGCTGTACAGTATAAAATTGACAGAACACTATAAACCAGCTATAATGGAAAACAAATAAAAATCATTTAGAAAGGAAAAAGAAAAAGAAAGAAAGAAAGAGAGGAAGAAGTACTTTTTCCTCAGAGGAAAACATTTTTTTTTGACATACAAAATTTATATGTATTTAGTATATATAATTTGATGTGTTTGAAGATAAGTTTACACCTGTGAAACCTTCTCCACAATCTAAGCTGTAAACTTGTATATCACCTCGAAAATTTCCTCCTGTCCTTTTATTTATTATTACATTGTTTTTGCTGTTATTATTATTAGGACATTTAACATAAAATCTACAATCTTAGCAAATTTATAACTACACTACACAACACACAGTTGTTATCTATAGGCAATAGGCTATATAGGAAATATCAGACTTATTTGTCCTGTAAAACAAAAAATGTGTACCCTTTGACAAATACCTGCCATTTTCCTTCTTCATTCCAGGCCAGGGTAATCACCATTACATTACTTGCTTCTATGAGCTTCACTCTTTTGAATTACTTGTATGAGATATTATATAACATTTGTCCTATCTAGCTTATTAACTTAGCATCATATTTTATAGATTCATCCATGTTGTTGCAATAACAAAATGTCCTTCTTTTTAAGGCTGAATAATTCCATTGTATGTATATGCAATATTTTCTTTATCCATTAATATCCATTGACATGTAAATCGTTTCTATGTTTTGGTAATTGTGGACAGTGCAGCAGTACACGTGGAGGTGCATGTAATCTCTTTGACATTCTGATTTCTATTTCTTTTGTATATATACTGAGAAGCAAGATTGCCCGATCATACAGTAGTTCTATTTTATTTTAACTTATTGAGGAAACTCCAGATTATTTTCCATACTGGCTGTACCAATATATATTCTTAGCAATGATGCATAAAACTTCCCTTTTCTACATCCTTGCCAGCATCTGTTACCCTTTGTTATTATTATTAAGAGAAAACCTAATAGGTGTGTGGCAATATTTCATGGTTTTGATTTGCATTTCCATGATGATCAGTACAGTTGATCAAATTTTTTTATGTCTGTTGGTCATGTGTATGTTTTCCTTAGAGAAATGTCTATTCAGTTACCTTGCCTATGTTTTAATTGGGTTATTTATTTTGTTACTATTGATTAGTAGGAATTCCTTATATATTTAGATGTGAACAATTTATCAGATATAAGGTATGTAAATATTTTCTCTCTTTCCATAGATTGCATTCCTATAAAGAATGGAGAAGTATTTTTTTGGTAATTACATATTGATCAATATTTTTGTTTAATCATATCACCACATTAGAATTTTGTTGACTGAACCAATAAAGAACCTTTTTTTGGGGGGGGGTGTATGGTAATGCCTTTTTTTATTTTTTATTTTTTTATTGCTCAATGAATTTTATTACATTTATAGTTGTACAATGACCATCACAACCAAATTTTATAGCGTTTCCATCCCAAATTCTCAGTGCATCCCCCTACCCCAAAACTGTCTCATTTGGAAACCATAAGTTTTTCAAAGTCTGTGAGTCAGTATCTGTTCTGCAAAGAAGTTCATTGTGTCCTTTTTTTTAGATTACATATGTAAGTGATAGTATTTGATGCTGGTGTCTCACTGTCTGACTGACTTCACTTAGCATGATAATTTCTAGGTCCATCCATGTTGCTGCAGGTGCTGTTATTTCTTTCCTTTTAATGACTGGGTAAAACTCCACTGTGGATATGTACCACATCTTCCTTATCCAATCCTGTGTTGATGGACATTTAAGTTGTTTCCATGTCTTGGCTATTATATATAATGCTGCAGTGAACATTGGAGTACATGTATCATGGTTTTCTCTGGATAAATGCCCAGGAGTGGGATTGCTGGATCAAATGGTAATTCAATTTTTAGTTTTTAAGGAATCTCCATACTGTTTTCCACAGTGGATGCACCATTGACATTACCACCAACTGTGTAGGAGGGCTCCCTTTTCTCCACACCCTCTCCAGCATTTATTCTTCATAGACTTTTTGATGATGGCCATTCTGGCTGGTGTATGGCGGTACCTCAGAGTAGTTTTGATTTTCATTTCTCTAATAATTAGTGACGTTGAACATCTTTTCATGTGTTTTTTGGCCATCTGTACATCTTCTTTGGAGAATTGTCTGTTTGGATCTTCTGCCCATTTTTGATTGTTTTTTGTCTTTTTGGTACTGAGTTATAGGAGGTGTTTATGAATTTTGGAGATTAATCCCTTGTCAGTTGCTTCATTTGCAAATATTTTCTACCCTTCTGTGGGCTGTCTTTTTGTTTTGCTTAGGGTTTCTCTTTGCTGTGTAGAAACTTAAATTTAATTGGGTTCCATTTGTTTATATTTTTTATTGTCATTACTTTAGGAAGTGGATCTGAGAAGATGTTGCTGTGATTTATGTCATAGAATGTACAGCTTATGTTTTCTTCTAAGAATATCCGGTCTTATATTTAGATTTTTAATCCATTTTGAGTTTATTTTTATGTATGGTATTAGGAAATGTTCTTATTTCATTCTTTTACATGTGGCTGTCCAGTTTTCCCAGCACTACTTATTGAAGGGACTGTCTTTTCTCTATTGTATATTCTTGCCTCCTCTGTCATAAATTAGTTGTCTGTAGGTGGCGTGGGCTTAATTCTGGGCTTTCTATCCTGTTCCACTGATCTGTATTTCTGTCTTTGTGCCAGTATCATATGGTTTTGATGACTGTAGCTTTGTAGTATAGTATGAAGTCAGGGAGCCTGATTCTCCAGGTCTTTTTTTCTTTCTCAGGATCTCTTGGGCTCTTCTGGGTCTTCTGTGCTTCCAAACAAATTTTAAAGTATTTTGTCATAGTTCTGTGAAAAATGGCTTTGGTAATTTGATAGGGATTGCACTGAATTTGTAGATTACCTTGGGTAGCATAGTCATTTTGACAATATTGATTCTTCCAATCAAGAGCATGGTATGTCTTTCCATATGTTTGTGTCATCTTTGATTTATTTCATCAGTATCTTATAGTTTTCAGAGTACAGGCCTTTTGTCTCTTTAGGTAGGTTTATTCCTAGGTATCTTATTCTTTTTAATGCCGTGGTAAATGGGATTGCTTCCCTAATTTCTCTTTCTGCCCTTTCATTGTTAGCATATAGAAATGCAGTAGATTTCTGTGTATTAATTTTGTATCTTGGGACTTTGTCAAATTCATTGATGAGCTTTAGCAGTTTTCTGGTACAGTCTTTAGGATTCTCTAGGTGTAGTATCACGTCATCTACAAATAGAGATAGTTTTACTTCTTCCTTTCCAGTTTGGATTTCTTTTTCTTTTCTGATTTCTGTGGCTAAGACTTCCAAAACTATGTTGAATAGTAGTGGCAAAAGCAGACATCCTTGTCTTGTTCCTGATCTCAGTGGGAATTCTTTCTGCTTTTCACCATTGAGCATGATGTCTGCTCTGGGTTTGTCACATATAGCCTTTACTATGTTAAGGTATGTTCCCTCTATGCCCACTTTCTGGAGGGGTTTTGTCAGAAATGTTTGCTGGATTTTGTTCAAAGGCTTTCTATGCATCTATTGAAAGGATCATGTGGTTTTTATTCTTCAATTTGTTAATGTGGTGTATCACAGTGATTGATTTTCAGATATTGAAGATCCTTGATTCCCTGGGATAAATCCCACTTGATCATGGTATACAATCCTTTTAATGTATTGTTGGATTTGGTTTGCTAGTATTTTGTTGAGGATTTTTGTGTCTATGTTCATCAGTGAAATTGGCCTGTAATTGTCTTTTATTTGTATCTTTATCTGATTTTGGTATCAGGGTGATGGTGCCCTCATAGAATGAGTATAGGAGTTGTACTTCCTCTGCAATTTTTTGGAATTTTTTCAGAGGGATAGGTGTTAGTTCTTCTCTAAGTGTATGATAGAATTCTCCTGTGAAGCCATCTGGTCCTAGACTTTTGTTTGTTGGAAATTTTTTTTTTTTTTTGCCTTTTGTCATTTTAGGGCCACCCCCGCATGGCATATGGAGGGTTCCAGGCTAGGGGTCTAACTGGAGCTGTAGCCACTGACCTACACCACAGCCACAGCAACGCAGAATCTGAGCTGCATCTGTGACCCACACCACAGCTCACGGCAACACCAGATTGTTAACCCACTGAGAAAGGCCTGGGATAGAACCCACAACCTCATGGTTCCTAGTCAGATTTGTTAACCACTGCGCCACAATGGGAACTCCTGTTGGAAATTTTTTAATCACAGTTTAAATTTCAGTACTTGTGATTGATGTGTTCATCTTTCTGTTTCATCTTGAGTTATCTTGGAAGCTTGTACTTTTATAAGAATTTGTCCATTTCTTCTAGGTTTTCCAATTTATTGGCATATAGTTGCTTACAGTAGTCTCATGATCCTTTGAATTTCTGTGATGTCCATTGTAACTTCTCATTTTTCTTTTCTAATTTTGTCGATTTAAGTCCTTTCTTTTTTTTTCTTGATAAGTCTAGCTAAGGATTTATCCATTTTGTTGATCTTTTCAAATAACTAGCTTTTTATCTCATTGATCTTTTCTATGGGTTTCTTCATTTTTATTTTATTTATTTCTGCTCTGATCTTTATGATTTCTTTCCTTCTACTAACCTTAGTTCTTGTCTGTTCTCCTTCTATTTGCTTTAGGTGCAATTTTAGTTTCTTTATTTGAGCTTTTTCTTTTTTCCTGCCTGAGGTAGGCTGGTATTGCTATAGACTTCCCTCTTAGAACTGATTTTGCTGCATCCCATAGGTTTTTGAGTGTCGTATCTTGGTTCTCATTTGCTTCTAGATATTTTTTGAGGTTCTCTTTGATTTCTTCAGTGATCCATTGTTTTTTTATTAGCAAGTTTTTAGTCTCCATGTATCTGTGCTTTTTGCAGTTTTTTTTTTCTTGTTGTTGATTTCCAGTCATATAACGTGGTTTTTAAAGATGCTTGATATGATTTCAATTTTCTTAAATTTACCAAGTCTTGATTTGTAGCCCAGAATGTGATCAATCCTAGAGAATGTTCCATGTGAAATTTAGAAGGATATATATTGTGCTCCTTTGGGATGTAGTGTTCTATAAATATCTATTAAGTCCTTCTTGTCTAATGTGTCATTTAGGGCAAGTGTTTTCTTGTTGATTTTTTGTCTGGATTATTTGTCCTTTGCTACAAGTGAGGAGGTTAAAATCCCTCACTATTATTGTGTAATTGTCAATTTCTCCTTTAAGGTTGTTAGCAGTTATATATTGAGGTGATCCTATGTTGGGTTCATATGTATTTACAACTGTTATAGCTGAGGTGATCCTATGTTGGGTGTATATATATTTACAATGGTCATATCTTCTTCTTGAATTGATCCTTCAATCATTATGTAATTTACTTCTTTGTCTCTTATAATATTCTTTATTTTAAGGTCTATTTTGTCTGATATGAGTATTGCTATTCCAGACTTCCTTCATTTCCTGTTTGCATGGCATTTTTTCTTCTATCCTCTGACTTTCAATTTGTATGTGTCCTTAGAACTGAAGTGGGTCTCCTGAAGGCAGCTTATATAAGGCTCTTGTTTTTATATGCATTCAGCCATTCTACATCTTTTGATTGGGGCATTTAGTCCATTTACATTTAAGGTAATTATTGATAGGTTCTCACTGCCATTTTATTACCTGTTTTGTATTTGTTTTGGGGGGTCTCTTTTCTTCCCTTCATTTTTTGTTCTATGAACTTGTGTTTTGATGACTGTCTTTAGTGCTGTATTTGGATTGCTTTTTTCTTATTTGTGTGTGTATCTATTGTAGATTTTTGGTATGCAATTACCCTGAAGTTTTGATATAGGAGTCTATATCTATACCAGATTGTTTTAAGTTGTTGGTCTCTTAATTGTAAGTGCATCTCCAATGTCCTGCATTTGTACACTCCTAACAGTTTCTGATTTTTGTAGCATATTTGCATGTGGATGATTTTCTACCTTTACTATATGTATGCCTTTACTGGTGAGCCTTGTCATTTGTAATATTTTTTTTCTAGTTGTGGCCTTTTCTTTTCCACCTACAGAAGTTCCTTTAATATTTGTTGTAAAGCTGGTTTAGTGGTGCTGAATTCTCTTAGCTTTTTCTTGTATGTAAAGCTTTTGATTTTTCCTTCAAATCTGAATGAGAGCCTTGCTGGCTAGAGTAATCTTGGAGGTTTTCTTTTCTTCATTGCCACTCCCTTATGGCCTGCTGAAAAATCTGATGATAACCTTTTTGGGGTTCCCTTGTATGTTATTTATTTCTTTTGCCTAGCTGCTTTTAATATTTTCTCTTTGTCTTTAATTTTGGTCGCAGTGTGTTCTTCCTTGGGTTTATTTTACATGGTTCTCATTGTGCTTCCTGGATTTGAGTGAGTGGTTCCGTTCCCATGTTAGGGAAATTTTTGTCTGTTATCTTTTAAAGTATTTTTTTCTGCCCCTTTCTCTCTATTCTCTGCTGGCATCCCTATAATATGGATGTTGGTGCATTGAACATTTTCCCAGAGTTCTCTAGACTCCCTTCATTTCTTTTCAATCTTTTTTCTTTTTTCTGCTCTGTATCAGTGATTTCCACTAGTAAGTCATCCACCTCACCTATTCATTCTTCTGCCTCCTGTATTCTGCTGTTGGTTGCTTCTAATGATTTTTTTTTAATTTCAGTTATTGTATTTTGCATCTTTGCTTGCTTAATCCTTAAATCTTGTATTTCTTTGTTCAGAGTTTCTTGTAATTTATCAGTCTGTGCCTCCAGTTTATTTCCAAGATTTTGAATCATCTTCATTATCATCAGTCTCAAGTCTTTTTCGTGGAGGTTGATAATCTCCAGATCACTTAGCTGTTTTTGTGTTTTTTTTTTTTCTTGCTCCCTTATCTGAGGCATAATTCTCTGCCTTTTCATTTTGTATAGATTTTTGTCATCTTCTTTGTGCAGACTTGCTTGTGATGTCTGGCACCTTCGTGGCTGAAGTTGGTAAGGACATTTGCTGTTGGCTTCCTTATTGTAGGGACTGGTGCTTACCCACTGGTAGGTTGAGCTGATTAGTATTCCCTTGGAGGATGGGGCTTTGTCTCTGGGTGCGGTTAGAGGCTTGGGGTATTTTTAAGCAATCTATTTGATGATGGTTGGGGCAGTGATCCCACAGAGATTATTGTTTGGCCTGAGCTTCTCAGCCCTTATGGGTGGGGCCAGATTTTTCCAAAATGGCCACCTCTAGAGGAGCACACCACTGATGATTTTTCCTGAGATCTTTAACTCCAATGTCCTTTTCCTACAATGAACCACAGTCACCCCCTGTTTTCCCAGGACAACATCCAAGAATCACAGTATGGTCAGACACAGATTCCTATGGAGTCTCTGCTTTTCCCTGGGGCCCAGTGCACATGAAAGCCCGTGTGAACCTTTCAAGAATGGGGTCTCCATTTCCCCCAGTCCTGTGGAGCTCCAGTGCAGAAGCCCCATTGGCCTTCAATACTAAATGCCCTGGGGCTCCTTCTCCAAATACCAGATCCCCAGACATAGGAATCTGATGTGGGGTTCAGCACACTCACTCCCATAGGTGACTTTCTGTGATACAATTACTTTACAGTTGCCCCTCCTATCATCTTGATGTAGCCTTGTCTTTGTCTTCTGGAGTAGGATATCTTTTTTGATGGCTCATAGTCTATTTGTTTGAAGGTTGTTTAGCAGTTGGTTGTAATTTTGTCGCTTTTATGAGAGAAGGTGAGCTCCAGTCCTCAAAAATTATGTGTCTTCTTGTGGAGACAAACTATTCACCTCTCTAGGATGGAAGGGGCCTAATACAGTCACCCTTTCTGCTATGGCTCAGTGGTTGTTCAATATTATTTAAGTAAACTGGTATTGGTTGCCGCTATTACAAAATCAGGCATTCAAATAGACTGAGTCCATCATAAACATCTACTAATTTTTATACAGCTCTTTCTGTTTGAAAGTCACCCAATGATTGTGTTCTTTGGGATAGCAAGAAGCAGTGTTCTAGAAAGTTTAGATTCCTCTGATTCTTGTGAGATAGAGATGACTTTGGGGAGTTCCCATTGTGGCACAGCAGAAACAAATCCGACTAGGAAACATGAGGCTTCAGGTTCTATCCTTGGCCTCCCTCAGTGGATTAGTGATCTGGCATTGCTGTGAGCTGTGATGTAGGTTGCAGACACAGCTTGGATCTGGCATTGCTATGGATGTGGCATAGGCTGGTAGCTGTACTTCTGATTAGACCCATAGCCTGGGAATGTCCATACACTGCTGGAACAGCCCTAAAAAGCAAAAAAAAAAAAACAAAAATGACTTTAGGACTTGAGGATGATGTCTAGAAAAAAACATGTCATAAATGCAGTAAAGAACAAAATTAAAATAGAGAAGAGAATTAAACTGGCCTTCCTCAAAAATAATTCACATAAGTGGTTTTTTTCTTATTAATTTAAGAAATGCTAGAGATTAGTCACAGGGGACTGGATTAGTCATGGGGCACTATGTTGCTGATGGATATTTATTTTAAAATTCTGTCTCTGTTGTCAGCTCTATGACCTTGGTATAGTTGCCTTTCCAAATCTCAGCTTTCTTGTTAGTAAATGGATGGGCAGAACTGAAATACCTTCATTACAAAATTGCTATGAGCTATTTAAGATAGTGTCTGTAAGGTATTTAATGGGGAGCATGATACCGTCTAAGCATTCAATAATGGTGACTATTGTCCTTAAGAAATTATATGTTCTCTGAACTTTGAATTAAAACTGAAGTTTTCATAACTTAAAATTTATAGGATAAGGATGGTAATGTGTAACCTGTAAGAAAAACTCTGAATCACTTTTCTACTTTTAAATATGAGAGATGATCTATTTATTTGCTCTAAATTTTCTGATTTATTAGAGATGATTATTTCATCATTGAGCATACTGGGTTTTTCCATAGTGAGGATAAAATTTCTCTTAATTAAAAAAAAGTTTCTCATTAGCCTACACAACATTCTATAGGTTATAAATTTTACTTTGAAAGCCCAAAAGATCTGAAAACTGAACTCTCATTCTCTCTCTCTCTCTTCTTTCATCCCTCCCTCACTCTCTCACTTTCTCCACTTGGTAGTTTTCCCGGAAATTTATGTTTGTAAAATCTGAACTGCATTTATGTGAAATTCTTTTTAGTCTTTATTATCTCTCATCCTACCCATGCCACAGAGCTAATTGGCAGTGTTGAACAGACCACAAGGAAAGTACTATATCACTATTCAAAAACAAAAAATTCCAAATTCTGAAATATATCTTGTATCAATGGATTGGGACAAGGGTGTCTAGACCCAAACTGCCTTTTTAGGTGCCATGACACTGATATTGAAGTATCCTGAAAAATAGATAAAATTATTTTAACCACTGGAAAAGTAAGGATTCTGTTTAAGTAGTGGCTCTGTTTCCTTGATCAGCTGCTCAATTCTCATTTATGGTTCTGCCAATCTGAAAGCCCTCACTGCAGTCTCTGCCCCACTCAGGAACTTTCCACATTGGCTCTTTCTATTTGACTGGCAGCTCCACTCTGCACTGAGTCTGCATATCCCTCGTTTGCCCTGGAGGCATTCCTCTCAGGATTCTCTACCTCTTCCAACAATAAGGTGGTGTCAGCCCTACCAGGGTCTTCTTCAGCAACTGACTGGATGACGTTCCTTGGGAACTGATGATGTCCTAGCATGGTTCCTGCAACAATCTTACTTTGGTTTTCTGTGTTGTCTTTCTTTCTTTCCTTTTTATTTCGAAAGCTATAATACTCAAGTAGAATTTCCAGAATTTTGAAATGTAGCCCAGTAAACTTAAATCTTTAGGTTGGTCCTTAGGTGAAATGTAAAACTCAAATGTGTACTTTCATATCCCTGAGCCCAAAATGAAGATTTATAGTTCCTTTCAAATAGATGGGTAATGGGTGGAAAATAAATAAACTCAAATAACAATTGTGTTAATGAAAGGAGTCATGATTCTAGGAAAGGTAGCATCAATAGAAGTGACTGGAATTACAACTACCATGGTCACAACTGCACCAGTTTTCCTGTTATCAGCACCTATGTGTGTGCCAGATACTGTGCAAGGTGCTCTACCTATATTATCTTTGACCTTGTTACATAAACATGAAGACCATTTTACTTATGGAGAAATTATATTTTCAGAGTACAATAAATTTCAAAAGGTCATATGGCCCTTCAATGATGAAGACATGTTCTGAACACAGGTGTATGAGAATAAAACTGAAAACTCACCCTGCCTTTTATTGTGTTTATTTTGTTCTAGCTTGTCTTATATAATATTGACTTTGGTTATGGGACTTTATAAATTATTTCCCATGCTTTCTTGTCTCCATGTCCCCACCTGTGGATTATGCCTCTCAGCACTTCTGTTTTCTTTGCACTGTTACTCTCTCCATTGAGCTTCTGAACACAGGGTTCTAAACACAGCATTTGTTAAATAAATATTTGTTAACTAACTTTTCTGTTTGTATTCATGTAAAACATTTCCCACAGTGTTCCCTAGTCTGCCAATTACCTTATTTTAAGTCTCCAAGTCACGCTGTAAATTAAAGCTTAACGTGAGTCTGACACAATCTACAAAAGCTTTGTTCATTTCTTCCAACTAAAAATGCTAAAAAACACCAGAGAAGTTCTCAAAGAGAGAAAAGAAAACAAAGAGAAAGATTTGGGGCTAAGTAGGTAAATACAAAACATAAAGCTTGCGGTAGTCTAGCTGAAGAAAGGAAATAAAAACAAGCAAATAAATAAAGATTTGTAAATTAAAATATGGAATGAAGGATTAAAACAGTTTGACATTTCTTAAAGTGATAATGCTGTCGGTCTATTATACCAAAGGAAGAAGGTAAACGCACATTTTCTTCATTTCTAGTTTTTGGTAATGCTAAGAAATGAAATTATGTTTGCTAAAGAACTCAGAGAATGCTGGCAATATTTTCACTCGTGTTATTTAAAAAAATCTTCAAAAAGAAAAGATTTTACCTCTGCCATAGCTATTTCTTAGAAAATGACAGCTTTTAAAATTAAAGTTCAACAGTTGATTTTAAAGTTTGAAATTAATTTTTAAAATTATGTAATTTTTAGTGGCTTGTTGACTGATATTTCCCACTCAGGATGAGTAATTAAAGGAAGGCTTCACAAGACAAACAATAAATGACACACTGGAACAGCTAACTTTGATTAAAAAAAGTGAGAGAGTGAAATGCTCTTTGGCCTGTCTGTACAGCTTGATCAGTATATTGGTACAAGGTAGCAGGGGCATGGAAGAAAGACTTGGGACTAAAAGTTGGCCTGTCAGTCCCAACCTCTTCAAAATTAGGGCCAACTCTTTAATAAGTTCCTATCCTGTGATTATTCAACTCTCTTCCCCACCCCCCGAAAAAAATAAGACAAGGACAACAATAATATTTAGAAAGTGAAAGAGTTGTGCACGATATATGTATACACATATGTATGCATTTACTTATTTTACTTTTTATTTAGGGCTGCATACATTGCATAGTGAGGTTCCCAGTCTAGGGGTTGAATCAGAGCTATAGCTGCTGGCCTACACCACAGCCACTGCAACATGGGTTCCAAACCGCATGTGCAACCTACACCATAGTTCATGGCATTGCCGGATCCTTAAACTACTGAACAAGGCCAGGGATGGAACGTGAATCTTCATGGATACTAGTTGGGTTCATTTCCGCTGTGCCACAGTGGGAACTCTAAGACATTTTTATATCTGTGCAAGAAATATCCAAAGAAAATCAATAATTCTTTCACACTAAATCCTAGGTCTTTATTTGAAAATACAATAACACAAACAAAAAACCTTGCTCTTCAATGCAATTACCTGTTTCACCTGGACATAATCATGAAGCCAAAAGCTACTTTTTGGAAGTTAAAGTTCCAATCTCATGGTGCACAGGCCTCTGCGAATTGACAAAAAACACAGAATGGATCATTGGAAAACATGAAATTTGGGAGCCATGTTTAGGTATGAGTATACAGTGTGTGCACAGTTAATAAAATAAGCCTTGTACATTTACTAGGATAAACATAGGATATAGAGACATAGAGAAGTTGGAATATACAAGTATAAAGAAGCAACAGAATTGTAAATACACACACCAGATGTCTTGCCAGGTGTATTTTTGAACCTTGACTGTAGCCTAGGAGATGTGTCTTAGATGAGTGGTTCACAGCAGTGGCAATTTCCATTGTCTACCCTCTCCCATCCCAGGAATATTTTTGGCTCTCAAAAATGGCAGGTAGGCAGGGGTTGTCTGCCAATGGCACCTAATGGGTAGGTAGAGACCAGGGATGTTTTTAAACATTCTATAATGCCCAGGACAATACCCCAATTTAAAGAATTTTATAGCCCAAAATGTTAAGAGTTATGAGTTTGAGAACCCCAGTTTATACAAAACTCCAAATAGACAGGGAGAAAAAAAAAGTTCTGATGAGGATTGCTTCACTTTTGTAAAATAAATAAGAAAATCATATCAAGATCTGAGGCTAAGAAATTCAGATTCAGAGTCAGAAAAAATAAAGTCCTGTAATTGCCCCAAATATATTCAGAGTATGTGTTGTTCAACCTAGATAGTCTTTTCTAATTGGCCAAAGAACAAGGAAGTGTCCAAAATCACCTTTCCCCAGAAGCTCTGCAGTCCTCTGACCTCTGACTTCTAAGCTTCTATAGAAAAAAGGGCAATTCTCAAATCTTTTGGGCTATATTATTTATTTTGTTAATTTATTTGACAAATCATATGCCCAAGATAAGGGAATTTTTCATCTTATTTGAAAGAATATTGGAGCACTGACAAACCTACCACCACTACTGACTGTTTGCATCCTAGACCCACTATGTGGAGATTTGAGAAGGAGTGAGTGGCTAGAGGGGGGAAAGCAGCACAGTGAGTGCTGGACATGGCTAATTACTCTGTTGTGGCATATTCTTTCCAGCTAAATCCAAGTGATGCAATTAGTCATTATTTTCAGCATAAATATGGAGTTGCCAGTCAATTCAGTTAAAATCCAGACTTGCTATGCCTCTTCAGTATGGAGCTGATGCCCTTTTGGAGAAGAATAAGAATAAATTCTGTGGTGCGTGTCATCCTCTGTATATCACACAGCAGTAACCTTAGTGTCCTTGCCTGATCTCTGCCTGATCCAGCATTGAGCTTAAATAAAGTTAATCTCACCAATGGAAATGGTGGAAGAGAGGAAGAGAAAGATGTAGAGACAGATCTTTCCTAAAAAGGATTTCCGTCTTTTTACACTGCCCATTGCACAAAACATCATAAGAAAACTGTGTCACAGCATGAAGTGGAGTTTTATATTCCACTAAATTTCTTGCCTAGATGAGAAGTTGAGAAATTGATTAGAGCAGGTCCTGGGCAAGCTAGGATCTAAAGTCACAGAAAGTACCATAGTCTATTCCTGGAAATGTAAGGAACAAGGTGAGAACAAGTCCAACAGTAAATTGGGCTTATATGACTCTATGGTAGTGATTTTCAAACTTGGGTACACTTCAGAATCTCAAGGAACTTTTTTAAAACACCAAATGCCCAGGCCCAGCCATGGGGGTTGTGATTTAATTGGGCAGGGCTGGGATCCCATTATCTATGATGTTCAAATATTTCCCAGGTCATTCCAACATGCAACTGGACTTTATCACTGGAATAGTGTGGTCCCTGACAGGGAGGAAAGAAGTCACCTACCAACTGCTGAGTCAGGACCTCTCTGGGCTGGACCCAGAAATCTGTGTTTTTCCAAATTTATCAGATTATCCTGATGCACATTAAAAATTGGGGACCACTGCATTAGAAAAATGAGTTGCTTTGTTTCTTTGACTTTCTCTACCCTTCTATTTAGCTGTATTGGTACTGTTGGCATCCTAGTCTTGTCACTGTTTTTTAAAGCTCCCCAGGGTTGAAACCTATTTCTATAACCTTTACAACTGGGCCCATGTAAATTCTATCTATATGTTAATCCTGGTCTCAAATTTCAACCAATACCATCCACATCTGATTAAAAGGAATAGTAATAATAAAGGAGAGTTACCAAATATTAATTACAAGAACTCATCACTTTCAGGTGACAACTTCATTCCAACCATATCCAAGTCCTCATCAACTGCATCCTCCACTTTTCCTTAAGGGAAGTTGCTTGGAAGGAGACACAGTTCATTCAGATATACAGATGATTACTTAGCTCTTCACTAAGTGTCAAAGGCCCTCTCTTATTTGCAGGGACCTGAAAGTTTTAGCTACCCTACTATTTTTGATCTACAGATAAAAATAAAAGATTACCCACATCCCCATGTGTTGTGGCTGACTGAAGGAAAATAGCATGAGGTTTTGATGTTGAGCAAACTTTCTTGAAAAGTAAAACAGCATAAAATAAAAACTAAGTAAAAATGTCTCCTTTTCTACTCAATTAAGATTATAAAAATAATGATAGAGGCTGTTGGCACTGGATGTAAACTTGAGGCTCACCAGGAGAGTTTTAACTTCAAGGACTAGAATGTGTTTCCTGCTGTTGGCTGAGAGCCAGTGAGGTGGTGTTATGAGGGCATATACTTCTGGTTTCCAGATTTTAAAAAGCAAGAGGAGGCAGAAACTCTGGTGGTTGGCCTGGGTTCAGTAACAAGAACTGTGCTATTTAGGAAGAGAATATTTCACCTCTGGGTTCCTTGTAGAATCAATGTGAAGCTCTAGAAATCAGTGACTGCACCCTAGCAAGAGTTCTAATTATTGCTGTGTGTAGAGTTGGTGCAATCACGAATGGTTCCTTGGGGAAGTGTGGGATAGAACACATTGTGTGTTTGTTACTGTGCACCTGCCACCAGACTGCAGAAGTCTGATTTCTAACAACAGATTAAATAAAAATTAAATTAAAACAAAACAATATATGAGTTTGCTGTCTGGCATTAAACTTTTATGAAAACAGATGGGTGAGCATAATCTCTCAGAGGAACACATTCAGGCTGAGGCACTTTCTTTGAGCTGCAGGTGTAGACATTTCAAGAGCCCCCTGGGTCTCTTTTTGTAGAACAGAAGCAAAAACAAAACTCTAACAGAGAGAATTGTACCATATACAGTTCCCTGCACTAGGATTTTGAAACTACTATAAAGATGAGTGAAGAGAAGTATAATCCAAATGTTTCCACATTACACTGATGAAACATGTAGATCTGTAACTATTTAATTCACTGATTCTTCATATTAGTCAATAAAACTTTTAACTGTGCTTTACACTTTCTTGTATAACCTACAGGTTTACATGACACTTATCTGAGCAGTCCCTAAGTTATAAGTAACTATCAAAGAAGGAAGGTAATTCTAGTAGCTTAACCATGATTTTATAGATTATGGGCTTTAAAAGCAGAAAAAAATATCTTTCAATACTGGCTCTATACCTTATTAACTTTGCTATCCTGCGTAATAATCAAACATCTATTAGTCTTAATTTCCTCCTCTACAAGGTTGGACTATCTTAAAAAAAATTACAATAATGCTTGCAAAATAATCAGGTCCATGGCTAGTACATATATGTGTAAATGATGTTGAGGGCAATGAAATTTAAGGGGAAATTTGGGGAGAATTAATTAGAGATTTGAAATCATTAAACATCCACCAGGAATGATGTTTTATTTATATTAATATAAATGACATAACTACTGAACATTTAAAACTCTGTCAGAACAACTATATTTTTAGTTTTTTTAAAATCATAGTTGATTTACAATGTTGTGCCTTTTTCTACTCCACAGTAAAGGGACTCACTTATACATTTATATATGTTATTTTTATATTATTTTCCATCATGATCTATCCCAGGAGACTGGATATAGTCCCTTGTGCTATACAGTAGGACCTTGTTGTTTATTCTTTCTAAACATAATATTTCACATCTACTGACTGCAAACTCACAGTCCATTCCCCCACCCCCGCCTTGGGAACCACAAGTCTTTTCTGTGGATTCTATGTCTGTGAATATGTTTCTGTTTTGTAGATAGGCTAATTTGTGTCATGTTTTAGATTTCACATATGGGTGATATTATATGGTATTTGTCTTTCTCTTTCTGACTTACTTCACTTTGTATAAGAATCCATGGATCAATCCATGCCAGTGCAAATAACATTATTTCATTATTTTTATGGCTAAGTAGTATTCCATTGCACATATGTACCACACCCCCTTTATTCATTCACGGTTGATGGTCATTTAGGTGGTTTCCATGTCTTGGTTATTGTGAATAGCTCTGCTGTGAACATAGGGTTGCATGTACCTTTTTGAATTAAAGTTTTTTTCCAGATATATTCCCAAGAGTGGGATTGCTGGATCATATGGTAATTCTATTTTTAGTTTTTTCAAAAACTCCATGCTCTTTTCCATAGTGCTTTTACTGACTTTCATTCCTTCAATCAGGGTAGGAATGTTCCCTTTTCTCCACATGCTCTCCAGCAATTGTTACTTGTACACATTTTAGCAATGGCCATTCTGACTGTGAGGTAGTACCTCATTGCAGTTTTTATTTGCATTTCTGTAATAATTAATGATGCTGAGCACCTTTTCATATTCCTAATGGCTGTCTATATCTTCCTTGGAGAATGTCTATTTAGGTCTTCTGCCCATTTTTCAATTGGGTTGTTTGTTTTTCTATTGTTGAGTTTATGAGTTTTTTTTATTATTTTGGAGATTAAGTCCTTGCTGGTTGCATCATTTGCAAATATTTTCTACAATGCTGTATCTCATCTTTTCATTTTTATGGTTATCTCTGCTCTGCAAAAGCATATACGTTTGACTAGGTCCCATTGGGTTATTTTTGTTTTTATTTATATTGCCTAGGGAGACTGTCCTGATTAAAAAAATGTAGGAATTATGTCATATGATGTTTTGCCTATGTTCTCTTCTAGGGATTTTACGATGTCATATCTTATGTTTAAGTCTTTAAGCCATTTTGAGCTTATTTTTGTGCATGGTGTCTTCAAATATCATTGATTTACATGCAACTGTCCAGTTTTCCCAGCACAACTTGCTGAAGAGAATGCCTTTTTTCCATTTCTATTCTTGCTTTCTCTGTTGAAGAGTGGTTGACTATAGTTTTATGGGTTTATTTCTGTGCTCTCTATACTTTTCTGTTGATTTGTATGTCTATTTTTCTACTAATACCACAAACTGTTTTGTTACCATAGCTTTGTGGTATTGTCTGAAGTCTGGGAGAGTTATGCCTCCTACTTTTTTTTTCCCCATCAAGATTGTTTTAGCAATTCTGTGTCTTTTATGATTACATACAAATTTTTGGATTATTTTTCTAGTTTTGTGAAAAAAAGTCATGGATAATTTGATAGGGATCACATTAAATCTATAAATTTCACTGGGTAGTATCACCATTTTAACAATATTAACTCTTCTAATCCAAGAGCATGAAATATCTTTCCATTTTTTGAATCCTCTTTCATTTCTTTGATTAGTGTTTTATGATTTTCAGTGTATAAGTCTTTTACCTCCTTGGTCAGGTTTATTCCTAGGTATTTTTTGGGGGGGAGGGGATGCAATTTTAAAGATATTGTCTTTTTTACATTCCATTTCTGATATTTCATTGTTGGTATACAGAAATGCAACTGGTTTCTTAATGTTAACCTTGTATCCTGCTAGTTTACGACATTCCTTTATCAGATCTAATAGTTTTTATACAACTATGTTTTAATAATTATTGTACTTTCAAGAACTTTGATATGTTGCAGGCCTGGTTGTCTGAAACTTAAACCTATAAGTTTGAATGCTGGCTTAACACTGGTAATCTAGAACATGCACAGAGAATGATTTGTGGAGGAAAGAGACACAAGCTCACTTTTGGAATAACATTTCACTCTTTTCTGTACATAAATTACTTCTGGGAATCTATTTTTAATTTGTCGTTCTAATTTTCTTGTTGCTGCTTGTATTAAGTAATGTGTTCCACCCATGTGTTCCTGACCTGTGAAAATGAAGTTTACATTAACTACTGAAATGTATGTACCCTTGCAGGCATCCTAAAAAACACTGTTGTTTCTAGTTAATTCAGTCCAAATTTATTGAATTCTTACACATATGCAATTTACTTGGATGTAAAAGGAAGGTAGAACATGGCCACTTTCTTAAAGAAACTTATTTCCTGAATTACATATACTCACAATACAAGGCAGAATAGGATTAAAACTATAGATGTATAGCAAGCACTGGGAATTAAAAGGAACAACAAAAGGCTTCAACCTGACAAGATTAAAAAAAAAAAAAAGAAAGCTAAGGAGTTTTAAGGGCCTTTGAAAGAAAATTAATGCATTGTTCCAGGTAAGAGAGGGGAGGATTATATAGGAAATTCTCACACTGGGAAGAGCAAAGGTATGAAAGTGTGAAAGAACAATAATATATTCTAATAAAATAATCCAGTTTGCTGGTTATAGAGGTTACATTTCAGGACATGCAAACTGAGATTAGATTAGAACACTAAACAGTGTTCATCAAAACCCAGCAAGTGATGAGAAAGGTTGAAGACGTAAGTAGGAGAATGCTCAGTGTATCACATTAAGAAGATGAAGAAGGAAGCTAGAGATAGAATGTCTTGGTAGTCAAAATCACAGTATTTCAGGCAAAAGGTAATGGGGTAATTAATAGTAAAGTACATAGTATTTCAGGCAAGAGGTAATATGGAGGCAGAGATATAGGGAAGCACAAAAAGCACTACGTTTAGGTGATTGAGAGAAGTTTTAGAAAGAAGACAATGAGTGAGAGCTAAGACAGCTTACAAGTTTCATGAATGTTGTTTTGTTCTCCACTCAACCTTGTGGTCAGGACTTGGACGCTATGCATAGAAAGAAGTAAAAGTCCTGGATACATTCAGGGATGCTTAGCAGAAACTGGTTGAAAAGATGTGAAATTCAGTGAAGAGTTGGCAGCACTACAGATCTACATTTGCAGGGTTTCTCATAAGACAGAAGATAATTGAAACCAGAGCGGACTAATGGATCACCAAAGGAGAGCATATCAGACTACCTTTCTTAGAGCTGTTGGAAAATGGGGCTCTCAAACTAAAGTTCTAGTGAAGAGTATTCAATGCTGAAGAGTGATGGAAAACATTAAGGTAACAGAAAATACATGTAAAAGCAATGGCACTATAATAGTGCTGCAAGTCAGGAAAGGCAGCCATCAGCAGATCATTTATTTTGAGTAAATTTTGGAAGATAGCAAGCAAATGAAATCAGATTGAAAGGTAAAATAAAACAGGAAATTCATGGTGAGATGCTAACCTTCAAGTCGGTGAACAGAAAATTGGGCCTTGGGCAATAATCAGGATAAGTGAATGTGGACTGTTCTCAAAATATTGTACCTTCAGAGTTCCCACTGTGGTGCAGTGGAAACAAATCTTGACTAGTAACGATGCGGTTGTGGGTTTGATCCCTGGCCTTGCTCAGTGAGTGTTGCTGTGAGCTGTGGTGTATGTCACAGATACGGTTCGGATATTACATTACTTTGGCGCAGGCCGGCAGCTACAGTTCTGATTCTACCCCCAGCCTGGGAACCTCCATATGCCTCGGGTGCAGCCCTAAAAAAGCAAAACAAACAAACAAACAAAAAATATTGTACCCTTCTCTTATTACCTGTATGTTCATGCACATAGGAACATGGAGCCTTGAGAGAAATATTAATGCATTACTTTCCAAAGAAAAATGTGTAATCTTTCTGAAGAAATGTCCAAGTGTGTGATAAAATCTGAGAGAGCACATAATCCAGACCTTATATAAGGCCATGGTGGGGAGGCAGGGAAGAGTGGAGTATTTCTTACTCTAGAAATGTGGGCACCTGCCTGCCTTTCTTTCCCACACTAAGCACCCTACAGAGAAGACTGGCTGTGGTCCTTTCTAATTTAAAAAGAAATTAGACTTCTGATTCATTTAGTCAAATCTCAAATCAGCTGAGTCAAAGCAACAGAGGAAGGATGAAGGAGGGATGAAGAAGATTGAGAGAGAATGAAACTAAGATGATAACGTGTGAAAGAAGGGAGGGAAGGGTAGGGTAGCGGTTGAAGGGAAGGTGGATGGAATTGAAGAAGTGGCTACCACAGTATGGTTGTGCTCATGCTTTGACATGCATCAGAATCACCCGGATGGCTTGTTGAATGCTGAGCTCCTCCCCCAGGGAGTTAGGACTTGAGAATGTGCTTTCCTAATAAGATCTCATCTGATATTGATCCAACGATGAATTTTGAGAAGCGAGTCTAGAATATTGGGAAGCTGTAGGCTGGGGAGAGATTTCTGTGAGTCAGAAGTAGGGATTGCTTATTTAATAGGACTTAATTGAGGGGCTGGTAAAAAGGTGATTTGAGGGACAAAGCAGCTTGTAAAGACTAAGGACTAGGCAGCCCTTTGAACACAGTTTCCTATTGCTGCTGTAACAGATTACCAAAATTTAGTGGGTTAAAAACAAGAAGAAATTTATTCCTTCACTATTCTGGAGGTCAAAAGTCCAAAATAAGTTTCACAGGGTTAAAATCAAGGTATCAGCATGACTGGTTCCATTTGGAGATGTTGAGGGGAAAAATTTATTTCCTTGTTTTCAGCATCCAATGACCACCTAGAAGAATTTGGCTTGTGCCATCTACTCCTGTCTCAAAATGCATGACTTTAATCTCTGCTTTCATCATCATATCACCTTCTCCTCTGAATCTGATTCATCCTAGTCTTCTCTTAAGGATTGCTGTGATTTACATTGGACTTATCTGGGTAATCCAGGCTACTCTCCCCACCTCAAGATCATTAACTCAGTCACATCATCAAATTCCCCTTTTCATATAAAGTAGTGCTCACTGTTTCTAAGGATTAAGACATCGTCCAATGTGGTGGGACTGAATTATTCAGCCTTCCAAAAAGATGGTCATTAAAATGGTGATTCCTTTGTACAGCCTTCCAGATCTACATTGCCACCCTGGACTGAGGTGAGAAACACAGTCACACCAAGCTATAAGCATCCAGAAGCATCTAGTTCTCTCCCCACATTTCCTCAAGGCATCCTTGTTCTTAAATTATCAAAGCACCACTTCTACATTTTAAAGTAGCAGTATCCACAGGCTATTCAGGTGATTCCAAATACAATGAAACTTAAATCCACTGAAACTTAAATGCAACTTAAATCTCACTGGTACACACATTTTATCTATTTATTTATTTATTTATTTATTTATTTTTTATTTTTTTATTTATTTTTTTTGTCTTTTGTCATTTTTTATGGCCGCGGGTTTATGGCTGCACCCGCGGCATGTGGAGGTTCCCAGGCTAGGGGTCTAATCGGAGCTGTGGCCACTGGCCTGCACCGCAGCCACAGCAACGCAGGATCCGAGCCGCGTCTGCAACCTACACCACAGCTCACGGCAACGCCGGATCGTTAACCCACTGAGCAAGGGCAGGGATCGAACCCGCAAC
>PVHT021183705.1:23701309-23799835 GCA_004024745.2 Catagonus wagneri | reverse complement strand
CATGACCTGGCTATTGCATAGAGTGCTGCAATGAACACTGGAGTACAGGTGTCTTTTCGGGTCATGGTGTCTGCTGGATAGATGCCCAGGAGTGGGATTGCTGGATCAAATGGTAATTCTATTTTGAGTTTTCTGAGGAATCTCCATACTGTTTTCCACAGTGGTTGCACTAATTTGCATTCCCACCAACAGTGTAATAGGGTTCCTTTTTCTCCACACCCTCTCAGGCACCTATTATTTGTAGTCTTTTTGATGATGGGCATTCTGGCTGGTGTAAGCTGGTACCTCATAGTGGTTTTGATTTGCATTTCTCAAATGAGGAGTGATGTTGAGCATCTTTTCATGTGTTTATTTGCCATCTGCATGTCTTCTTTGGAGAACTGTCTGCCTAGATCCTCTGCCCATTTTTGGATGGGGTTGTTTGTTTCTTTGGTGTTGAGCTGTAGGAGCTGTTTGTAAATTTTGGAGATTAATATGTGTATAATCATTTTATATAAATAAAAAAGTACTTAAAGCATTTAATATATATTTATAAATAAATATTATAGATGTAAATATACTTTTAAGCACTCATGGCTACTAGTATTACCCTTATGCTGAGGCTAACACAAGAATGGACTCAACATCCTATACTAGTCACCTTATGCAAGACAAAAAAATAAGAGATATAAGTATTTTCTGCTTCCACAGAGCTTACAACTTTGGAGAGCAAGAGACTGACAAAGCAGCTTTGTTAATAAGAAGCGAGGTGATTATTATGACAGGAGAATTCAAAGTAAGAGTTGAGGATCAAAAACAAATTTTGGCTGGTAGAAGGGAATTCATTCTAGGTAAACAAAGAAAATGAATAAAGCTACTGTGGTTGAAACGAAACTGAAACATTTGGGGAGCAATAGCATCAAAACAGATCAGGGCTTGTGGATGCACACCAAATCATGCAGAAATCGAAATTAAATAGGTGGGGTGTAAGGAAAGATATGGAAATCTTCAAGGCCAAGGAGTAGTTCCTTCACTTGATACTATAGATAATCAGCTGGTGGCTGTTATTGTTGGAGCAATGTTGCAATAGCCAGCCCACTCAGGCAACACTCAGGTATGAATGGATGCAGACCCACCTCTTACCATGATGTCACGTCATACCTGTGGTTCTGGAGGAAGTCCTCACACACCAAGTAGACTTTTTCTGGGTGAGACTTGGCTATTTTGTGTTTTTAATAGTGTAAACACAGATTGTGACCATTTATTGTTATTTCTGATTTTCTTCTTGGACAATAATTGTTGCTTCCAACATTCCTATTCAATGTCCCACTGATACCTTCTCCTTAATGGGGATGATTGGTAGATGCTTTCCTGCAGGTGGCTCAGAAGCATATTCTGAGATTATGATGGATGGTCAAGCTACTCATTAAGGAAGTGCTTCACAGAGAAGTCAGTAAAAGTGGGGAGAAACAAAGACAAAGGAGGAAGCCAAGCAGGGAAGTGATTTCAGGCAAGGCACCATCCTCATTTGGATCCTGCAGAGGAACTCAAGGGTATGAATTACACCTGAGTTTATTGAGTTCATCAACGCAAAGGGGATGAGTTTTAATTCTCTTGAAGTGATTAGTCATTGGCCAGGAAACGCTCAGGGGAGGGAATAAGAGAACAAACCTCCAGGCGTTTCTCTCTCTCTGCTGGCAGGCGAAACATCTCTCCTCCGAAAAGGAACCAAGGATCAGACTCAAAACAATATAGGAGCTACGGGATGGATGCCTGGAAAAGGTATGAGGGGATTTGGAATGAGCGCCGGCATCAGTAAACACTTCACTAGGAGTACTGGTTGTACTGGTTGTATAGAAACATTATTTTTTGTCCTCCTTTCGTTTTTGTTTGTTTGCTTGTTTTTTTGTCATTTTAGGGTCACACCTGCGGCATATGGAGGTTCCCAGGCTAGGGGTCTAAACGGAGCTGTTTCCACCGGTGTGTGCCACAGCTGCAGAAATGCCAGATCCAAGCCGCATATGCTACCTACACCACAGCTCACGTCAACGCCGGATCCTAACCCACTGAGCGAGGATAGGCATCAAGCCCGCAACTTCGTGGTTCCTAGTCAGGTTCATTTCCGCTGTGCCACTATGGGAACTCCTGCCCTTCTTTCATATTAACCTGAACTTGCAATTTTAGCCCCATTTCTTCCTCCCACCTGAGAATCTGAAACATAAAATGTGGAGGCCCCAGATTTCCAAGATATCCAGTACCTCTTTCATCCTTCCAGTACGAAGTATTTAGATTTAATCCTGCATCACGGAAAATAATTAGGTCTTTAAAGCCTACAAATTACGCTTGTCAGCAGCAGAGAAAACAAATGGAGTTTCTGGTTCTCTGGCGGCAATGATGAATAGCAACGTTGAGATTTTGCTAGAAGAAGCTCAGATGGACCTAGGAGCTTCTCTATTGACTCTTAACAAGAAAACTACTAATGCAAACCATTTTTAGATGGTGGTGGCCAAGCTTTGTGTATAATGGGTTATGTGTGTGTGTGTGTGGGGGGGGGTGTCTTACTGTATTGGGAAGTTCTACATGGCTGACATACCTCTGATGACAAGAGAAAATGCTGCCCAGGCACCAATTTACAGCAGAATATGTGGCAAAAGGATACAAATTATACAACCCATTAACTAAGATTTATAACAGTGCTGGTAGGCTTTAACAGGGTTGATTTTATCTGTACAGGACATCGATTTCTGACTAACATTCATGATGTAAACCCCTCAGATTCTGACTCCATACTGCAGTTTAGCAGCAACATTGCAAAGTTTAAGGTGAAATGTAATTGATTAAAAAGTGCTTCTACATGTACAGAGTCTGTAGGCTGAGAAGAAAAACTGCCTTTGCCCTAATAACTGCTAATAAGATATTAAAACTAACCTGCTCTCCGTTTGTAGTCCTTGAGGACTGTGGTGTGTGGAGTGGCCCTGCACGCTGAGGGAGGTGCGCAGGTTCAATGCTGAGAGACACAGTAAAGCACGTCATTATGCTGTGCATTTTGAAGTTGCTGAAAATAGAATTCCCCTCCCCCACCCCAGTTCTGCTCCCATAGCAGTCATTAACTGTGCCGTTAAAGCAGGATGGTACTGAGGTTGAGATGAACCAAGAACACATTCCTCCCTTCTCTCCAGTCCTGAGGAAGCAACTTAGAGCAAATGACTGTATTTAGGCAAAATGTGTGTCTGCAAGAGTTTTCAATCAAAGCTGATTTGCATCCAGGAATATCGTTAGTTAGTAGGAATCACATCACTAAATACAATAAGCACAAAGGAAAAAACAGAACAAAAGGAAAAAGCTAAAAGTACTCAGCCAATATCTCAGCTCGCTTCTTAGCAATACACACTAGCAATCAGCAGAATAAACTAACGGAGGATTATCTCTTGGCTTAATGCTCATAGAAACGGGGAAATCTATTCAAGGTCCCTTTTTAATACAGTTCAGGGAAAGAAAAAAAAAAAAACGCCTTGTTGAATTCAGACACAATTCAACTACTGTCACTATCCAGAAACTTACATTTGTATTCATAAGTTAGAAATATTTCTGTAAAATACAGGAAATATCTCCAGACTCTGTGGACTCAAGGAAGAAAAAACAATACATATGCCTCTGAATCAATAAAAGTGCATGTTAAAATTATCTAAAAAGCACTTTGAGCTTCCACACAATTTCTCATCGCTCTGTTCACTCCCTGGAGAGGAGGCTACACAAGTGTCAAACATTCATTTAGCCTTACAATGTGAAAAGGACAGTGCTGCATGTTGTAGAGGCTGCAGACATGCATGATGTTTGTCTCTATTTCTCTATTGGATGTTCTTTGAGCTCAGGAATCCAGACAGATACAGAAATAATGGCTAAAATATGCATCATGTTAATCACTGGCCACATGATTGGAGGAGATACCAGGTATTTAGGAACTAGGGTACTGGGAAAGACAGCATCAGTTAAAAATGGGCAAAATGTTGAATACTGCAGCAATGCATTCTGTGTAAACAGAGCTGGACAAAAATACATAGTGGTACCAAGCAAGCTGATAAATGAGCTCTTCTCCAAATGAATATTTCTTGAATATATATTCGGTGTTTGTCAGGGAGGTTGAGAAAGTGATTTTTTTTCTAAAGAAAATGTCATTCAAAAAGTGCTGTGAATAGAAACAGATTCCCTCTACTACTTCACAGCCATTGGCCAAAGAAAATTCTAAAATCTATAGGCAAAACAATTTCTGCTTTCATGAAACTCATTTTTTTATTTTTAAATTATCTTAATTTATTTAGATTTTTAATTTCTCAGTAACGTATTGTGAATTTTAGCATAAAATATTATACTTCCTTTGATTTTTAGCCAATATTACTTTTTTCTTTTGTTCTTTTAATTGAGGTGTAGATTTAAAGTATTAGTTTCAGATGTACAATGTAGTGATACAATATTTTTATTTGTATTTTTTATTTTGTTCTATTTTTTAAAGATTTTTATTTTTTCTTTACAGTTGATTTACAATGTTCTGTCAGTTTCTGCTATACAGCAAAATGACCCACCCAGTCATACATACATATATACATAATGATATATATGTGTATATATATAGATATGTATATCTATATATACACTCTTTTTCTCACATTATCCTCCATCATGTTCCATCACAAATGACTATATATAGTTCCCTATGCTATAAAGCAGGATCTCATGGCTTATCCATTCCAAATGCAATAGTTTACATCTATTAACCCCAAACTCCCAATCCATCCCATTTCTTCCTCTCCCCTTTGGCAACCACAAGTCTGTTATTCTCCAAGTCTATGAGTTTGTTTCTTTTCTGTAGATAGATTCATTTGTGCCATATATTAGATTCCAGACATCTGATATCATATGGTATTTGTTTTTTCTCTTTCTGACTTACTTCACCTAGTATGAAAGTCTCTAGTTTCATCCATTGCTGCAAATGGCATTATTTTGTTCTTTTTATGGCTAAGCAGTATTCTATTGTGTATATATACCACATCTTCTTAATCCACTCATCTGTTAATGGACTTTTCGGTTGTTTCCATGTCTTGACTATTGTGAATAGCGCTGCCATGAAGATAGGGGTGTGTGTATCTTTTTGAATCATAGTTTTGCCTGTATGTATGCCCCAGAGTGGAATTGCTGGATCATATGGTGGTTCTATCCTTAGCTTTCTGAGTAACCTCTATACCGCATTCCATAGTTGTTGCACCAATTTACATTCCCACCAACAGTGTATGGGGATTCCTTTTTCTCCATCCTTTCAGTTATTACATTGTTCATATCTGACCGGTTCTTTTTTATATTCCCTAGCTACTTCTTTAAATTCTCACTGTATTCATCTACTTTTCCCCTAATGTAGTTAACAATCTTATGACTAATGCTTTGAGGTATATATTTAGTAAACTGTGTCTATTTCATTAGTTGTTTTTTAAGAATTTTTCTCTTTTAATTGCGACAAATTCTTATTTTATTTTGCTTATATTTCTCTCTATATAAAGTAGGTGAATAGTTACTTACGATGGCCTTTAGGGAGAGACTTTATATGGAAACATCCCTATATACTCTGCATGTGCCCAGTGGCTTTGCTGGGGGAGCTGAATTTGACATGAACACAAGTTATGCCTTTTTTTTTTTTTTTAGGGTGTGCTGGCAGCTATCACCTTGATAGCAGTAGGGCTGGAGAAGGAAGCACTAGACTTGGATACAGGTGTTAGGTGGGGCTTCTCTCTGCTCAGCAGTCATCACTGACCTCAAGGGTTGGGTCAGGTCTCAAGCTATTGGAGCAGAAGCCCTGAAGGTTGGGTGCCAGCTGGCTCAGTTCCCTTTAAGCGATTGTGCCCTTCTTTCTTCCAGTGCCAGAGCTTCAGCCCTAGACAAGGGCCAGTATGGATAACTGGTGAAGGTCAGGATACTGGGATATGGTGGCCTGGTTACCATCGGCGATTCAAACTGCATCAGATGGGCCACCTATGCAATTGCCGGTAGTGGTTCTGTCCTCTGTTGTCTATTGCCAGCACTTAGAATTTTAGCTGCCATAGCATTTTACAGCCTGGCTTTTTCCTCAGTCATGGCCACCCACAATCGAGTATGGAACTGTGGTATGAGGCAAATAGTGCCAGAGTATTTGCCCAGCTCAGGCTGGGGCCTCTCTTGAGGAAATTGCTGGAAACCAGCCCACCAGCCACACAGTGGTTTCAGTCTGCCCTTTCTGCCTTGCTTTGGGAGCTGGCAAGCATTCATATGCTCCTGAGAAGCATTGTCGAGGCTTCCCACAGCCTTCCTGCTAATCCCATTGGCCCACCAAGCAGCCAAGGAGTCTTGTCTTCCCATTGTCAGACCTGAGGAGTTTTCTTCTGGGTTCCCCGACAGACACATGTCTTGACCTGATTGCTTCTATTCCCCTCCTTCCAGACTCTACATATATTTCTTACATGGACCGGAGTCTTTCTGCCAGTTTTTAGTGAGAATTTTTCTACATGTAGGTGTATTTTTGAGGTGTTTATATTGGAATGTGAGTTCTGTGCCCTCTTACTCTATCATCTCAATTCCAGTCTCATGTAACTTCTTTTAACTTCAGTTTCATTTTATGATTTTATGAACCAAACTTCTTGGGAGTCGTGATAATGACATCTAAGATTTATTGATTGCCTGTTATGTGCCAAGCCCTATGCTAAGTGAATTAAATTATCTTTTTAAAACTTCAAAGCAACCTAATATATATAAATTGAGACCTAGAACTAGCATCTTTTAATTAAGGAGTCTAAAATATATAAATTCAAATAAATTACTGATTCCCTGAAAGAACAGCAAGCCATGTATAAACCTTTTGTAGAAAGTCATCTGACTATGTATACATATGAAAGTTGCGAAATTAATCCAATTATAGGTATTTGTACAGTGAAGGTGTGTTTCATGTCTTCACATTTACTTGGGAGGACACTGTCCACTCTGCTGGAAACTTGTTGAATTGTGTTCATTATTCTTTAGATGTAGGTTGCCTCACCTTTTAATCTGATTTGGGTCTGTAACAATTCCCCACAAACTAGGTTTTTATTATTCAGAAATAATTAGTATGACTGATATTTTAGTATTAATCTTCTTTCTGGCTTTTTTAGTCATAGTTTCAGATTACAGTTGTAATGATCTTCAGTTTTTAAAGATGAAATGTTATAATTTGATCCTAAGTTTGTTAAAAGGAGAAAAGAATTTAAAAATTTCCCACAAATGAACCAAGTTGTCAACTAATATTCCAATATATCAAGAGCTGACATGGGACTTTTAATACCTGACTTGTTTCTTCGTAAAATTCCATTGCCTCTCAGATCATGGGTAATAGGAAATAAACTTTTCAGATTAGATCATCCTGCTTTATACCCGAAAGGATTTTCCTTACTCAGCCAATCCTGAAACCTGTGCTAAGTAATGTTTAACAAGAAAAATAAAATATTTTCTCAACCCCATTTTAAAAACCTGTGATCTATGGATTATTATTACTAGTTAGGAAAACTGAGGCTTGGAAATTTCCAAGTTCACACAGATAGTAAGTGGAAAAGCCAGTATTCAAACTTGTCTCCATATAACTCTAAAATCTTTACTTCTTCCTTGGTAAATTACAGCTTTGTGTTTCACTGATAATATGATACCTACCCCATAAGGCTGTGGAGCTCAGTGTATGCAAATGTCTGGTCATGTGCTTGTGCAAAAAACAAGATATCTCTAAAAGGCAGCATGATGTAGAGAACAGAGATTTGGAGTAGGAGCAGTGCTCCCTATTTCAGAGATCCCTGGCCATTTGATCTTAGCAAAACCAGGACATAATCATGAATCTTGTACTAACAGGAATCCCAGTCACTCACTGGAGCAGTTTCACTTGAATTAGTGTCTTTTCCTTTATTTCAGCTCATGGATTCAGCTGCTTTAGATTAAAAACGTTTTTTTCCACCATCGAATACAGATTCACACACGAACACACAGAAATTTAAGACTAAAGACTAAACACTAAAATTCGTTGTTATCACGAAGAATCTGTTAAGAAGAACCATAATACTGTTTGAAGCATACTTTTTTATCTGGGAAGTCCTAAGACATGATATGTGGAGAAGTTTGGGTAGTTTTTGTTATTTGCTTTGTTTCTGGTAATTGACTACTTCTCCTCCTCAGATGGAAGTATAATTTCATTGGGGACACTGAGCCTCCTGGCAACCTGTGGGCAGAAAGCTTAACCATGAGAAAGAGAGGGACAAAGAAAGTCCTGCTTTTCCCTTTGATGGCTCATCTATTTCCATTGCCCCCTGAAACTGTGTTAAAGCACTTATAAAGCAATTACTTTGCTGGGCTGTTAGAGCCAGCCTAGGTCCATCCTTTTCATCAGGCAGTTCCTGCTGGGGACCAAACAGTCTGGAACCAATTTAATAGAACACTAAAGATAATAATCACTATTCAAGTTCCTTAATTTCTGGAAAACTCAAGGTATAAACTTACAGACTTTATTTAGGGAAGGATCCTGTCACCTATAGAAATTTATTAATGCATAGTCCCTGATCATAGGTGAAAAACAGCATGGAAGGTTTTTGTCTATTTTCTGGAATGGTAAAGCTGGGACAATCTCCAGCTTTTTATTTGCTTTTCATAAAGATTCACCACTAAGTTATTTTGGAAATAGACTGACTGAATCTCTGAAACATAACCTGGATCATTGTACATGTATGTTCAAGGATGAGAAGTGCTTCTATCTAAGTGATCTTAACTCTTGCCAAGATAGGGCTGCACTGTGAAAACACCAAGTTCAGCTCAAATTCATAACTAGAGGAAGGAAAAATTACTTCCTTATCTGTCAATAGCATAATAGTATTTACTTAAAAATCTTCTCATCCATTAGCTCATTTCCCTTAAGCCCATTCCATTGTATCAAAATTGTATAGAGTAAATTGTTCTGGCATCATTTCACTTGTATTTTCAAGTACAGGAAACTGGCACACAGTATTTAGGTCCTGAACTCTTGCTTCAGGTTTACTTCAGATACCATTTCATGTACCGGGAATGCTGACATCATTAGATTAAACCACATGCTGTCAAAATTCAAGCTTTTCTTAACCTTTAAAATAGTGTTCAACTAACGAGAAAGTAGTCCTATTCTAAGACCACATGTTAGATGCAAATTAAATGACCAAAAGAAATTAAAGTTGCTCATCATTTAACAGTTTGCAAGATGTCATCACATACATTATTAACTCATCTGAGATTCACTACAGTCTTTTGGGAAAAGCTGAAAAAATAATCTCTGTCAAGAACATGGAGTCCTACTGTGTATCGGTGGGTTGAAATGATGTATTCCAATGCCCACAACTGGAAGATGGTCAAGCTGGGACAATATCAAAAGTACTATACTTGCTTTTCATAAGGATTTATCACAAAGTTCTTTTAAATAATTAACCCCATTTTCTAATAGTATTTGGTGTGCATAGTGTTGCCTTACATACCACCTCTTTAGCCCTTCTTTTGCTTAACCCTAAACAGATATTCCAGGGGGCTCTTATGAATATTCTGTTTATGTCCAGTCTCAAAAATCTGCATGATGCTTCTAGATCTACAATGAAGCCACATTTTTGATGTTGATATTGAAATCCATCATATCAAGTCCTGAGTTTCTCCATGAGCCATTTAATTACATAGATTTAGGCTTTATATACTCAGTCTAAGACAAATGAATCAGCTGTGGGATAAAGTTTTCCGCCTTCTACTTACTCAGACACTTCTTTTCCTCCCCTGTTACAACATTCCATTCCAGCATTTTCTTACTGAAAATTTCCTGTCACCTTCTTTGTAGTTATTTTGTTTAATATCTTTGTATTTTTTTGAGAACTTCATGGGTGAGAAAATTTTCTCTCATTACTCTTCCTCTGGAGGTGTTCCTCTTAGCCTATAAGAATTCTCCCCTCTTTTGAACTTCTCTGCTGTTTATTGGCTTTTCTCATTTTCCCTGTTTAATTATATTATGGTTGATCTCCCTAAGATTATTAAAAGTCATAGGAGGGCAGAGAGTGTTGACTATATTATTTTGTATCTGTGAAACTACCTTGTATAGTGCCTCCAGATAAAAAATGTTAGGCAAATATCTATAGAATACTTGATTTTTTTTCCTGCCCAAATTATTATCAATGAGGGTGCAATCATATTTCCCTAACATAAAAAATGTGCAATTGGCAATATGTATGCATTTGCAAGGATGCCCATGGATGGAACTTTAATGAATATTTTTTCCTCAAAGAATCCATTTGGAAAATCATCTGTGGTTATTGCATTTATAAATACCTAACATTTAGTATATATTGAGTGATTACTACGTGCCAGGTAACTGTTGTAAACATGTCAAGTCTATTAATTCATTTAATTTTCACAAGAAACAAGCTTTGAAGAGCCAGGATAGCAAAGGGGTTGAAGGGGTGTGCTCTACCAGACAACCCCAGTATGTGACCCTATATGCTTCCAGAACAAGAGTTCCTTCAACACAGGAATTTATTTTTATCATCAGCTCTTAGCACATATTAAATGCTTAGTAAATATTTAATGAATAAGGGAATTAACAAATAAATGCCAATATTGTTTGAAACCTTTGCTTAGAACTCCATGTTGGAAATTTTGGGGTAAGAGGACCTGTCTTGTTACTCTATGATGACCCCTTGTTTCAGTCTGGGAATGGTAACTTCCAGCTAGATGAACCATGTAAATAATCATGCTTAGTTTCAATGACTTTTACATAGGTCTTTAAAATCAACCAAAATTTCCCTTGAAGACAATCAGTATAAATCGGAGTTTCTAAACCATGGTGCAGCTGCTATTTTGGACTGGCTAGTTCTTTGTTCTAAGGGGGTTGTCCAGGGTAATGTGGCATGTTTAATAGCATCTCTAATCTTGACTCATTAGGTGTCGGTAGGATCTCCCCTCTCCCCACTCCCAGTTGTGACAACCTCGTGGTTCCCATGTCCCAGGGGGCTCAGGGCTGGAACAAAAGTGCCCCCTTAAGAAACACTGCTGAACATAATTAAGAAAGACTTTTTAAAAATGATCTGCAAGTGTTTGTTTTTCTGGCAGTTGTCCAAGAAGATGTCCAGACAGGACTTGAAAAATAGCAACATCTTCAGAATAAGTAACATGGCTTCATAGGAGGAGTATTTTGAAAGTAACACCACACATTTTGATGTTTTTTAAGTTCTTGTGAGTTTGTATACATTAAAAAATATTGGACTACTTTATTTCTTTGTCATATAGTGCAACTTCCTCTGCCAAGTCCAGTAGCATTCCCTAATGAATCTTCTTATTTATTGAATAGGAAAATTATCCTAGGGGCATATGGTTACTTGATTGAACTGATTGAACTCCACCCTAGGCAAAGGTCTAAGAGGTCTGAGATCTTCCCCTGATTGGTGTCCCTTCTTTGGTGGCTTCTTCTACTTTTGCTCTAGCTTCTGTACTTTCCAGCCAACTTTATGGCCTCCAAGAACTCACACTACTTCTCCAGAACTTCATGAGCCTCACTGTTCAACTCCAATGCCTCACTGCCTATCAGAAAGGATGAGAACATCACCCCAAGAGTGGCAGCCTCTCGCCTTTTCAGAGCCACAGCCTGATAACCAGCTCCACAACTACCAGTAAACACACTAATCATGCACATCTCTGGATGTGATGGGATGATCATGACAGACTGACCAAAATGCCCCAGTAAACCACTAATCTTCCTGGGCCTTGAAGCCCCAAATGAGAAGAGCAGACAGCTAAACAGCTCAAGGCCTTTAGCTATCAATTTGATTTAGCGACTGTAAAGCTACTCTGACAGCCCAGCAGCCAATTAGTGGCCCACAATCATCAGCATTAATTTGTTCACATTTCCCCCTCCAAATTGCTAATTGGTTGAACAGAGCAGTGGTTTGGCTGGATTGCTAGGGTGGAAGAAAGAGGTTTGAACTGCATCACTTTCTTGCTGAGTGTATTTAGATTAAAGGCGATGCTGAAGGACAAACCACTTCTGAACGTTGAGCATCTTAGAATGACAGCCCTTTATAGAAAGTTATTATTTTGTATAAGGTGTTAGAATCTTTCACCAAGTTAACCAGCATCTTGTTTACTGGAGTTACTTAAAGGGAGAACAGAGAAAAGATTCTATTATCCCTTTATCTAGTCTTCCCATGCATTTCCATTTCATTCCCACAATTGAGAATATCAATATATCAAAAATACCTTGATTAGTAATATCAATGTGTTGATTATTCAATTTTCCTTTCCTCACTTTCTGTATATTTGATCTTCTCTGCTTGCTTTGGTACCTGGGAACTGATTCCTATGAACTATATTATTCATTCTTACTTTCTGGTTTACCACCAGGTTTAGCTATTAAAAGTCAAAAGGAGACTGCAATTCAAAAGGAGAGAGGAAAGCTTTTCTTGCCCACTTGCTCCTGTTTTTGGTGCATATCTCTGGTGTTGGCTTCTGCCCTTCATAACTTCATTTCCTTGCAGGTGGCAGCTGCTTTACTGCTCTGCTTATCATCACATTTTAGAATACCATTCCTCCTCCTTGCTTTTCTGGCTCTACATATAGCAATGTCTTCCTACTCCTGCTAGTTTCTAGGTCTCTCAGCAAATTTTGATTCCTTTTTTTTTCTTTTGGTCACACCTGCAGCATGTAGAAGTTCCCAGGCGCCATCAAACCTGGGGCAGGGATCAAACCCACACCACAGCAGTGACAATGCTGGGTCTTTAACCACTAGGCCATCAGGGAACTCTTTTATGTTTCTTTTAAACCTACCTACACTTACTGGTAGTCCTTTCATTAAATTATCTTTAAAATACCATTTGATTGTGCTATTGCTCATTGTATGTGCCCAATTTTTTCCATATGCTTATTTAACAAACTTAATTTTGTCCTTACTATGCAAGGGGATAGATATTTAGCTGTGAGCAAGACAGGATTGCTGTCCCATGGAATTTGTAGTCTAGTTGAGGTGTTAGAGATTAAATAATTGGATATCGAATCTCCTTGCATAACGAGAATTCTAGAGCAGGAATATAAAACCAATTATCAAGCAAAGCCCACATGTTATATGAGGGTTCACTCTTGGTAGTGTACATTTTATGGATTTTGACAATGTGTAATGGTATGTATCCACCATTGTACTATTGTACAAAATACTTTCACTGCCCTAAAATTCTTCCATGCACTGTCTTTTCGTATCTCCCTCCTTACTGCCAGCCACTGATACTTTCACTATTGTCATAATTTTATGTTTTTCAGAATGTCTTCCAGTTTGGACCATACAGTATGTCACCTTTTTAAACTGAGTTTTTTCACTTTGTAACATTAATTTAAGGTTCTTCAATGTCTTTTCATGGCTTGGTATCTCATTTCTTATTAACACTGAAGTATATTCCATTGCCTTAGTGTACCCTACTTTATTTATCCACTGATCTTCTGAAGGATATCTTGGTGGCTTCCAAATTTTGGCAGTTATGAATAAAGATACTATAAGCATGCTTGTGCAGATTTTTGCTTGGACATAAGTTTGTAATTCATTTAGGTAAATACTAAGAAGTGTGGTTGCTGGACTGTATGATAACAATATGTTTAGTATGGTAAGAAATACTTTGACTGTCTTCCAAAGTTTTACCATTTTTTTTCCTACCAGTGCTCAATAAGTGTTCCTCTTGCTCCACATTATCACTAGTATTTAGTATTGTCGTTAAGTCTTTGGGCATTTTAATAGGTGTGTAGTAGTACCTCATGACTTTAATTTTCAATCCCCTAATTACATATAAGGTTGAACATTTTTTAATATGCTTACTTACGATCTTTATATCCTCTTAGTTAAGTGTCTATAAAGGTCTTGGCCATTTTTTAAACTGGTTGTTTGTTTTCTTATTATTGAGTTTTAAGAGTTCTTTGTATATTTTATATAATCAGATGTGCCTTTTAAAAATATTTTCTCAGTCTGTAACTTATCCTTTCATTCTCTTGATATTGTCTTTTGCAGAGCAGAAACCTTTTAAAATATTTAATGAAATGCAGCTTATCAATTATTTTGTTCATGGATCTTGTCTTTGATGTTCTATGTAAAAAGTTCTCACTATACTCAAGGTCACTGAGGTTTTCTCTTGTATTATCTTCCAGGAGTTTTATAGTTTTGAATTTTAGATTTAGGTATATGAGCCATTTTGAGTACATTTTTGTAAAGGATATGAAGTCTGCATCAAATTCATATTTTATATATGGATATCCAGTGTTTTGTTTCAGAAGTGACAAAACACCCTCAGAGACTGAGGTTGTCTTTATCAATAGTTTAATACAGGTTCACTGAGAGAATTAATAAGTCAATAAAGAAACCACATAATCTAGACATATGATAGGTTAATTACATTATTGTTCTAGGCAAGGGGAGATGACAGAAACAAAGTTCAAATTAAGCTGAGGTGTACCTTTTATACAAGGTTTGTTTTTCAGGTGAGTTGGCTTAACCAATCCAGAGCTGACTTTCAGCTGCCAGAGTAAGAGTTCCTGATTGCTAGAACATGTTGCTAGGAAACCAAGTTTCTGGTGTTGGTAGGCAGACTAGGCTTTTCTGAGGGTTATACCTCCAGGTACTGTTGCATGGCTTGTGCCACTGCCTATGAGGAGTGCTTCACGAGAACAGGAAAAGATGTCCTTTCTCTTCTTGAGCCTGCCTCATGGTTTAACACAATTGCCAACCAATAATAGCCTGGCCAGTCAGGAACAAGTGTTTCACAATCTTTGAAGAGCTAGATCAGAAAAGGGTAGTTTTGCCCAAACCGTAACTCTCCAGTATTCCTCACAAACTCTCAGTATCTATATCCGAAATGTCACCCTCTCTATGCATTCTCTTTTTTCTTTTTTTTTGTCTTTTTGCCTTCTCTAGGGACTTCTCCATGGCATATGGAGGTTCCCAGGCTAGGGGTCTAACAGGAGCTGTAGCTGCTGGCCTTCACCACAGTGACAGCAACGTGGGATCCAAGCCACATCTACAACCTTCACCACAGCTCACGGCAACACCATATCCTTAACCCACTGAGCAAGGCCAGGCATTGAACCCACAACCTCATGGTTCCTAGTCGGATTCGTTAACCACTGAGCCACGACGGGAACTCCTCTATGCATTCTTATTGATAAGCCCCTAATGGGCTCTCTTAGTAGCTAAGCTCTTAAGTGCTTTTCAAGAACGGCAGATGAGATATGACATCCTGACACAGTCTGCTTTTTTCTTTACCTAAATAATTCTAAAAACATTATTTTTTTGTCTTTTACATAAACAGGTAGATTTAAAAAATTTGCTTGTCATAAGCAAATGTGTTTCAAATCATATCAAACTAGTACAAAATAGTCCAGTTTTCCAGCACAATTTGTTGAAGACTATGTATTCTCCATTGCATTGCCTTTGTTCCTTTGTCAAAGATCAGTTGACTGTATTTATGTTGGTCCATTTCTTGTGCTCTATTCTGTTCCATGGATCTGTCTCTTCACTTATCAATACCACACTGTCTTGATTATTGTAGCTTTACAGTGTATCTTGAAGTTGAGTAGGATCAATCCTCCAGCTTTTGTCTCCTTCAGTATTGAGTTGGCTCTTCTCTGTCTTTTTCTTCTGCAAGTAAACTTTAGAATCAAATTTGTCAATATCCATAAAATAGATTTTGTTTGAAATTACATTGAATTGATATGTCAAATTATGAAGAACTGATATCTTGAAAATATTATCTTCCTATCAGTGAACATAAAATATATCTCCATTTATTGAGTTCTTCTTTGGTATGTTTAGTCAGAGTTTTGTATTTTTCTCATGTAGATCTTGTACATATTTTGTTAGATTAATACCAAAGTATTTTATGTTGAGGGATGTTACTATAAATTTGTTTTTAATTTCAAACTTGTTCATTGCTGGTAAATAGGAAAATGATTGACTTTTTCATATTAACATTATATTTTGCAAGTTTGCTATGTTTATTTATCCCAATTGTTTTCATTTTTTGTCAGTTCTTTCAGATTTTCAACATATATACTTATATCATCTCTGCAAGAAAAATTGAGTTTTATTTCTTCATTCCCAACTGATATACTTTTAATTTCCTTTCTTTCTTTATTGTATTAGTTAGGTCTTTCTGTACAATGTTGTAAAGTAGTGGCGAGAGGGGATGTCCCTGTTTGGTTCTTGATCTTGGCAAGAGAGCTTCTAGTTTTTTCACCATTAGGTATGATTTTTATTGTAGGTTTTTGTAGATATTCCTAATCAGGTTAAGCAAATTCCCCTCCATTCCTAACTTGCTCACTATTTTTTATTATGAATGGGTATTTGATTTTCTCAAATGCTCTTTCTGCATATACTTAAATGACAATGTAATTTTTATTCTTTAGGCTTTTGATAAAATAGTTTACATTAATTCACTTTTGAATGTTGAACCAGCCTTGCATATCTGATATAAATTCCACTTGCTTGTAGTTCATGATTCTTTGTCTATGTTTTTGGATTCAGTTTGCTAATATTTTGATGAGACTTTTTGCATCAGCGTTTATGAGAGACATTGATCTGTAGTTTTCTTATAAATTTCTTTTCCATTTTTGGCACCAGGGTGATGCTGGCTTCATAAAATGAGTTACAAAATATTCCTTCTGATTTTATATTCTGGAAGGAATTTTAGAGATTTGGCATAATTTCTTCCTTAAATGTTTCATAGAATTCACCAGTGAACCAATCTAGGTCTAGTGCTTTCTGTTTTGAAAAGTTATTAAATATTGATTCAATTTATTTAATAATTATAGGCCTATTAAGATTGTCTATTTACTGTGTGTGTTGGGAGATCTGTCTCTCCAAGTATTGGTACATTTCATCTAGGTTATCACATTTTTAAGCATAGGTTATCTATTTATTTATTTATTTGGCTTTTGTCATTTTAGGGCCACACCCGCATCATACAGAGGTGCCCAGGCTAGGGGTCTAATTGGAGCTACAGCTGCCGGCCTATACCACAGCCACAGCAATGGGGTTTCTGAGCTGTGTCTGCAAGCTACACCAGAGCTCATGGCAATGCCAGATCCTTAACCCATTGAGCAAGGCCAGGGATCGAACCCGCAACCTAATGGTTCCTAGTCCGATTCGTTTCCGTTGAGCCATGATGGGAACTCCGGCATAGGTTTTTTAAATAATATTTCTTTATTCTTCCTTTTAATAGTTATGAGGTCTGTAGTAATCCCTTCTTTCATTTCTGATACTAGTAATTTGTGTCATCTCTTTTCTTTTTTTTTTTCCTTTGCATAGCTAGAGGCTTATTGATTTTATAGGTCTTAGAAAAAAAAGTTTTTGGTTTTGTTTACTTTCTCTGTTGAGAAAAGCCATGTCTGGCTACTAATGAGTCCATCAAAAGCATTCATCACTTCTATTAGAACTTTTCATCTCCAGGATTTCTTTTTGATCTTCGTGGAATTTCCCTCTTTATTCTTAAGTTATAAGTTTGTTTTTTCATGCTGTCCACTTACTTTATTAAATCCCTAGTGTATTCATCATAGTTTAAAAAAATCCCTGGTCTGATTATTCAAATATTCCTGCCATTTGACTCTGGTTGTGATACTTGATCAGCCTCTTCAAACTGTGTTTTTGGACTTTCAGCTTGCCTCAGAATTTTTTGTTGCAAGGCAAACAGGCTATACTGGATAAAAGGAATGGCAGTACATAGGCTCTCAGTAATGTCATAGTCACGTACAGGGAAAGAGGAAGCATTCTACAGTCTTATGATTTGGCATCAGTTTTTGGCACCCCTGGATGTGAACTCTATCCATGCTTCTCGATAGCCCCCACCAACCCTTAAGTGGGACAGAATGGCTAAGGGAGCCTGGAGTTTTTTGGCCTCTCCCCCCGACACACACACACACACACACACACACACACACACACACACACACGAGGCTGGAGTGGACTGGAGTTGTGTATTTCCCTTCCCTCAGGTAGCTTAGACTCTTATACAACTCTAGCAGTTTAGGGTCTAATAAAACCATTTTTTTCCTGAGGGCTGGCCTTGTTAAGAACAAAGTATTGGGACATATTTCTAAATTGTTCCTCCCCCTTCCCCTTCTAGAAACATGAGGTAATGTTTCTCTGTTACTGACTTCGAGGAGGTGGTAAACCACCTGTAGGTAAAATTCCCCAAAACCTGAGAGCCACCTATGACTGGATCCCCTGGTACCTCTCAGGTTTGTCAACAGTTGGTTAGAGTTCAAATTTTCCTACTCCCATGCTGGTTTCCAAGGAGGTTTCTGCCCTGGTAAATTGTGAATCTCTATATCTGACTGTCTGCCCCTCTAATATTGGGTGCAGTGGTTTGCCATTCTTTGAATAAATTAAGAAAAGTTTTTGGTTTTTCAATTTGTTCAGCTTTTTACTGTTTGGACAGAATTAAGACTTCTAAGCTCTTTGTATGCCAGACCAGAAACCAGAAGCCCAATACTATTATATAAGTTTCACAGATTATGAAGCTCAAGTCAGAGAAGTAAATTACATTGTCCTTCCAGGACAAACATTGAAAGAAAAAAAAAAACAAAAGAGTAAATTGTGGCACAGAGACTCAGTCCCAAATCTTTTTACTCTGAAACGTACTGTTTTGAATCATTAGAGTTAAGGAAATCCATTCTTATTCATTCCCATTTTTAGTCTAGCGACTTGAACTAAGTGCTTTTAAAATATATTTTGATCAACCTAAAATTAAACACGGATTGAACAGAAAGACCCATTCTGATTTTCTTATGCAACATCAGTGAGGTTGTTTCTGGCTTTTACTCAATCCCATGAGTTAATTATTTATTCACAATTTGAAAAATACTAGAACACTATTAGTATTAATGGCATGAGAATCCACATCTGCAGTCTGGAGGAACTGAAAGACCATCCAAGGGGAGCAACTTTAGAGTTTGGTTGTTGAGATTCAGTGTGCCAAATTTAAATATTTCCTCTCATAGGAATTTAACCTACTCCTTCAAGACCAGGACTGAGAATGAGATAACTGAGCAGGCTGGCTACCTAAAGGGGCAGAGGGTGAATATATTTTGTTTCTGGTACATCTTGTCAACACTGTTGAGCAAGAATAGACTGAGAATAAGAGGCATAAGCTCCAGTGTGTTCACTATAAATGACAACTAACAACATCTCTGAAATCTTCAGCCCTATTTCTTCATGAGGGGATTAAAATGCCCAGCTCTAATATTTCATAAGTTTAATAAAATAAAATTTAATGGTTATTCCTGTCTAAAACAAAGGGAACTCTCACCTAGACTCTCTGTCCTCTGGACAAAATCTTAGAGATGGTGGTGGGCTGATGACTGATGTCATCCTTTCCTGGTATTGATTGTTCTTTTCCTGGATTGATTTTTCTCCATAATTAAGGAGTAGTCACTGCACAGCCTTCTCTGAGGGAAAAATTTCTAGTAAGTCTTTCCATCTGCCAAGATTTGTATAGCCAAAAAATTAACAACTTGCTAAGGATATAAACAATGGAGTAAGAGGTTGTTACGTCATTTACTGTGAGATCTAAAAAGCCTGAAGTAGCCTAGGAATCATGCCAGTATTCTGGAGGACTTTTAAATCTTCTTAGAGAAACAAAACAGCATATGCAAAACTCAGGACAAAACAAAATGCCACAGGGGTAGAGGGCAATGAACTGGGACCTGGAATATCTGTGATGCTGATTATATCTCTCCTCCTTGGACCTACTGGATCTGCAAGACAGGGATAATGAAGATGAACTCACATGAGGTTGCCTTATCATGCCGATTACCTGCACTTAACACTCATGACTCTATTCATGTGGGACCTCAGTGAAGCCTAGAAATCCTACCTCATTTCCTTTGTCCTTTGCCTCTGCCATTGTCCTAGAGGGCTTACAGCTTGTCCCCTTGCTCCTCCAATAACTAGTGCCTCATCTTCAATTTCATTTGCTGAGCTCAATTTCTACTTCATGGAGAAGGTAGGAGCAATTAGAAGATAACATCTCTAGACTCCTCCCATCATTTGTCCATCATCAGTATCCCTGTGCTCACCTTTTTTTGCCTGGTTCTATAAGTGAGTTCTCTGTGCTCCAAAGGCCAGCACCTTCCCTGTCATTAAGATCCCATTTCCTGTCACCTCTCATCTACCCCACTTTAGGAATTCTCTCTTCTCTCTCTCATCTTCAGCAGTTTTAGTTTTTTCTCTCTCAACTGTATTATTTTCTGAGCACAGAAACATTCTATATATCTCTTTTTGAAGATAAAAGAAATGTGTGTGTATCTTGTTCAGCTAGTACAACCAGTCCACTATTTCTCTACTCCTTTATATCCATTCTCCTTAAGGATTATTTATATTTTTTTATCTCAAGTTATCTCCTCCAATCAAGCCATTTCTATGAGTATTTACATACTGCCTGAACCCACAATGCCCTCCGTGTCTTAATACCCTAGTATTTTTCTGAGTTCATTCACAGCATCTTTGTTGGTGTTCATCAAAGGCACTAAGTTTTCCACTCCAAACCCTTTGCAATTACTTTTATTTTTTTTCTTTTCTGAACTTATGTAACTAGCTGGATAGCTGACTCTATTACCCCTTTCAAGTCTGTTAAAATATCACCTTATTGAGAACTTTCTTTATTAACAATTGTAAATAGTGCATATTCCCTCTGCCCCTTACCTTGATTAACTATCTGTTGTTTTGTATAGGTATAAATTTACTGTCTTCATAATCCTCCTAGATGAAAGTTCCTTGAGGACAGGGACTTTGTCTTACTCATGGCTGTGGTCTCAGTACGTACAGAAATGCCTGAGACACAGTGGAAACTTAAAAATAGTATGTTGAATGAATATAACTGAGAGAGTGCTTTGAACTCTGGTATCAACACACATTTATACAGTGCTTCATATGGGTAGAGAGGAGAGACTGGACCATAAGAGTTATAAATTAAAGTTTGCCTTTAGCTTCCCCAGGCTCCTCTCTTTGGTCTACTGCTTTTTCCTGCCTTTAGTCATGTATTTCTCTAGCTTTTTTCTGTTATAATTCAAGAGCCCTTTCTTCTACTTGCAGGATAAGAAAGCATAAGGAAAAATGAGCCCCATCTGTTTCCAAATATACCCAGGAGATTGCACAGAACCAATGTTATAACAAGGTATAGAGCCAAGGGATGCTCTCTTTTACAGAGATATAGCCCAGGGCACAATTTTTTGGGGTGAATTAACACCTGTCAGTCAGTCAGCCTGAAGTTCTGGTGTCTTCTCAACTTGGCTATTACTCAAAGACCCATCCACCACAAAAACAGTTTCCAGGGAATACCAATCTGAGGCTGTAAGTCAACTTACAGAGCACTGCTAGGTTCTTGGGTTCAGGGAGAAGTTAGCCTTAGACTCTGCAGTGTGGGGATGTATGGGCAGTGGGCATCACTAAGGAAACTCATTGCTGAGTAATAGGAAGGTCTATCAACCAGGAAAGCAAGACCTTTTGATGGAGGGCTTAATGTGTCAGGTAAAGGTACTTATGCTTGATTCAGTAGGCAGTAAACGAGGAGTCACTGTATTTTTTTAGATGGGATAGAGCGGTGACAGAGTGAAAGCACTGTTTAGAATGATTGAGAAACCTGGCTGTAAACCATATTAGAATGTAGACCTTGAACAACCTGCTTCAGAGCCACATTAGGATGCATGCTTTAGTTGGTCTGGAGTAGGGCCCAGTAATCTACATTTTGATCTGAATTTCTGTGGAAGAGGGAATTTACTTAAAAAAAAAGCATACTAAGCCAAATGAACACAGAGTAGTTTACTGTATGCATCACAACAGTTGTTTCCCAAACTGTAGGTTGTGGCCTATTAGTGAGCTGTCAAATGAATGTAGTGGCATGCATCAGCTAACACAAATGCGTACATACACGTGTTTCCATTTATATATGGTTCATTAACAGGCATGACTAATCTATGATGAAAGAAAACAGTAAAGTAGTCTCCTAGGTAAGAGAGAATGTTGATGAAAAGCTGTCCAAGGCCAGTATTGGAAATGTTCTGTATTGTGATTTGGGTGATGACTACCTATATGTATACATTTGTCAAAACCGATCCAACTCTACACTGAAAATCTATTCCTTTTGTTGTGTGTGATTTATTCCTCAGTAATAACAATAATAAAAGTCAGAAAACTTGTAGAAATATCAAGGCATGACTGAAAGTCGGTTTAACGTGTGTGTGTGTGCGCGCGTTGGTTATGATTATTCAACATGAGGGTAAATATTTTTTGAGGGTGTGTATTTATGGGTGTGTTGGAAGCACTGCAGTGGTGCACACAAGCTAGCAGCTAAGGGACTATTTGTGTGTACTCTTTCTCCCTTTTGCTTTCTGTACATTGATACTTTGATTCCTTGCAAACACCTTGCTATCAACATTTCAAATATGATTTTTATCCTTATAAGGCCAGGTGAGATATTTTTGATAGCTGTTCATCTAGATGACTCAATTTGATTCTGATTTCTATAAAGTTTCAGTGTGGCATAATATTTTATGTTTCTGATTCATGTGTAGTAGTAAGGCCTGGGTACAAAAGGGTTCGGTACTATTTGTTCAATAGGACAATGATTGCTTCTAAAGTCTTTGTTTAAATGTTTTGTAGGTTTATAGCCGATCCATGGTTATCACCAATAAACTTCACACTTTAAAGCAATTAATGCAGTGCCTGTTCAAAGGGATGTTTGAAGGCTGTTGATTTCCTTTCTTTACAACTGGAAAAGGGGATGCATGAAAGCACTGGTAATCTGAAGAGGCATGCAAATAATATATGCTTACACTTGCTTTCTGCTTAACCTGTTCTTGTTGTAAAATATCATACAATTTATGATGTTCAAGTTCATTTTCTTAGGGTATTATGTACATTGTGCACAAAATAGAGTTTTTTCTCTGACAACTCTGGATATTGTTGATTTTCAGAATAAAAATTCCCTTTCTATAATGAGAGTTAGATATGTATCACTCTGGATAGAAACACGAGCTATTTTAATGAGACTTTAAAAGAAAGAGTGTCAGTTCTCTTGTGGTACAGCAGGTTAAGGATCTGGCGTTGTCACTGCAGTGGCTTGGACCACTGCTTTGCTGTGAGTTCTGTTCCTGGCCCTGGAACTCCAATATGATGAGGGAATGGGCAAAATAAGTAAATAAATAATTGAAAGAGAGTCAAATTTTATTGGACTGAGCCATGCTTGGTAACTATCTTTAAGACTAAGAATTTTTATCTGGTTAGAAACCACTTTTCTCCTGGCTTAAAATCCTTTTTGGTTTATGGACTTCCTCTAACCACCTACATTTTTGGGATGATTTTTAGATCTCTTTTAATTTGAAATCTAACTATAATTCTCTGTTTTATTTATATTTTATTTTCTATGGGAGATTTATATAACATTGTCCCAGTCTTTACTTCACGTAGAGATACTTTAAACTGCTATTGATTTAGGTGGTGCAGCTTTCTCCAAGATAGTGTATGTGTCCAGGAGAATGCAAACAGTTTAAAGTTCTGGTGCATGCAGTTTAAAGTTCTGGAAGCATATAATGCAAGAAACATAGACAAAATTCCCCTTTTCTGTCTTTCCTATTAATGCCTTACCTGTGAGATAAGAGATGTGGTGATAAGGCAGGTGGGAGGTGGGTGAAGGGGGCTGGTTAGATAACTGCATTATTAAAGAAGATCCCCGCAAGGAGGAAACAAGGTGCATTCTGCTTTTGACTTCGACTAAGTTCACCACATTATCTGCTCTTGTGATACTACGAGGCACTCTAATATCAACAAATTTTTGGAGTTCCCATTGTGGCTTAGCAGGTAAGCAGGTGTCTGTGAGGATGTCGGTTTGATCTTTGGCCTGACTCAGTGGGTTAAAGGTCCGGCATTGCCCAAAAACTGCAGGCTATTTCCCAGCTACAGCTCATATCCAGTGTGGCGGTGGCTGTGGCTGTGGCGTAGATCCTAGCCAGTTCTGTCCCTGGCCCAGGAACTTCCACATGCTGCAGGTGTGACCCGAAATAGAAAACAAAACAAAGTAAATTTTCATGAGATATTAGAAGAAAGAATAGTTTTTTTTTTGGTATTTTATCTCAAAATCCCAATGAGCTCATGGTTAAAATGAGAAGTCCAAAGGAAATAAATGCCACATATAGAGGTCTCAGCTTATTATATTTAACATAGTCCTCATATGATCCATTTTTATTGCTTTTGCCTTAATAATGACACTCTCCCTATTAGTTAAAACAGGCAATTGTCTTCTAGTTACTCAATTTCTATAGATGGGTTTTTAATCTCTTTTAGAATATATGTATAAAAGAAGTTCCTATTGTGACACAGCGGAAACAAATCTGACTAGTAACCATGAGGATGTAAGTTCAGTCCCTGGCCTCAATCCATGGGTCAGGGATCCAGCAATGCATGAGCTATGGTATAGACTGGCAGCTATAGCTCCTATTTGACTCCTACCCTGGCAACTTCCATATGCTGTGGGTGCGGCTTTAAATATAGAGACACTAAACGTTTGAAGATGGTTTGTGAACACTTTAAGAACAATTTTCAGCTTATACTAAAGGAATATGGATTTCAGAATAAGGTCTTGATGAGAATATATAAGAAGGAAGTGTATTTTAGTAATGAAATAGATAGGGGGTTCATTAAGATTCTGGGTTGCAAGTAAGAGAAACCAACTTTAATTCTGTAAAGAAAAGGATTACCAGGATCTCATAAGATGTTGAGTCTTTGGCGAACAGACTTGGAAAAGATGGAATTAAGCTAGTACTAGAGTCTGGGATGAAGTAATGTGGTCAGGACATGACAAGCAATATATTAGATGCATTGCACATATCACCTCTGCCTCATGACATCACCTGTGGGCATGATCCCCTGGCCACTCTACCTCACTGTCTCCCTCATTCTAGATTGACATTCCTGGGCAGAAATATACAGCCATCCACCCTTAGTTCATGGGCTTAGATCCGAGTTGTAAGGGACTTTGGGAAGGATCTTCCAATTTCCATTTCTATATTGTGAAATAATGTTCTCTGTTTCCTACCCCCTTCTACCAAATTAGGCACATGGGAAGATCCCTACCCAAATAAAAATAATTCTTTATTATTATTTAGGAAGGAAAAACAAAGGTAAATGCCCACTGCAATGTGTCTAGTAACCAGGAATTTTCAGGTAGAAGTCGGATGAATCACTAGAAATAACAGTGTGCACTGTGTTGAGAGAAGTTAGAAAACAGTTCCCTATTAGCCCCTGGTCTAATTCTGGGCATCTATGAGAGGCAGGAAATTTGGAGTTACTCTAGTGCCATTTTTAAATCGTAAAAGATAAAACAGAGCAGCTGTGTGTGCCCTTTCCCTGGAAGCTTCCTGTTGCTTTATGACTGAATACATTTCCACCCCACCCTAGTCCAAAGCTGGGTCTTAATTACACACTGTAGATTTGTCTTATTACCACTAGGGGTCATTCTTTTACACATGTCATTCACAATTATCTTGGCAGAGGTCACTTATTCTGAGACAACCTTAGAAATTTATTTCCTTTCCAGAAGTTTTAACTATGGTTGTGAATTGCATTTGGTAAGTCTGTGGTTCCAGTGGCTAGGTACAGAATTAACTGCTATGGGGCTTGTGCTGCTATTCAAAACTAAAGGCCTGGTGAATGAAACTGGCAATTCTTAATATTCTGTGCAATTTAACTTTAACCTAGGATTCCATTCACTTTAAGACTTTCTCTCTCCGTTCAACATCAGCACACACACACACACACACACACACACACACACACAGGATTTTAAAAATCAGGTTCGTTTTTGGCTAGTGACAATGTTAAAGTTCTATTAAAACATGAGGAAATAAAGACACAGAATTAAGACATGAAGGATGTTAAACATATAAAATATTCCATCAATTAACATTAAGACAAGATGATCCCGTATGTGACGTTCTTTGGGTATTATGGTGCCTGTTTAAATTTAACTTTCTTTGTCAATACAGAATAAGACACTTACACCCCTGCACTCTGCTCCCTCCACCCAGGATTGGGCCCTGTGTGCTGCCACACTGGGATATAGTGCCCCACCCCACACATCTGCTCCAGCATACCAGACTTTATCTCAAATATTGAAGCACTTGGGCTTTGTCTGATTCCTTTGTGAGGATAAACAAAAGTTAATGCATAGTCTGCATTTTATAATCAAAGTCCTCTTTCTGCCCTTAATGAACACTATTGATCATCATAATTGAAGAAGAGGTGGAGTCAGTTAAGTGCATCATGGCACAGAAGGAGCTTCATGCATTTCTATCAAACTCCCTGAACTCTGCCAGCATCTTTGCTCCATAGCGATTTTTTTCTTTGAGTTTTATGGCCTGTTTAGATTCAGTTTTCAAATCTGATTATGGAGTGTTTCACTGGGTTCAATCCCAAAGGGAGGATGAATCTTCCTGATGTCATTCCAGATCACAGGTTCTCAGAGTCCTATGTCTGAGGAGTAAACCCTGATATGAACACGTGTATTCATTAGGGCTGCCAGGCTGCAGCACCACTGTAATTCCCCTCTTCATCCAGGATACTCAGCATTAATCCTCTTATGCTTCCATTCCCCTCCCCTTCAACATTCTTCCTCTTCCCCTTTCATTAGTCCTTCTGCTGAAGGAGAAGAGTTTCATACTGCTTCCCCCATCTCCTTCTTATCAGGGCGTTGGTGAGGGACAATGGCAAAGCAGTAACACAAGGACCCTTGATTTGATGCTTAAGAGTGAATGCAACAGAGAGATTCTTCTGAGCATTTTAATGAGCTGTGTTTTCCTGGAATGGCAGAGAAAAGAAATAAAAGACAGTATACAGAGTTTTTGCTTTTTTCTTATTGCTTCCATGGAGATAAAATCAAAGTCTTTATCTGTGATTATCCATTAGACAAATGCCATAAAATGCCCAATTTGCAGTCAACGCTAACTCTGTGCTGTATTTCAGAACACATTCATCTCCTAATCTTCTTGAAAAATCTTTCTTCCAGCAGGTCCCACGGGGGTCTGTGAGGAAATATTCCTGCCACCAGCAGCTCCAAAATCTATAGAATGTTATTAAATAATAGGTTACTTTGGGGATCTGGCCATGCCCTAGGCATGTACGGAGACTCAATAAATGCTTCAGGAGCACATATGGAATCCCTAGGTTGTGTCACATGGATTTCTACAGAAAGAAGGATTCAGCAGTCAACCAACACTGTATGCGGCCTTTAGGAGCTTACTAAAGGAGTAGGTCATAGATATTTAAGTCAGTGAATCAACAATGCAGAGTAAAGTAACAGAAAGTGGCCCACAAGTTTGAGCCTATGTCTGAACCACTCAACTTGTATCTAAGAGCCACAACCACCCTTCATTTTATAAAGTGAATTCCCAAGTTCTCACTTATTTGGACAGACTTGGGTGTAAATGGGAGAGCTGCCTGACACAGAGAATGAAGGGGCACAAGGTGAAGAAGAAAATCCAGTAGTTATTATCAAACATTAACTGGGAGGAAAATGTTTGTTGTGCATCTAAGAGTTTTCAGGAAAGGTAAAGTTTTGAAGTGGTTTTTCTTGGAGGGAAATCTTCATGTCTAGTTCTCTCTTTCATTCCTTTTTTCCACTCCTCAGTGGGAATGGGGAATAGGGCCTCTGGTGTGATTGTTGAGCTTAGTGAGAACCTGGCCTCTGTGAGGGCAGACCAAGCCACTATCTGAAACCCAGACTGTGTGGGCCAGCTTTCTCTTGACCTCCTTGGTCATTTTTCCTCTTGGCCTCTTGGGCCTCCTACTCACAGGAAAAGAGGGTTTGCCTTGCTTCCTTTGATAAGCAAGTCAAGAGAGTTTGCTTGGCAAAGAAAGAAGATCACAGCTCTCTTAGTTCTGAATTCTCCACTTGCCACTCTTCACTGAGGTCTGGAATGTTCTCAAGCCTAAGGTGAGGAGGGAGGTAGAAGGGTTTGTGGAGTTCTTTGGCCAGCTTTGCTAGGAGTACATCCACACTGAACTCTTCATGTCTTTGCCCAAATAGTTAAAACACAGAGGCAAGCTGTGGGTGATTGAACACTGTTCTAACTTCAATGATTCTTCGCTGGGATCCTGATGTGTTTGTCCTGGCATAAAAGTCTCTGGTCGATACTCTGGTCCATGCTTTATTATTTTCAAATTAAAAAGAGATATCATTTTTTTTACTGTTGTTAAAACTATTTAACATAAAATACACCATTTTAACTATCTTTAAATATGCAGTTCAGTGACATTAAATACATTCACATTTTTAGGTAGTCATCACCACCATCCAACTCAAGAAAGTTTTCATCTTTACAAACTAAAATATTGTAGTCATTGAACAATAACTCCACATTCCCTCACCCCCAACTAAGCCCTTGGCAACTCCCCCCATTATCTTTTCTGTTCCCATGAATTTGACTATTCTGAATATCTCCTAAGTGGAATCATACAGTATGTATCCTTTTGTGACTGCATTTCACTTAGCATCCCATTCTTAAGATTCATCTATGCTGTAGCGTGTATTACAATTCCCTTCTGTTTTGGGGTTGGATATTATTCCATTGATGTATATGCCATGTTTTGTTTATCCATTCATTTATCAATGTATAAAGAAAGTAAAGTCAATCTTAAATGCTCATATTTCCTTTTTGTCCACAGTACTGTTTATGCTGGTCATCTCAGCATCACTTATGTTAACAGTATTACTTCTCACTCTCAAATTATCCCACTTTAGACAATGAATAATGGGGTTATCCTTTGAGGGAAACAATTTAAGAACCTCCATATTTCCTGTAACTGATCTCCTGTTCAGTGTAAGTTCAGAAGCCTACATCACCGAAGTACTAGTGGAGCATGTCAGTGAGTGATATTTTCCCAAATGAAGGAAATAGAGATGATAGTTGATTTTCAGGCAGCTGGATAAATAGCTTATAGTCACCACAGTTCATGAGACCAGATTATCCCACATCTATCTGAATAGGAAAGCATTCCTAGCAAGTCTTAGAGGCAGCCAGAAAATGGATCTGTCACAGATGCCTCTCTAATAGCTGGGAGAAAACAATGAAAAGCTGTAGAGGGAATGTGAATGTCTTTCCTTCCAAACTGATCTGAGGCATCTGTCAAGAGCAGTTAAGTGGACAAAAAGGGGGTGTGATTTTTTGACTCACAGAGATTTTCCCAGAGAGAATTTGCATCTTTTGTTGACTCCATAAGTAGGAGAAGTGCTCTTATTTTATTGCTACAGAGAATTTATTTCAGTGTAATTGATAAGGTAGGATGTGTGTAAAATATCATAGCTGGAGAGACCCAGTGTGTGCTGATTATTCAGGATCTTTGTCCTTCCAGGCTGATGACCTGAGTTGGTCCTCACTTTGTCATGCGATGGCCTCCCTATGATTAAATTTCTGTCTGAGCAGAAAACTTGTCTGGCTTGTTTGCTGCCGTATCTGCTGCATATAGATGATGATGGGCCCATGGTAGATGCTTTAATAAATATCAGAGAAATGGATAAGTGAATGATTAACTTTGTGCCTGTCATTTAGTGTCTTAAGAATCCAGTTGCTTCATCTGTAAAATAGGGACAATGCCAACTTCTCTGCTATTATTTTAAGATCATGCTGTCACATGTCAGTTTCATAGGCAAAGCCACTGGACCTTCCCCTCAAGGAAGCTTGGAGCAAGATGATTCCAGATAAGAAGTATTTTGGACCATCAATAAAATTTCATAATGTACGGTTAAAAAGAACAGGCAAATATATCATCATTTAACTATTGTTAAATTTTTAACAGCTCTCTTTGGCCTGTTTATCATTTTAGAACAAAATCATAATGGAAATAATAGGCTATACATGCACTTAGTTTAAACCATCAAATAGGTTTACAAATTGTGGCAGGTAGGTTACCTGTTCACGCAGATCTGCGTTGTCCTATTTTTTCCATAATGCACTGCTAGGCTCCATTTCCCAACCCCTGTGGCAGTTAGGAGTGGCCACAGGACTGAGTTCTATCAATTCAATGGGAACTGAAGTGGTAGGACTCCTGCCATGTTCCTTCAAAACTCCCCATGAGTGGCCCTCCCTGCTCCTTGACCTACCTGGATGGTGATCAGCTTGGATTAGTTGTTGAAGAAGATGGAGTTTATTCCTGATTGAGCTCCTGGAAGAGAAACACCTTGGGCTATTAAATGAGAGAAAAATAAACTGGTATCGTATTGTGTTAGAGGCCATTACATATTCTGGAGTTGTTTAGTTAACAACAGGTGGTGTCCTCTAAATAATAATACCCATTTTACTGAGTTAGTACTCTCTTGTCACCTGCACTATCTGCTTCCCAGACAAAAACATTTTCAACTCTTTAATTTGCCTATTCTGGTATTTACATCAGTATCTCTAAATAGCAAGCTTACATGCTAGCTCTTTTTAATTTAAAGAGTCTTTTGACGTCTCCATTTGGAAGATATAAATACTTCTCTGTTTTCACCATCATCTTCTTAGCCCTGCCCCACATCCTTGTGACATAGTTGTAACATGAGGATAGGTCAATGATTATTAATTAAATTATTCTTCTCATATTATCACTGTTCATAGCTAAGGCATGTATTATTCAACATGATCAGTTTTTCTTTCTTTCACGATAGGTTTTTATTTGGGATTCATAATTTGATCTCTCTTCCTCCTCATCCTCTTTATCCTTCTCTCCCCCATTTTCCCACTTGATAAGTTTTCTAACTACTATTTATTAATCCATTCCCAAATTCTTCGTCAGCTGGGTAAATCTTCTCTCAGTTCCATCAAAGAAATTACATTTTTATTTACTTCATTTTCTTAAAAAATCTGTCCCATTCAATCTCAATCACAACCAATCTGGAAAATAATTCTCTTAACCTGCTACATTGTGCAAACTGCTTTCACCATTATCATAAGGAAATGTTTCACAAGTCTCTATACCGACTCCCTGTTTCCTATATTGCATTTTTTTCCTTTCTCATTTTCTCCCTTATATTGACAAAACACATTTCCCAAGAGATTCCTGACATAAAATACGCGGCCGGTAATCTTTTTTGGTCATGGCTGAAAATATCTTCACAGTTTGTCTGAATATACAATTCCATATTGAAAAAAAAATCCTTCTAATTTTGAAGGTATTTGTCTACCCTGTTCTAGCTTCTGGAGTTGCTGTTATGGGAGAAACCTAAAACCATTTTTGATAGGGAATTATCATTAATTCTTAAATTATTTGTAAATGCTTAATTGTAGAGGAAATATTGTAATTATTTATAATTGAATTATTTTTAATTTATATTGAATTGTTTGTAATTCTTTATATGAATCTTTTTTCTCCTTATCTGGAAACTTCCAGAAATTTATTTTTATCACTTGTGTCTTCAAGTGACATTTTCAGTCTTCAAATTTTTAGTAATGCTCTTTGATTTCTATTTTCTGGATGATGTCTCTCAATTCTGGAAAAAAATGAATTATATCTTTGATATCCTCCATCCATTTTCTCTTATTTTTTTTTCTGGATCATCTGTTATTCAGATATTGTACTTCCTAAATCATTTATCTTCTTTCCTTCACTTTTCTTCTGCTTTGCTCTCTAGATGATTTCTATGACTGTATATTTCAATGTTTTGTTATTTTTAATTTATTTTCTATTATCAGTAGCTCATATATAGTTTACACACACTCCTTTATGTACCATTCTGATCTTGTTTCATATATTTACTTTTTAGAGAATATTAATGATAGAAACTATTCCACTTACATAAAACTAATGAAACCAAAGTTAAGGAGAGTTGTTTATTTCATTTCCATCTATGTTTTCTACATTCAGTGTTTGTTTCAAATGTCTATTAATCCTAGGTGTTGCTCATGTTAAAGAAAGGAATAAAGTATTGACCAGAAAACTTACACAGTGGATTAGAAGTTTTCACTATGATCATAACTCTTAACATTCTCTAAATGAGTGTTTTCTCTGGGAAATCCTTAACTTCAGAATCTTATGTCTTTTAACTCTACTTAGTCAGCTATCCAAGAGGGAAATTATTTCAGTATTCCTGTTTAAAGGGTATAAACTGGCTGCTACCTTTCTGGGAGCCACATAGGAGAAGAGTGAAGTGGTGCGATTTAACATTCACTGGGGAAATTTTACTTAACTGTTTTTTTCTTTTTTTTTCCAGAAATAAATTCCTCCCCTTAAATGGTTTTTGGAATCTCAAATCTAGACACTTCCATTTCACTCTGTCTAGAGAATAAATCCCTTGTAGTGAACTCAGGTTGAGGAGAGTCAGCCAGGTCAGCCAAGAGACAATACAGAGTGGAACAGATTATCTGTGAATCTGACTTTCTCAAGAGATCTTCAAACAATCCACCTAGTCCCATGTTAATCCTACTTTCAGTTCCCCTGGTCTTAAGCCTTTTAGGTTTCATCCCGAAGACTTCTTCTTGGCTTTCCCACTCAAGCACAGAATTAAGATTTCTTGGATATGCTAAGCCTTATCCTTGGTATGTATATCTTGTCTATTTGTTTCCAGCTTCAAAAATCTTGTTATTATTGTCTCATCACCCATTCTTTAATTTTGCACAGTTTCATACCTCAAAACATTTCTGTCATCTTTGTGGGGCTTAGGGAGTACATTAAATACTAATATATGTATTCAGCCTGTCAACTCTAACAATAAGATGCATGCAATTTAATTTTTCATTAATAACATACTAGATCATAATTTCTAATGTAAGAATATTCCTTGAATTATATAGGCTATTAACTATTAACCATGTAAAAAATTATTTCCTTCCTGGCAGCCAAGCTATTTATGACAAGGTGAATACATAAATATTTAAAGTCATTCAGCATTCATCCAACAGATATTTATTTAGTGAGTATGACAAAACAGGTATTAGAAATGAAAAGGCGAGCAACATATAGACCTAAATTCAGGAATTGTCCGTGCTAGTGAGTAATCCAAAAAGCTAAATATGAATAGAATATTAAAAGGGCTTCGATGATTTTCACAACAGGGGAATCCAGAAGGGGAGTATCTACTATTTTCTGAATGAGTAGGGATTAAAGGCATGTTAGAAGTTAATATTTCAAGAGATGGAAAGAGAATCAGCTAGATAATATAGAAATAACAAAGCTTACAGAGAAAAGGAATAAGATTGATTGATTGATTGATTGATTGGTCTTTTTGTCTTTTTTTTTAGGGCAGGACTTGCGGCATATGGAGGTTCCTGGGCTAGGGGTCCAGTTGGAGATATTACCGCCAGCCTAAGCCAGAGCCACAGCAACCTACACCACACTACACTGTGACCTATACCACAGCTCATGGCAACAACGGTTCCTTAACCCACTGAGAGAGGCAGGGATGGGTTCCGCTAGTCGCGTTCACTAGTCAGGTTCGCTAATTGCTGAGCCACAATGGGAACTCTTATATTTAAAAAACTAAATATAAAGCTAGCAGAAGATAAGACTAGACACTGTGTGTGACAGGAGCCAGATAATAAGGGGCTATATATGGCATGTTAAGTTGTTTAGAAGAATGATGAGCCATAGAAAAGTCTTGGTTGGGGCGTGACAGGTAAATGGAACAATACAAGAAAAAAATTCACAAATGATCCACAGTGCCTTTGCCTACTCCATCTCTTACTATACAAATCATTTTTTTTGTACCTCCCTGATTATTTAGCTGATCATTTTGCTACTAGTACAGCTTCTTGGCAGTCTTATTTATAACCACCAGAGTTTATTCATTTATACTTAATTCCCTAACAGCTCTCTGGAACTGTGATTAAAAATTGTGGCAAGTGTTCCCTGGAGGGTCAGTGCGTTAAAGATCCGGCATTGTCACTGTTGTGGTGCAGGTCACTGCTGTGATGAGAGTTGAATCCACTGCCCAGGGACTTCTGCATGCCACAGGTTTGACCAAAAGAAAATTTTGTCTTCCACTGCTACTATAAAGACAGGGCACTATCATGAAATAAATGATTCATTCTGCTCCTTTTCTAGAGAGTAGAATGAGCTAGTTCTATTCTAGTGCTATCATTAGAATCTGGGGCTAATGATTTCAGTTTCAATTTAAGCCATTGTTTTCTCTCTTTCGGTTCTGTGACTGCATATCATATATTAAGTCATTTCCAATCATCTAAAAAATTAACAATTTTGTCCTGTCAAAGTATCAGTCCCTCTCCTGGTGTCATTTAGAGTTTTGAGACTTGGGAAAGCCCTCTTATTACTGTATTACACAATATTTTCTCTATAAAATGGATTACAATACCTAAGATGGTTGAGAACCGTGAATCTTAATCTCATATTCTCCAAAGACTACAGTGGAAGAAATAAGGCTGGGAGTTCCCTTCGTGGCTCAGTGGTTAACGAATCCGACTAGGAACCATGAGGTTGCGGGTTCGATCCCTGGCCTTGCTCAGTGGGTTAAGGATCTGGCGTTGCCGTGAGCTGTGATGTAGTTTGCAGACATGGCTCGGATCCCGCATTGCTGTGGCTGTGGTGAAGGCCAGAGGCTACAGCTCCTGTTAGACCCCTAGCCTGGGAACCTTCATATGCCGCGGGTGCGGCTCTACATAAAGGCAAAAAGACAAAAAAAAAAAAAACAAGGCTGGACTGATAAGAATCAGAGAGACTGGCGTTGAAGCCCCAGGTTTACCCCTTGCTTATTATTTTGGAACTAACTATCTAATTCCCTTCTATAAAACAGGGAGATATATATATGCCCTCAAGATTATTCTAATTATTAAATGGAATGATATAAATAGAACAAACTATTGAAATGTTTAATATCACTGTGGACTTTTTGATATTGAAAATTTCAAGATAATTAAATGTGTATCTTTATTTTTTTTGTATTTTTATTGGCTCAGTACCTGGCAGGAATTTTTTTCTTCAATTCTTTCTGGTGGTAAAATACAGACAACATAACATTTACCATCTAACCATTTTTAAGTGTGTAGTTCAGTAGTATTAAATACATTCATTATATGGTGATGCCATCATAAACATCTATCTCCAGAACTTTTCATTTGATAAAACTGCAACTCTATACTCATTAAACAATAACTCACCATTTCCCCATTTACTCTCAGCCTCTGGCAAGCATCATTCTACTTTCTGCCTCCATGATTTTGACTACTCTAAGTTCATGGTAGACATTTTTTTTTTTTTTGGAGGAGGTGGGGCTCAACTGTGGCTTATGGAAGTTCCTGGGCCAGGGATCGATCCCGCACTGCAGCTGTGGCCTGCACCTCAGTTCTGGCTCATTCCACAGCTGTGGCAATACCAGATCCTTAACCTGCTGTGCCACAAAGGAACTTCCAGGTGTTTTATTATTATTAGTGTTGCTTTGCTAAAAAAATTATTAAATAAAAAAGCAGCCCTCTGGTCTAGAGTTAGCTCAATTTAAAACAGTTCATCAGGAAATTGTGAATTCAATAAGGTTTTCTTTCAGCTCTGCTGGTCTTCACTTTCTGGGACCTTCCAGTTCTCCTGTCTATGTCCTCCCTTTTGTCATCCTTGGTCCTTGTATGCTCTTTCACTTTCTCTTTCCCATATTAAAATTTAATTGTAGGAAGTAAGGAATGATTTCTTAGTTTTCAAATGTCATTTCTTTCTCAATTTAGGAATATTTGGCTACAAGTGGGAGAAACACCTTCTCTAACTGCCTTGAAGTTTATGGAAATGGATTTTTAAATAAAATAAGTCCCATAACAGAGCAGGATTCAGACATGCCAGATCCATTGCTTACTAGCATTATCAGGGGTCAGTTTCTCTGTTCTGCCAGTTACAGCATTAGCTTAATTCTCAGACTGGTTGCACTTATCAAAAGATGGCTTCTTTTAATAATTTGACTTAGCAGTTTCTTCTTTCATATCAAACATCCAAAAAATTAGAGATGGAAAGCATTTTTTTCATAGTTCTGGAGTAAATGATCTTCCCTTCAGCCCTCATGTTAAATACATAATTCTAGATCGAACACTGTTTTAAGAGTATTACTGCCCCTGACACTCAGCTTTACCCTTGGGACCCTAAATGAGATCATTTTCCTCCAGACATAAAGGCTACTTGGGGGGCTTTGCTAGGAAAGAGAAAAGGGGAAACGATGTTATCTAGACTATTCATGTATAATGAACCTACTCTTCTTCCTCTAAAAATGACTGGTTCTCCCAAAAGAGCCTCCATGATCAAGAAAACAGGTAATAGGCTTAACTGGGAAGACAACAGAATCACCTCCTCTGCGAGGGATGTATGAACCTGTGCCTGAAGTCCCACCCAGCTTAGAACCAGGGTCTCTTGTGATACAATACCCATTTTTTGTGGGTTTGAATGTCTGGGAACACAGAAATTCAGTGCATATGTGTCTTCTGCTCATCTTCCAGCCTGACTCATTCTCAATTTTGTTCCTTATCAATCAATCCAGGCACCTCACACCTCCTTCCTCCACCCCAATCTCTAAGGCACATAGAAAAGACAACAAGTGAAAGCAAACATGTTGACGCATTTTCAGGAAAACATTTTACAAAAATCCTTCTTGAAACAGATGGCATCTGTATTCTCTGATAATAAGGATGAAACTTCCCTTCCTCCCTGCTACTCTTTTCAGATAAGGCTGAGACTTGGAGATAGACTCTGGGATTTGCTAATAATACAGACGTGTACACATCAATTCCACCTTTTCCTCATAGCCTTAAGGACAACTGTGCAGATTTACCAGTTCACCACTGCTGGTATTAGTGGTCCTCCCTTGAGTTAATTTTTCTTTTCTTTATCTTTGTGTCTGTCTCTTCATCTCTCTCTTTCATTGCTCTCTTCAGTTGTTTTGGTGCAGAAGGATGTGAAAGATGGATTTTTTGTTATGGACATGTTTGTTAACAAATTTTCATTCCCCACCAATTATACACTAATGGAAAAAAAAAGGAGAAGAACTTGTGGCTTTGTAAGTTCTGAGGATAAACAGTTTGTGTTTATGAATGGTTTTGTTATGATTTTTATTGTGGAAGAGAGTACACTTAGGGATTTTAAAAGATAAAACAAAGATGAAAGTGAAAATGATTTTTCTCTCTGTCACTTGTGACCATCCACATAAATTTAGAATCTTAGTGATCTTAAATGTTGTATAAGCATGAACGCACTTGAAGACAAGTGACAAGAGCCTAACTCTAAGTAGATTACAGAGAATTTAGGGGCTTTATTAGAATGGCTCAGGATTGAGTAAAGAATAAAATAATCAAATCTGGGAGAAATCAGAACAAGGGCAATGATGATAATTAGTTTATCAAATATTCCTAGAATTTTATTGTAACTCATTTGCTCCTAAAACAACTTGTTTGGCATCTCAGTGAATAGAAGCAATAACGATTTCACTATATCAAAGGTTGCATGGGTCAGGAATTAAGGAATTGTGTAGTTTCACTATACTTCCTACAGCATAGGCTGATCACTTGGTGATTTTCTACTAAAGGTGGGCAGGTCAAGAGCACCCAAGATAATTTCATGCACATCCATAGGACCATGTTGAGAATGGCTGGAAAGCTTGGCTCAGCTGGACCCTTTCACTCTCCATGTAGTTTCAGAACTTCTCCATTGACCTTTCCTGTGGAATGCTGGATTTCTTACAAGGAGGCTCAGAGATTTGAAAGGGAGTATTCTCAGAGAAAAAGAAGCTTCAAGGTTTTACAATCTAGGCAAGGACACTGACAAAGTTACTTTTGCTATATTCTAAAGAAGTCACAGAGTCTTCCCAGATTCAAGAGGAGGGGACATAGACCCTACCTCTTAATGAGAAGATAATCAAAGAATTTGAATCCAATTTTAATCTGCCATCTCCCTAGGAGGTTAGAGCTACTGTTACCCTCATTTTATGAAAGGCCACACTGACCTAAAGAGAAGAATCACACCTTTCTCAGTCTCATAGCTGGCAAAGAGCTGTGCATTTGAACCCAGGTAGTCTGGCATTAACTTGTATTTTGAACCACTTGATGGCCTTTAATCACTTCTAGATACAGATAGTCCCATGCAAGAAGCTCTATTTCTCAGAGGTGAACTCACAGTTCGTTTTCCTTCTTTTGGCAAAGAGCAGGGCCTCTACAGCTCCAGACTCTGATAAAAGTCCTGGATTCCAAGTTTAAAGTCCTGGAAAATAACTTGGATGACCCTAGCCTCATGGATGATTGGCCTATCCTTGGATCAGTAAATGTGGTCAAAGCATAGAGCTACTCCATTTGGCTCAGACTAGGCTCTGGCAACCTGCATAATCAAGCACACTTTGTTGTTAAGAGGAAGGGATGCAAAGCAGACAAGCACCATTCAGTTCCAAAATGATGGATATGTAAACAGAATGTTAACTTGATGCTTGAATCAATCCTCACTCTCTATTTGAGGTAAATGCTTAAACAACCTGGTTTTCTAGGCAACTCATTGCTTCCCAAGGATACCTATTATTGTTTAAAGAGTTTCAAGCTTCAAAGAGCAGATGAGGAAAGTGTTTTGGACTAGTAAGGTCATTCCCAGCCTTTGCATTAGAATTGTGCCACAAAAACCCATCAAGAGAGTATCTGGTCTACTTAAACCTCTATATGTTTTCACTATGGTATCCCCAGAGTGTAGCACAGATGGATGGCTGGGTGAACAAACCTGGTTCAATGCAATTTAACAAGCACTTATTAAACCATCAGGTTGATTGATTATCTCATCAGAAAGGCTGATAATTTTGGCATTGAGGATAATAAAAGATTCAGGACTTGTGAAAGAGTCCTTTGGGAGTTGTGATTTCCAGAGTCAACAATGGCTGTATAAATTCTCCAAAGGAAGAGAAAGACTGAACAGAAAAGTAGGCCTTAGCCCAGACTAAGCCTCTCTAGGTGTGTAAAAAGTTCTTTATAAAACGGAAACTATCAAACCAAAGTTACCGTGTGGTTAAATGAATCTGGACTGTTAGGTACTGTGCCCCTTTAAGTACTTCTCCTCAGAGCTAAAATATTAGAATTTAAGCTATGTGATCAGTAAGGTCTTTCCTAACACTGTCTATGATTTATAATTTTAGCGCTGAAAAGAACCATTTCCTGGAATGTTCTGTATGATTTTTTTGAAAATTAAGTTATATTGTAAATGTACTTGGGTAATGCAATTTAAAGGAACTCTATCTTGAAATACACAAAGCGAAGAATTATTTTCTGTAATCTGTCCATTTTTCATCATTTGTGTAAACTTGGATTTTCACAAATCAAATTTGCCGCAGCTACCCCTGCAGCACCCCACTTCCTACAAGCCAAGCCTTTCCTAAATCTCTGTGGCCCCACAAAGAGCCATAAGAGGTAGACCATTAGCTGCTGGTCTACCCAGCACCAACTTCATCACTTGGCATTCAGACAGTCTAAGGAAATACATTGCACTGGAATGCCAGATGGATTCAGAACCAACACAGAAGGGACTCGGTCCTTTCAAACCACACTCACAGATGAAATGGGCTGAGCGATATATTTCAAACACGAGACAGGGCATTGTCACAGTCAAGAATTATGGTGGCAGAAATCACGTCCACTGTTGAATTTGGTGCATGTGGTTGGCAGGCTCTGGCTTGCTAAGTGTATACACAAAGCTTGCTCCAATTCCAGAGCCATGGTAGGGAATTTCTGACTTAATTCAGTTTCCTCTTGTTAAAAAGAGAATGAGTATTCAGATTCCTTGAGACCATTAATATTAATAATCAAAATCCTTATAATAACCATAAATATGCGTGTATGAATGTGTATATGCTTATATATACACATCTCTATTCACACAGATATATGAACACATTTAGAACAAAAGATTCTAACAACATTGTGCCAGGCAGATAAAAACAAAACACGGAGCAAAGTCTACCTCAAATAATTGTCTTGTAGGTGACATGATCCAAAGCAAACTATATACAAGTCAGTCCCTTTCTCACACAAAACTGTTGCTAGGGATAGAAAGTGAAGAGCTATAAGAAAGGGGCAATTATTTCAATAGATAAAAATATCTGCACAAAACAAACAAAAAAATGATTGACTGGGTCCATCAAGTAATCCTCCCACTGTTTTCTGAATATACTCCGACCTGTGACTGAGTAGATTCTTTTTTTAACTCCTAAATTTCTAGAGTTTTAATAAAAATCTAGGGAAGTCAGGGAAACAAACATCAATATGCTCCCTTCAGATTTAAAGTAAGACCAAGAGCATGTGACTTAAGGACGACATAGATATATTTGCATTCACACACTCATATAGAAATAACAAGTATGTTGGATCTACAGCAGGGTTTCTCAGCAGCACCGTTGTTAATATTTTGGACCCAATGGTTCTTCTTGAAGGGAATGTCTTGGGTACTATAGAATATTTTGCAATCTCTGATTTCTATGCAGTATATGCTAGTAGCATTCTATCCCCCATCCCAATGATTATAACCAAAAATGTCTCTGAACATTGCCAACTGTTGCTTCATGAGTAAATTGCTTCTAGTTGAGAAAACTGGTTTAAAGTGACAACTCCATTTATGACTATCCTAAATATTCATACTTACTATGGATATTGATATAAAAGATTTATTCTCCAGACACAAAATTTAGTTCTTTCAGTCTAATTTTAAAGTTATCTGTCTTGGGTTTTCTTTCTTTAAAATTACTCAATGAATTTTATTATATTTATAGTTGTACAACAATCATCACAACCAAATTTTATAACATTTCCATCCCAAACCCCCAGTGCATCTCTGCAACACCCCCCCATCCTGTCTCATTTGGAAGCCATAGATTTTTTGAAGTCTGTGAGTCAGTATCTGCTCTGCAAAGAAGTTCATTGTGTCCTTTTTTTAGATTCCACATGTAAGTGATAGCATTTGATGGTGGTGCTCACTCTCTGACTGACCTCACTTAGCATGATAATTTCTAGGTCCATTCTTGTTGCTGCAAATGTTGTTACCTCTTTTCTTTTAATGGCTGAGTAATAGTCCATTGCGTATATGTACCACATCTTCTTTATCCACTCCTATATTGATAGACATTTACGTTTTTTCCATGTCTTGGCTATTGCATAGAGAGCTGTGATGAACATTGGAGTACACGTATCTTTTCGAATCATGGTTTTCTCTGGATAGATGCCCAGGAGTGGGACTGCTGGATCAAATGATCACTGTATTTTTAGTTTTCTGAGGAATCCCTGCACTGTTTTCCACAGTGGTTGCACCAGTTTATATTCCCACTAACAGTGTAATAGGATTCCTTTTTCTCCAAAACCTTTGCAGCATTTATTGTTTGTAAACTTTTTGATGATGGCCATTTTGGCTAGTGTAAGGTGATATCTCAGAGTGGTTTTGATTTGTACTTCTCTAATAATTAATGATGTTGAACATCTTTTCATGTGTTTTTGGCCATCTGTATGTCTTCTTCGGAGAATTGTGTTTGGCTCTTCTGCCCATTTTTTATGGCGTTGTTTGTTTTTTTTGGTATTGAGCTTCAGGAGGTGTTTATAAATTTTCAGGATTAATCCTTTGTCAGTTGCTTCATTTGCAAATATTTTCTCCCATTCTTTGGGTTGTCTTTTCATTTTGTTTAGGGTTTCCTTTGCTGTGCAGAAACTTTTAAGTTTAATTAAGTCCTATTTGTTGGTTTTTGTTTTTATTATCATTACTCTAGGAGGTGAATCTGGGGAGATATTGCTTTGATTTATGTCAGAGAATGTTTGGCTTATATTTTCCTCTAAGAGTTTTATAGTATCTGTTCTTATATTTAGGTCTTTAATATATTTTGAGTTTATTTTTGTGTGTGGTATTAGAAAGTGTTCTAATTTCATTCTTTTACATATGGCTGTCTAGTTTTCCCAGCATGTCTTGGGTTTTATTTCTTAGAAGAGCCTGAAACAGGGATTTGTAGGCAAGCATTCGAAAGGAGTGCACCATGGAGAAATCTGGGATGGAGGGAAGCAGTTTAGGTATGAAGAAAGAACAGCAAATATATGAGTTCAGATGAGATCCAGCCCCAGGCTGATCCCTTGGGAAGCTCTGAATTATAAGTAATAGCATGATATTTGTCCAGTTTTGGCTCAAGAGTACTAGACTTCTATAGCCCAAGGTGGTCAACCATTGTACTTGCACCATTGAAGTAAAGATTGAGAATTGGCTACACTGAACTGCACCAATAACATCTGCTATAGAATTTCTTCATAAAAATTTTGAAAGAGATTGATTAGCTTAAAATATTTAATTAAGAGATAGATATTATTATGAAAATAGAAGGACACCAAGAATGGCCAACGTTGGCATGAACCCTCATTTAATAAAAACTCATCCATTTAAAATACAGATTTTTGAAAAAGTTAGTTTAATAGACACTAAATTAGTAACACTTATGAGGGCATTTTTACCCTATACTCCCAAGCATAAATGTATAAAACATTGAAAAAATCTGTATTGTATATTTTCTGCATTGGAAAAAGTTATATATATATATATATATATATATATATATATAATTATAAATTAAAATTATAAATATGAAAATTATATATGTAGTTTTTCCATAATTGAAAAAACCCAGATCTCCAATATAGACTTGAAATATGTCTTCTTTCTCTTTTCTCCATTTATTTGTGCTCGAGGAAAGTGAAAATGGTAATAACAATAGCAAGGACAGGGAGAATATTACCATAAACAAAAATGAGTCTTTTAAGATTGAGAGAGGTGAGAGAAAATTAGAAAGTAATATACTTCATTCTAAAAGCTAATGCAAATGATTTTCTGATTATTATGTGGAGTTGTACATTATTTCCCCCCCCCACACACACACACACTATGGAAAGGTGGATTACCATTAATAACTCTTATCTGAAAAATAGTATAAATATGGCTGCATAAATTTCCATGCAAATGCCGTTTAATGTGTCTATCATTTAGATACTGTTCACAATTAAATGGGATATATAATATAAAGATGAACAAAAATGAACCTGACAGAGGGACATGCTTATCTCTGTTTAGAAAATGAGAGTGTACACACCAGAGGCATTTAAATCATATACCTACAAGTCCATTAAGTTCTCTGCTAATTGCTGTCATGGGACACCTTACTTTTTCAAAGTTTATAGTCTAGTTGAGTAGGCAGAATAAATAGAGAAGATGATGACAATTAATTCCAGGTCATAAGCAGTTAAACAGGCAGTAGCTATAGAATATACTATAAAGAAATTCTGGAGGGAGATGTGCCTTTTCTTTTGAGATCAACCAAGAAACACTGGCGGGATTTAAATTAGATTTGAAGCTGTGTGAGGTACTACTTCTATTCCTAGGCAACATTTAGCTATTCCAAACCATTCAAAGTTTTATTTGTGATGTTCTAAGTTCAATAGCAGTGTTGAGTTCCCAAAAGGGAACCCAGAAGGAATAGTAAGGTTTCTTTTTAAAATTTTGTATTTTTTTCCATTTAATAAAGTATATGAATGAACTCATTTTAAAAATTCAGAAAGTCTGAAGAAGTTACAGATGATCTATAACCCTAACACTTTTGCCTTTTATGAACCACTACTGGAATTTTAATAAATAATGATTTCTTTCCAGAGTTTGAGGCATAAAAAATGTCTTACACAACCATGGATGGTGTAAAAGTGATGTGAGAAGTTATAGCCTAAGCTGTATACGGTGCTTCAACACCCACATACCTACAAATAGCCATATTGTAATATATCCCCAAACATCTCTGTGGTGGGGAACTCTAACTCTAAAATGCCTCAGGATATTATATCTAACTCTAAAATGCCTCAGGATATTATAACTAAATCTTCCACCTCTCATTTTCCATGTATTTCCTTGATCTCGGGTGCTCCAAGAATAAATTAAAGCTTCCAATGGTAAGGTTTTGGGGCTTCTTTGTTCCCTTCTCTGTTTCTTGACTGAACTGAGGCCCTGTTCACCATTGGCTGAATATTCTGGAGGGAAAATTTGCAGCAATAATATGGAAGGAGTTACACATACTCTAAAAATTGTGCACGAATAGGTCAGAACTGTACTATGTTTAAAAATGTAACTGAAGAATAACTAATATTTGTCATACAATGTGAACAGCAGTATTGCTATTATGTAGGAAAGCCTTCCTCACTTAGCTGTCTCACTTTGCCCCACCAACAACACATCAGCCAAGCAGTTTCAACAATATCTCCTGGGTTTTTTTATTCAATATCTAATAAGAAATAATTATGTGTGTCATCTTTCAGCTGTCAGAAAAGAGACAGAAATGATTTATAACAGTAAATTGAAATTCCAACAGTTGGCATATATTCCTGTGTTTTTAAGGGAGTGTGAGGCAGTAGCTCAAATCATTTTTAAACTCTCTAATACACCACCCTGTTATCTCAGTGGGTACCAAGGATGTGTGAGTGTTCTATAAAGAAAGATGGAGACAGTGAATTCTTTTTTAAAACTTTTATTGGTGTATAGTTGACTTAAAATGTTGCATTAGTTTCAGGTGCACAGCAAAGTGAATCAGTTATACGTATAACCATTCTTTCTCAGATTCTTTTCCCATATAGGTTATTACAGAATATTGAGTAGCATCTCTGTGCAATATAGTTGCACTTTTAGTAGTACTGTCCCCTAAATAATATTAAAAGAAAAAAATTAGTGAAAGATATACTTATGATAGGGGAGTTCATAATCAATGAGGAATTCACTTACATCACTCCCAAACTATCCTGTCTAGGGGTCTTAAATTCATACAGGGGCTAGGCAACTGACATCCATGAGTAATAAGGGCCAGATGAGGATGGTGCTAACTGAAGGGGTCACAGACCATCTAAAGGCAAAAGGTTATCTCAGTATCAAATTATTATTGCTCTGTAGGAGTTTGGTCGCACCCACTGTTGCCAGATGTTCTGATGTTTTTCAAGAGATGCTCCCAAATCCATAGTTGTGTGTGAACTATTTTGTTGTCTTATTGTTGGTAATTAATTAATATTTTAAAAAGCATCATGTGGATTAAATACAAAAGCTCTGTGAACTGAATTTGGACAAAGGCAATACCTGTTTGAGACCCCAGGCCTAGAAGTCCTTCTGATGCTGAGTTTAATAGTTTTCTCAATTAAAATAATCTAAGACTCACAGCACTTCTTGAAGGGTACATAAGGTTGGGATTGGCGAATGGAAATGGGACAAATGAACATATCTAAAGATAGAGAAATGGGAATAATCATTATCTTGAGAATGTAAAACTGGAATGCCCCAATGTTTGAAGCACATGGTACTAACCAAAGGGAATCATTGAATAGAATACAGGGACTATGATCAAGGAGGATATTTTATGCCAACCAGAGGAAAAAAATACAATAGAATTGCTTAGAAACAGAGTTTTGGATCAGGAGAATGGCACAATACAAGAGCACTTAATAAAGGTGTTTCAGAGTGATCTAGGCTGGTGATCAGCCTCATTCTGGAGATGGGGCTCTTGTCTTTGTTGATTAACCTGTTATTGAACCAGTGGAGGAAGTTCAGCTTGGATAAGGCTGAGAAAAACCTTGGCTAGTTGAAGTATAAAGAGAGATGTCCCTTGGACTCTTGACTTATGTTTTTCTATGTTTATCTCTTCCTTCCTTCCTTCATTTATGCCACAAATATTTACAGAGCACCTATTTTACATCCTGTCCTAATATCTGGAAAGAGAAAATTTCCCCTCTACCCTTCTTGGGTTCTTGTGGCCGAGATAATAGTAAAATTGATATAAGACAGATTAACAAGAAAGAAAGAAACTAATTTTAATTTGTCTATCCAGAAATGTCATTGAAGTAGCCAAAGCAGGCAGCTTTTAGATTTTTCAGACAAACAATAAATTTGTGAGAAATTAACAGGGCAAGAAAACTTGGGTTTTGGGTGATCAGTTAGTGAAGAATGCAAACCAGGTTTGGGCTTGGGGTAGTAACCTTAACAAAGTAACAGTTTCTCTATATAGGCTGCTTGGCCTAAATTCCCAATCTCTAGCAATAAGGATGTCCTACCTCCAGATGCTTGGAGAGCTCCATTCACACGAGAGATATATTTCCTGCTTGCTGGGAGACAGAAAGAGGGTCAGAGTGTCTCTTTTTCATAGGTCATTTCTTTAGTAACTTTAATTCAAAATAAGCAAAATAGACACATTTTGGGGTGGCCTACCCTGGGCCACAATCCTAAGAATTGGAGGTTGCATCCAGAAATATAATGGAATTAAGTGCAGCATTAAAGAGTAAGAGCCTGGGGAGGGGAATACGATTAGATACAGGAGCACTTAAGATAGCACCTGGACCTTCTCTAGGGACTCGGGTGTTCAGAAAACACATTCCAGGAGCAACACCTAAACTGATATGCAGCGGGTCCATAAGGAGTCAGTCAGGCCAAGCACAAGGGAGAAAGCAGATGTTAGAACTAAAATGGGAACTGAGAACATTTAAGTATGCCTGGAATGTGAAAAGGAAAGGGAAAATTGGCAAGAAGTGAGTCTGGAAGGTATACAGGAACCATATTCAGTGGGTATTGAAGGCTTTAAGAATTTGTGCTTTTTTCAAAAAGTGTTTTACAGTACATGTTAATCACTTTACATGCTTTCCAAAAATTTAAATTTTATTTAAAAAGCGGATAGTGATCCAGCATTGCTGTGAGCTGTGGTGTAGGCCACAGATGTGGCTCAGATCCTGTGTTGCTCTGGCTGTGGTGTAGGCATGAAGCTGCAGCTCTGATTCAATTCCTAGCCCGGGAACTCTCATATGCCAAAGGTGCAGCCCTGAAAAGGAAAAAAAAAATGTTGATTGGCAATTGTATAGCTGGAGTTAGAAAAACAGGATTAGAACTTGTTTTTATACTAAGAAAATTGACCTTATCAAGCAACTCACAAAGCATTACCTGTATTTGGACACTAACAGAAATAAATATAAGCCCTGAGAAAAGAGTCCGGCATGGGGACAACAGCCAAGAGAGTGTCTTGGTGTTTGAATATCACCCCTCTGGATTGTCCAGGGCAGAAGGGCTCTTAAAGCCCATTATCTCTTGCTCTGTATAGCAAAGAGGAAACTGAGGCAGTGACAGGGCGGGACCTACCTAAGATCACATGGTACATTGTTGGCAGTACAAGCAGGACCCAGATCTCAAGAACACTGATTATTTTTTTTTCTCTAAGGGTGAGAACTGGACAACCTATGCCATTAAGATAAGAAAAACAGGAGTTCCTGTCATGGCTCAGTGGTTAACGAATCCAACTAGGAACCATAAGGTTGTGGGTTCGATCCCTGGCCTTGCTCAGTGGGTTAAGGATCCAGCATTGCCGTGAGCTGTGGTGTAGGTTGCAGATGCAGCTCGGATCCCGTGTTGCTGTGGCTATGGCAAAGGCCGGCGGCTACAGCTCCTGTTAGACCCCTAGCCTAGGGGAACCTCCATATGCTGCAGGTGTGGCCCTAGATAAGGAAAAAGACCCCCCCTCAAAAAAAGATGAGAAAAAAACAAAAAAGCAAAACTCAAAGAATATAAGAATTTTAGTTGTTGGACACCACATCCACAGTTTGGTCCCTAAAGTGAAATTTAGACATACAAAGAAAGCAAATAATTAGCATTACATATGTTAGTAATTTTTAATTCTCTGAATGTATGGTTCTTCCAACTATTATTTTTCCTCATGAACAAGACTCAGGAATGAAGACCGTTACATTATTTTTGACATCAATGCTTTTAAATATTTTTCTCATCTAAAATTAGGAATTGGACATTATCAGGAGAAAATAATATTTTCAAATTTCAGAGGAACTTTCATTAGAGGATATAGAGGGAGTTACTGGGGTGTCAGCTTCCAGTCCTCCCAGCCCCCCTAGAAAGAGGGGGTAAACTTGAAGTTCTTTGAGGCCCATCTACTTCAAAGATTCACTGAACAAGGATAACAAAAAGAAGAACTCACCCTCTGTTTAACATACCTGATTTTTCAAGCAAACAAGCTATTTGCAAATAAATAAATAAATAAATTTTTTATATATGTCACTGAGTAGGAGTGGATCTTAATCATTTTGGTAAATAGATTTCGGTTTACTCCCCAAACACAGAACTGAAGCAGCATGCAAATTATTTATAAATGAACAAAGGGGGATGAGGAAATAAGTTCAGGGAACTGCCAGTGGTTAAAACAGTTCATGAATTGGATTTAAATATATTAGGCTTGCTTTGTCACTCTACCAGCGTAAGTTTCTGCATATAAGCTTGATATCTAGACCCTGCTCTTGCAGTGGTAAAATGTTTCACGGAAAGGCATGTCCACACCAACTAAGAATGTCACCTTTCCACCAGTTCAATACTTGGCACATAATAAATAGTCACTGTTAGTGGAGTAAGCCATTAAACTTACCAAGACGTTAGTAGCAGTTTTTGGTCCTTTGAGTACTATATATTTTCCATTGGGAACAACTATGCTTAACCAAATGAAACCCAAATTTATGGTAAACTTTTCAGCTGCTATTTAGAGAGCAGTTTGGGCATGACAGGTGCATTCCACACCTCTTTGCAGAGGCCACTGATTTAAAAAGCAAAAACTGTATTTCTTATTAGAGCAATTGAACCGCTGATAGATTTTGCCTGTGAGATAATTTCCATTTATGCAAGGAAGACATCCTGGAGGACCAAGAACTGGAGAAGAACTTGGCAGGAGTTTGGAAGATGTTAGAATCACAGATGCTTAAAATGAAGAGCTAACACCGTCTGGCTCATCTTCTTACTCCCAAACTACTACTCTTCCAAAAATATACTTTTATTTCCTGTAAATTTTGCAGAATGATTTAGGTCCATCGAGTGTAAAATCTAGGCACATTAGAATGCAAGCATACTGATTCTCTGCAAACTGAGCAGGAAGAATAAATACCTCTATCAAAATATTTTTGGCATTTGCTGCATGTATTTTGAAAGCAGGGCTTCCAAGCCTGGCTGTATATTAAGAAATCCTGAAAACATTCACTGTTACTGCACAAAAGCAATATTACAATTTGTTAAGGTGGTTGCACAAGTCTGGATTATGTTAACGGAAAGGACAATTATCTACATAAGGCTGAAATGTAATTGTTTCCCTCAATTGAGACAGAATAGCACATTACATCAAGAGTCCTTACTACAAATTTTAAAATAGTTTACATCACATTGAATCTGGCAAACATCCCACACAACTGACATGCTTCCAGTTTTTATACTTAAGACTAGCCCTGGAGCAACTCTACTGACAGAATATGTAAGACATAGTAATGAGGAATGACAGAACATTTCTATTTTTAGTTAATTTTACCCCCTAGCACAAGTAGGCTATCTATTTCATTTTAGACCTATAGAATAATGGTTACTGGCAAGTTGTGACACAGACATGTCCAGAGAATGCTAAGAAAATTGCTATTGTTTAAACATAGCTCTTCTATTATAGTCTGTTAGTAAGTTGATAATAACATTCTATAGAGTAAGATAAAAGTTGCCCCAACCTTTTCTTGGCCACAGGATAGCAAAACATTTAAATATCACTGGTCTCAACCCTTAGTCTTTGTGTTCCAAAGTTGTAGGAATAAACATCATGACCCTGGGAGAGAGTAGGCCATCTGGTTACTCATTCTCTGGAAGAATCTGTCGATTGGCACAAGATTTCAGCTGGCTCTGAGACCACTGACCAGTAAGGAGAAAGCTATTAACCTTTCTCATGGATGTTCATGAATAGACATGGTTCAGAGTCTGGATCTGAGAACTGGAAGGAACTTTAGAGGTTAAATAGTCCCACTGTTACCTGCCCTTCCAGTTCTTTCCCTGGACCTGGGAGAGTAGATTAGAGCTTATAGATCAAGACAAAGTTGGAAAGTGCTCCTTTGCCAATCTGGGTGTATATTATAACAGTACCTTAAATCCGTAACTCTTCTGTCTACACACACTGCCCTTGCTCCAGCTGAAATTCCAGAGAGTGATCAAGGAGGCTTCTAATGTGGGTTTAACAGACTCTCTAAGTTATTACTGCATTACAGCAGCTGCCCAGAATAGAAGGTTTTAGGTTTGTATCCAGGTTCTATAAAATATATAGGTCAAGTATTAGTGTCAATAGTTTTAGGCTGATGGTCTAACACATTTGGTAAATACAATAAGTTTTGTAAAAATATGCAGACACTATGTGGTTATTTAATTTAAACATTTAATTCTCATAACAACTCTAGGTGGTAGGTACTACCCATGACTCCATTTTTTCACATGTGGCAACTAAAGCATAGAAAAGCTCGTGTATCTTGGTGAAGATTCCATACAGTTTAGCCAGAATTCTAAGCCAGGCAGTGATGTTCCAGAGTCTCCGATCTCAAAAGTTCCCCTAACCTACCACGTGCTTGCTGTATTCATGTGCCCTCCCCTCTGCCCTTACTTTCAGGAGGTTTGGAACTAAGGTTTTGTGTGAGGTTGCTGAATAATATCAGAAATGGTGTCCAGAAAGGAAAAAAAAAATCTCTTTCATTTTTTTTTTAATTTCATCAATGAAATACTGAGATATGGAATAATAAGGGATAGAGGCCTTTTGGATTTTTATAGCAGAAGTTTTTGAGGACTCAGTTTACCTATGCGGGTTTCCAGGCAAATGGCAATCGATGTTTTGAATGGGAAGCTTTAGCAAAGAAGGTTGTTGGGATTCAGGGTGTGGGGTTCAATGAGAAGCACCAAAGACAAGACTTCTTGTGGAGTTAAAAGACCAGTGGATCTTAGTCTTCTGGGCATAAAAACAAGATTACATCACCACAAGAAGAGCCCAATATCTCACAAAAAATGATGTTGGATAAGGATACTAATTCTTGAATTTGCGTTGAAAACTGTAGTTCCCCTGTGGACTGGATACTTGTATCAGCATGGCCAGCACATTCTCACCCTCTAGGCAGGACAATGCGGGAAACCAAATTATAATCAGAAGGTTGCTTGATTAGGATAAAATTAGAGAAAAGAGAATGAGCTAGATGATTTTCAGCTTAATGGTGTGAGACGAAAACAGCCTGATAAGTCCATCTCCACAGCAGGCATAACCTTTTGAATAGAAATATAATACTCAAATTTCACTGACCTACATTTCCTCTGCCCTGGTGAAGCTTGGAGAGGCTCAGCCAACTTTTCTCTTGTAATTATGATCTTCCTGTAATTGTTTTCTGACCAATATTCTTTCTGTTGGAATGAGTTGTCTTTTTTCAAAGGCATTGAATATTTTTAGTTTAATTTGTTCAAGCCAAAAACCATTCTTTCTTTCAAGTTATTACTACTAAATTCTCAAATTTGTCTTTGTATACCTGCCCAGAGAATAGAATTTCAACTATTTCCAAGTATTTCCATTTATTATTAGCTCAGCAGAATAAAATGTCAAGGAAGTAGAATAATAAAATTATGACTTCCCCTTTACCCTTACTGTTTGTACACATTTCTTTTTAAAAAAGTAAACAGAAGTCAGTAAATGAAGATTTTATAAGAAGATTTTAAAAACTGAGGATATAGACTAGACCCAATTCACATATTCACATTCAACTCAGAGGCCTATATATTTTTCTATCCTTAGCCTACATATCAAGAGAATTCACTCTCAAAAAGATTATTTTAATGGCCAAAGTCGTAAACACTAAAGAAGTACTTATCCACATTGATTTGGCTGTTCTTATTAACACAAATAAAGCAACTCTGTCTCTAAAACACTATTTTCCTCAAGTATTAAAACCAGAATTTTTCATTTACTTTTTAACCTGAAAATTCTATTAACCAGGATATCTTATTCTCAAGTCTCTATATTAACATTTATACAAACTCCGTGGTATAAAATCCCTTATATTTTTAGCCACAGTATACTTCCCAGAGCATGCTTTAGGCTTCATAAACTCTCAGAGGAAGAAGCAAGATTCTTAGATTCATTTTTCCTTTGAGATTAAAACCGTTAGCAAGAGGTCCTTTTTCTGGGATGTTTCAGTTGTTTTTGATGATGACCTGTTCTACATCTACTCATCCACTTCTAAGTTCCCTAGTAGTTTTGATGGACTCATACTGAACACCTTTATAGCATCTCACCTCAAGAGCCTGTGTTTTTGTTTCTCCACCTTGCAGATTTCTTCAGTTCCAAGAGATCAGAACAACCTGAAAAGGCTGGAATTTGACACACCCAGGGCAATCTGATTGGAGTTGGGAGACGAATATTCCCGCTTTCCCAGTTTCTAGGAGATAATAGAGTAGTGAATTTTACAGGACACCTGAAGGTTCCCAGGGGGAATTGAGCCCCAGTTCCTAAAACATCACTTACGCCGTTTATTGGCTGTGTTCTCTGTCTCACTTTTACCACTCCCTCACCTATGCTTCCTGGCATTGGCTCTCAGATAGATTGTACCTAAGTCTTTATTCCAGGGTCTACTTTTGTGAGAAACTTGGAAAAATAGATTACCACACTTCCACTTTTTATTTTGATGAACTCATGGTGTTAAGTCAATTCACCACACTTCATTTTTAAACACAGAGGATGTGTCTAGAACTAGTAAGTGATATATACTTCTACTTCCCTAAGACTTGACAAGAAAAGAATGCTTCCTGTTTGTGAAGGTACTCAAGCACTATAGGGGATTTTCCGTTTTGCAGATGTTGGAGCATGTTGCATTAATGAAAAATCCCAACTTTTGAATTATTATATTACTCTTAGAAAATAACTCAATAATATATTTAGAAAGCAGCATCAATGGTCATAGCTTTTGACTCATCAGTTCCACTTCTAGGAATTTATTTAAAGGAAATGCATACCAGAAAAAGCAAGCGTGTGCTACAGATATGAAAATATGCTTACAATAACAGCTAAAAACTTGAAAATAATCTAAATGTCCAACAATGAGCAACAACCAATTAGATTACAATGCATTAACTAGTGAAATTATGTAATCAGAAGAGATGGCACTAACAATATGGTTTTTCTATTATGGTAAATGAAAAGCTATGGAAAAACATATGTGTGTTACAATTACTTTGTAAATATAATGTTTGCATACGGACAAGAGATGGAAAAGGACTGGATAAAGTTACTTATAATCTGTCAAAATAGTGTTCTCTTTTCATCTGGAACCGAAACTAAAAGTGAGAAGCAAAGAAAGTTGTTAGAACTATAAGTACAGAGTGTGTAGAATTTAAAGATTAAGATAGTGTCAAATAATTATAAACATTGTTAGACATATGACTTTATTTCCTCCACACCTCAATAAGAACAGAGATAATGGGTAATAATGTCACAACTGTACCATCAACTTAATCCCAGATTAAAATGTTAGGAAAAAGAGCACACAGAAAAGGAGAAAGTGATCTGAGAAGACAAAGTGATTTGCTGAAGTTAATTAGTTGGAGAGCCAGAATCAGCTCTGGTCTTCTAACCATTAGCGAAGGGCTTGGTCAATTTCCTTATCTGTAAGTGGAGTAATAGCTTCTGCCCTACTGCAGGTCTTGTAGGAATTAAATGAAAGGAAATTCATAAAGGGCCTTTGCACATTGCAAACCCAATCCACAAAGAAGCGATGCAGAGCTTAAAAGTCAAGTGATAATGGTGGTTGGCTGATTTATAATCTGTAGAGGGTCAGTATCTAGTATGGGAGGTACCAAGTGCTGGCTACTCCTGTTACAGGCTCTGAAGAATGAGTGTCTTAGCTAGAACTGTGGTGAGTCAGCTAGAAGCTGCTGATGCCTGGTTCCCTTTCCTCAGGCACAACAGTGCCCATTGTTTGGACCTGTACCACCTGGGAGTGATTCAGACAAGGAAGAGCTAGAGCTGCCAAATTAAGTTCTTTCCCCTCTCATCCTCATGTTCAGTCATACTGCATGCACTGTCTTCCTTAATACTTAACTCTGTTCTCTCCAGCTAGGTCCCCTCTCTTGGGCTCAGCCAGGGCAGTAAAGTCTAGGCTTTTACAAGATACCATACTGATCTCGCCCAGTTCTCTACAGTCTCTATACAAATAAGCAGTCTGCTAAGAGCTATGTCGGGATATGCAAGAACAAGTCCCTGTACATAGGAGATGACCAGCAAGTGTTAGCTAAGAAAGGATGAAACTGTGCAAAGTAGCATACAGTTCAAATTTTGAGTTAGTACTTTAAGCATTAAAAACACTATTATTCTCAAGTACTATATTTGTTATAAACACATGTGTATGTATGTATGTATATATAAATACATGTGTATATGCATGTATATATAACTGTGTATATGTGTGTATATATATGTATATATATGCAGATATATGTATGATGCAATACAATAAACAAGGGATTAGATGTTTTAAGATCTGGGTGCTCTTTTTTGGTTCAGCCACTAACTTGGTCTGTGATTATGGATAGTTACTTGAATGTCTAGGCCTCTTTATAAAATAAAGAGATTTTTGTTCCTAGATGATTTTTAAGATCTCTTTTAGCTCTGAAGTTCTATGACTATATATGAACAGCATTAAAAATAATGAAGAAAGCCAATATAATATATACAAGTTGGCCTCCCTGTCAGGGGAATGGTACAACAAAAAATTCTTTGACACATGTCATTCAATCCTAAATCACTCATAGTGTTCACATCAACATAGGTTTTAGTAAAGTTTCAATTTGGCTGCATAAAGGCAAAGAGTGCAATTACCAGTATATTTCTGTAAACTTTTTGCTTAAAAAGGGCTTTTTCCTTTTTCTTCTTTCTGCCCTCTCATCTTTCTACAGAATAGTATAGATTTCATGAATACATATTCTACCAGATTGAATTCAAAATCCAGGTCTGTTAATATTTAGCTGGGTGACTTTAGAAAATTATTTAACTTCTCTGTGTCTCATTTAAAATAATTAAAACTAGAAGTTCCCACTGTGGCTCAGAAGGTTAAGAACCTGACATTGTGTCCATGAGGATTGGGATTCGAACACTGGACTCACTCAGTGGGTTAAAGATCTCACATTGCCACAAGCTGCATAGGTCGCAGATGCAGGTCAGATCCCGTGTTGCTGTGGTTGTGATTTAGGCTGGCAGCTGCAGCTCCAGTTCGACCCCCTAGCCCAGGAACTTCTATGTGCTGCAGGTATGGCCCTAAAAAAGAAAAAAGGAAAAGAAAAGAAAATATAACGGTAGTTCTTACCTTGAAGTGTAGCTGCAAGATTAAATGCCTTATGCATAAAGCTCTGGGAAAACTTAGTATGTATTAACTCTTAAGAATAAAGTAAGTTTATTAATGTCTACCTCTTATAAATGGGGCAGCATATCTTGAAAAAATAATAAAATAAATTGTTATGAGAGCCTTTGAATATCTATAGGATATCCAGGTTACAATGCCTAGCAGGCAGTTCAAACTTCATCTGTAGTTCAGGGAAAGATCTTGGCTGGAGGTTTATATTTCTCAGACTACCCACTTAGGCAGAGATTTCACATCTCGAAATGGCTAATATTAGCCGTGAACCAAAATTGTGTTATGTGAAGAGAGAAGTGAGTAGAATAACAGGTCTTTCTTTTGACACCTACTCATAAGGAATAAGGTAAGGTAAAGGAACGTGCTGAGAAAAAGTGGCCAAAAAACGAAAAGAGATTGATTCCATAAAAGTCAAAGTACAAAGTCTCAAACAGAAGATGTTCCAAACAGTCAAGACATGTAGACTTGAGATCACACAAAGGCTGAGAAAAAACTCATTGCATCTGAGCAGTCAAATGCTATTGCTAACATTTAAAAAGGAGAGTTGGTGGGATGATGTAGGAAGAAACTAGATTTCATTTGGCTAAGGATTAAATAGTGGAAAATATGAGTCAGGAATATAGATTACAATTTCAATATGTTGTCAGGTAAATGGAGCTCATACCTGATAGAGCTGAGAACATGAACACAGTAATCCTTATAGGTATATACCAACAGAGTAATGTATTTTTAAGACATAACTTAGTATTTTGTACATTTCATCTTCAGAAAGTCTTAAAAATGATATGCAATAACACTTTCAATGGAAAATAGCTTTAAACTATTGTGATGATACACAGAATTTTCAGGGGACTAACAAAAATAGCTACTCATTAATATCAGAAAAGTTATACCCTTAGTTTGCTGTTATGGGATCAGATCTATATGATACCCAAACAACCATGAGTAAACTGGAAAAATCTACTTAATCAGCCCATATTTTGTCTGCATGGTGCAAAGTAGCTGATTTGACTGATTTTCTCACTGAACTGTCTCAATTGAACATTTGTGGTGGCATCATTTAGAGAAGGCCCCAGGTATTTATTGAAATCACCTTGCTTACAGATATTGTACTTCATGACTAGGCTTTATTGGTCTACAAAGGCAAGATCCAATTATACATATATGTAAATACATATGTATGTGAGTAGGTGTATGCATGTATATATATATACATACACCCACACATAAAATCTTGCTATACTATTTAGCATTTACAAGCCTGGCTGACTTATTTTTTAAGCTAAATTTATTTTCCTGATACTTAGCGTTCTAAGGATAACAATTTTGTTATCCTGTTATGTATCAGCTTTATTTAAGTCAGAGGAGACTAAATCAAATTACTCTTTATAAAGTTCATTCTATTTAATTAAGGTAGTAGATAGTGAGGAAAGAGACTGTAGAAAGAAATGAGGAAAAGTGCCAAGAACAGGGCTGCAAATAATTTTAGAGAAAAAAAGGGTGGCAAAAAGCTGTAAAGGAAAACAACAACAACAACAACAAAATGAAGCATTGCTTCTATGAATTGGAAGGAAGCTAAAAACAACTGCAGTAGTCCTTGCTGATGAATTCAGTTCTTATCCTGAATATCTTTTCCAACTACCAAGGAAAGACATTTTGAGGAAGATTTCTGGGGTCATAGCTGAAATTTTCACATCAGGATTATTTTAGATCTCCAGATCTCTCACTCTCATGACCTCCTAAACAGAATATAAATTTACTCTCAGAAGAAGGAAGGAGAGTTAATCGAGTGGAATGCTTTAAATAGCTCCTCCCAAAAAAAAACCCATTTTTATCCATTCTACTTACATAGGAGAAAAGGCTAACTAAATTTGGCTCTACCAGACCTCTGAGTTGTCCAATAAATGCCACTGTGAATGCTTTCAAATAAAATGAACTTATGCCTCATAGGAAAAGTCAAAGAACACAATATGAATGTTATTATTATAAACAATGAATTCAATTTCTGTTACCATTTTAGATTATTTCAGAAAGGAAGAACCACAGTGATTATTGGGTATTTGTTATTGAAAACATTTTCTATTCAAAATCATTCTTTCTCAAATAATTTTGAAAAATATATGTAATATTAATGTTTGGTGTGGTCTTGCAGTTAATGCTGTTAGTAAAGAAAATATGGGAATGAAGGCAGACTCCTAGTTTCCAGAAGAAGGCACAAATTCACAAATGGGAAGTTGCCCATTTTGTGTTTACTAAAAAATCAAAAAAAAAATACATGGAAACTTCCAAGAGCAAAACTATAAAGGAGACCAAGTTTTATATAGGTATTCTCTTCTTTTCTGTATTCATATATTCCTTTTTCCTCTATCAAAAGTATGTGCTTGCTCTTATTTTGATTTTTAAGGATTCTATTTGTAACCAGGAGTCAAAAAAGATATATTCTAACAAAGTAACAATTTGGTAAGATTAATCCCCCGGAGTAACCAAGTTTTAAATAGTCAATTAACAAATACTGTGTATATCTTATGTGTAGAGCACCACGAGGTTACATAGTGAGGTAACATAGACCTAGATATTGCTCAAAGCATGTTCTTCTAGTTGGGCTGATAAAAGGTGGCACAGAGAAAAGATGATACCTGATTAAATGCTATCAATAGAATTACTGTCATCCATTCCACACAATTTAGTAGCTGGAGAGAGTACAGCCTTCCAGTGAAAATAACAAAATCTGGGCCCAGCCTCTTGGGTTCACACTTGGTTCTGCCATGTTCCAGCTGCATGACCATGGGGCAGTCTCTTAAAATACATGTGCTTTGGTTTTCATGTAATTATCTTGGAAGATGATGTAGTATCATACAGTTTTATGAGTATTAAAGTTGCCATTCCCTGCCTCTCTGTGAGTGCTGCTTTGTGGGAGGAGAACACTGCCACGCAAGTTCCTCCAGCGTCCTTTCCAGGTTTAGCAGATGTGAATACAAAGATGTAGATGTGAATACAAAGGGTTCATCTTGTCCTATTTAACTTTGATAGGACTACAGCTGCCTCTTCATGCAGCAACACTAATGTATTCTGTCTTCATTGGACTGTAGATGGCTACAGAAGAAGGGCTAGTAGACACATGAAAACCCTGGTGTCAGAGTCCCAGAGATGGTAGGAAAAGTCCCTGATACTAAACCACAAGGCAAAGGAAGCCATTAGGTTAGTGACACCATGGACACACTCATCTTCACCAGTGGAAAGGGGACATGGCTCAGTGATAGCTCAGGCAGCAGGAGTTATCTCAGGGTGAAGAGGCCAACACTAAAGCTTTTGTCCTGAAGGGAGGTAAACATTTCAGCTGCTAATAGGAGAACAGCAGGATGGCGACCTGATATTGGGCTTGCTACTCCCTGAATTCTTTCCCCAGCCTAGACTCTTGCCTTGTTTTCTCACTCTATGTCTCTTTCCAACTCTATCTATATGCTGAAATTTTATATGTTCTTCAAAGCTACATCAGTTAGGAATAGAAACTTGGTTCTCAGTCACTTCCCACAAAAAAAGTAAAACAAAGTCAACAAAAACTGGTAAGAAAAAAAAGTATGTAGACCTCTATAATATATACTTATATACAATACACAGGTATGTCCAGGCTTCCTTCAAGCATGACTGGGCTCAGCACTTAAATTATGTCATTAACAATAGTTTTGTAAGAATAGAGCCTGTGTTGAAACACAGCCAAGCAATAGAATGATACTATGAAAACAAGATCATGAGATTCTGTTATAGGAGGGGTAAGTGGATGATTTATGGAAGAATAATAATTTTTACGAAGCCGCTACAAAAAAAAAAAGAAAGAAACCGTACAAATCCCACTAAAGTGGTCTTGTTAATATTTTATTTCCTTCAGGAATTTTTTCTTGGTATACCAGCCAGAAGTGAAACCTTCCTCTCCAAGCTCTGTTAAGTTCTGTTTGTTGTCCTTGTCATATTTACTTGTACATGTGCTTTATCTCTCCTTTTATAATCCATGATGAAAAGGACTATGTTTTATCTGCAGCTGAATTGAACATAGAATTTGGCACAATGTATTGGATATAGAAAGTGTATCATTAAAAAAAAAAAGATTGGCTACTGTGTTTTCCATAGATTTCTTTTGGATTTGAAGAATAGGTTATATCACTTTTAGAAAAATGAAATAACTGAATGATTAGGGACCCATGGATATCAGTAATGGATAACTTTTGGGGATTTCTCATATTATTAACAGTTTATTTTATTTTCAAAGATCCTTAATAACTCACAATTATTTCATTTTCTGAAAATAGTACTAACCAATATTCATCAAAAGCCTTGAATATATAGGAAGTGAAGAAAAATTTTGCCTTATAATCTCAATATCTTGGAGTTCAGATTATGGTACAGTGGGATAAGGATCTGGCATTGTCTCTGCCTCAGGTGCAGTCATTGCCAAGGTGCAGATTCACTACCCAGCCTGGCAAAGCGGATTAAGGACCTAGCATTGCTGCAGCTGTGGCTCAGATTCAGTTCCTGGTCTGGGAGCGTCCATGTGCTGCGAGTGTGGCCAAAAAAAACCTCAAATCTCAATTTCTAATACAAGGTTTGTCTTATAATCTTTGTTTTATAGTTTATGACTGAAAGGTGGAGACATTAAAACACTTAGCCCACCTGCAAACTTAGAGATAAGTAGAAACTGAATTTGAATTCAGATATGACTAAAGACATGAGTGCTTTCAGCATACTGCAAACATTTTATGTTTTATATTTTAACATTTACGCAGCCTAGATTTCATTATTTGGACGTGAGCTGCTTCTTTTACATGGTACTTATTGGAAGATGAGGTTGTGCTTTTATGTTTTTTTTTTTTAATTTAAGACCCTAGTACCAAATGATAAAATTTTCCTTCCTTCTTTTCCTCCTTCCCTTTATCTTCCTTTCTTTTTTCTTTTTGTGTTACTGTCTTTGAAGATTGAGTAACTGATAGAACATTCAACATGTAGGAAGATACAATGATATTAGAGTTCCCTGCTTGGCTTTTTTGGGATAAAGAAATTTGGATTCAATCTCTGCTTCCACCACTAAAAATGCTGTGATCTTGAAGAAGCTCATAAAGTTTTGTTTGCTTTTCCTTAAAATGGCTAATAATAATGTTACTTTATAGGCTTGCTATGAGACAAATGGAATACTTTATGAACACAATTATCTTTGAGCCTAGCACATAGTAAACACACAATAAAACTTATACAGTCTTGGTTACTATTTATCTTATGAAGTAAATTTGATCTCCCAGACTTAATGACCTTTGAATTTTCTTTTTAAATTTGAATGTCTATTTCCAGAACTAGAAAGTAGAACTTTTCTAAAATAGTGAAGAGACATCAGTTAAATCAAGGTTAATGGGAATCACTCATGAATATATAGCATTACATATATAAAACTATAATAACATTTAGGTGGCAGCAGATTTTCACGGGAATCAGAATCTCATGGAAATGGCCCAGTGTTGTTATCTTATGGATTTAAAACTCATAGAATCAGTTTCTAAGGAGGTCAAGCCAATTTTATGAGCAAGAGAGTAGGTCTACGATCCAACTACAAAATAAAAATTAGCAAATGAAAGCATTGAAAATACTTTGTTTTTCAGTTACCTTTCTTTCTCATATAAAAAATGTGAGAAAGATCAGAGGCATAATATCCAAACAGGTCATTGTTATTTTTAACCATAACATTCCCTAGGCTCTATGAATTTTCTTTGTTTTCTTCTTAAGTCAGATCATTGACTTGAAGGTTTAAGGATGGAATAGTGAATCCTGAGTCCTGAGCCTGAAATGACTGAGATGTACACAAAAGAAAGAAGGATAGGGCATGGATAAATCCATATTTAACATCTGCAGAGTTAATAATAGTTCCTTCTTCCTGCAACCTGCTTTAACATCTCTCTCTTACCAATGTCCTGTGGTTGCTAAGCAACCTCTCATAGAAGTAGTGGAGTGAGCAAGGTCTGTCAAGTTCATTATTTTTGCTTTAAAGAGGCAGTGGCTATGATGAAAGCAGAGGTACTGCACTTTTCTGTTTATACTTCATCTCTGTTTTTCTCAATCCCCCCTTTTTCTCACTTCATGCCTTTAGATACAGTATTCTTTGAGATCTAGAAAGAATTGGAAGTAAAATTTAGTCTAATAGATAGAAGGAGGTAAAGAAAAACATTTTGAAAACGTATTTTTGTGTTTTTTAAAAATTTTTAATTAAAGTATAGTTCATTTACAATGTTTCTTTAATTTCTGTTGTATAGCCAAGTGACTCAATCATACAGAGTTCCCTATGCTGTACAGTAGGACCGTGAGACAAAAAATAATTTTTCCTCAATGTCCATTTCCAGTTACTCTAGAAGCAAGTTACAAAATCAAATACAATATTGAAATTCAGCAAAAGAAGACCATGAATGAATTTAATGAGAGTCTTGTCCAATGGATTATATAGTTCAAGGGAAGAAGAAATAGTAGCTTCTCCCATCTACCCACTACATGTTTCTGAGAATATCTGGCATATTCAGTTTGTGTGAACTATGAATCTAAGAAAAAATTAGAGTCAGGCAGTGGTGAGAGAATAGGTAAGACCACGGTGGCTATCACATAGGAAGCCTCGGTTTCTGCATATAACTTTCTCCTAAATATTACATTGGTATTGGAACTTATGTTTGACTTTTTCCCTTGGAATTAAATTCTGTGGAGAATAGATAGGTCTGTATTTCTTTCCTCCCTGGAAATCACTTATGATGAAACATGATGGAGGATAATGTGAGGAAAAGAATGTATATATATATATATGTGTGTGTGTGTGTGTGTGTTTTGGTCACTGTGCTGTGCATAGAAACTGACAGAACACTGTAAACCAACTATAATGGAAAAAATAAAAAAATAAAAATCATTAAAAATAAAAAGTTAAAAATATTTTTTTAAAAAGTAGAGATACTACAAAGCTGTTATAAAGAATGAGGAAAATCAGTATATTAACTTAAACTGCAAGATGTCCAAATACTAAAGTTTTCTTAAACTTCTGTAACACATATTTTCTCATTTTTATTAAAATATAAACATATGTACATTCACAGAATCTAGAAAAATTAAAAATTCTGAAAAAAGGACAAAAATCTTACTCTTTTCTATGGAATAAATGGTTAATAGAAAATAAAATATTGACTAATGGCATGCACTTTGGAAGTATACAAACACGAAGTTAGAGCTTAGTTGAAATTTACTAGTTGCAGGATTTTGTATGAATCACTTGAGCCTTGCTAACACTTGGTTTGATAATCAATGAAATAAGGATGTCATTATTATTGTTTTATTATTTTAAATTTTATTATCCCCAGTCCCCTGCATTGTTTGAATACTTTACTATGCATTGCTTCTGTGATAATGCTAGGTACAGTATTAAAATGACAAAATCAAAAACAACCATCCTCATTCAAAGTTAATGTTGGAAAAAGTGAATATTTTTTTAAAAAGTCATTTTTTAGTCCCATTGAATCCTAGAGGCTTTTGGTGAAAAGTTTTGCGCTGCTGAAAATCTGTATGGATTTTATTAATCGAGAATGGTGACCCAGTGTTCCTTTCTTCCACCTAACTTTATTCCTGCAGTAGAGTTGGGAGGTACATCAATGAACAATCTTAGATTTAATAATAGTGCCAAAGAAATAATTTGACTGATAAAGTACAATATGGAAAGATTCACCTGAAATGAGATGAAGAATTCTATGTCTTCAGGAATTTATTGGATTTTCAATATAGGTGGATCAGGTTGCCAAATCCAAGGAGTTTTATAATCCCTAAACTCTCATAAAAGTTTAGTATTTCATTTCCACTCATGGTTTCATAGTAACATTGTATGAGTTTTGCTTAAACTTTCATTTTCTCTGCAGCCACATGTTACTTGTAAGCATGCTTGAGAAAGATAAGTGCACAGCTCTTTAGCGATAGTTTTGAGAATAGAAAAATTTAGAGCTCAAATATTAAATAGTAAAAAAGTGTATATGCATATTACATATTTTAAAAGGTATTGATGATTATTTGTGAGAAGATATACAAATAAATAAAAAAACTAGATGGAGATTTGGGTAATTCAGTATAACCTCATCATTGTCCCTATCATGCTTTTCTCCTCCTATTTCCTTACCTGGTAAATATGACGAATATCATATCACCACTGTCTGGCTTTCAAGAAAATTGATAGATAATTAAGAATATCTCTAATTCTTTGGAAGAAAGAGTATCAGGAAGAGGGTTTCTGAGGAAATTTTCAGTGATTCAGCTAGACTTGATGGTAAGGACCCTCTCTCTGATGTCTCCATGGGGTAGCAATATTTTGTAATGGTTAAAGGCAATGAATCAGTCATGTTTGGAATTAGATTTGGATTCTAACATGTAGCTACTTAACCTTGCTACCTCAGAGTTTCCATTGTGAATGGAGAGTGATAATAGAGCTAATGTGATGACTATGTGCTTAGCACAGTGACTGGAGCCCTGGTGAGTTATTATAGCCATTATCAGCATCTTCATCAACATTATCCTTTCCTCACTCAAGCCTGTGTGAATGCTCTATTAATGAGCAAATCTTCCAAAAGCATCCCAAAGCCCATATGTCTCTGTCTGCAGGTAGCCCTACAATTCCAGTTTTAGGGGACACACAGTACTTCTACAAGGAGATGGACTCCGACAGATGTAAGTTTCAGTGGTTTGCAATAAGTAGAAAACGGAATAGAAGTTAGGCAAGAATGAGCAGAAACACTGACAAATGTGCCTAGGGATCAAGAATCATGAAAATTTTGCCTCCAGATCTTGTGGACACTGTTGACTCTGATCGCAGGTTTCCAGTTCAGGAATTAACATGGCAAATAAGTTTTGAACGGTGAGCCAGAAGTGGGGTTTAGACCTAGACTTGATTCTCTTGTGAGCATCAATTTTGTCAAATATTAGGCATTAACTGGGGGGTTATTTTGTGTCAGACATAATATAGGTGTTTTATACTAAATAAATCAGATCCCTTGTAATCCTAACAAATATCTTCAGATCATAGTCTCATACTCTTCCTTTCTCTCTCAACCTGGACTAGTTATAAGGAATCAATAAGTGTCATACCAAAGTGTTGAGAGTTATCATCCAATTTCTAGAAAGAGAATTGTCAGCTATTCCTTGGTACTTCTGGGATTACGGTAACAGAAATTTCTTTTTTTTTTTTGTCTTTTGTCGTTTTAGGGCCGCACCCATGGCATGTGGAAGTTCCCAAGCTAAGGGTTTAATCGGAGCTGTAGTCGCCAGCCTACACCACAGCCACAGCAACACAGGATCTGAGACTCATCTGCAACCTACACCATAGCTCACAGCAAGGTCAGATCTTTAACCCACTGAGCGAGGCCAGGGATTGAACCCTCAACCTCATGGTTCCTAGTTGGATTCGTTTCCACTGAGCCATGATGAGAACTCCCCAGTAACAGAAATTTCTTAGTTTGTGTTATTAAACACTTTTTAAAAAGCAAATATAATCTCATGTAAGCATAAATATTTAAATGCCTAACATTTTATCAGGGTCTTCTTTCAGCCACAATGTGTAGGTTTTACTCAAGGCACTGATTTCCTATTAATTCGTAAGAATATGATCCTAGCCATAGAAATTTCTGCTCTAAAAATGGTTTTCAACCACTGACCAATCTATCCCTTTCCAGGAAGTTATATCTTTCAGGACCAATTCCCAATTCACTGGCAGGGAATCTTTTACAAGATTTATTAAATTTTAAGGACTTCTCCCCAATTTATTTTTAGCTTAAACCACTGCAGCTGTACACCTCAAACAGAATTATTCCCCAGTTAAAATTTATTTCATTCAACCTTCATTTACTTTATGTCTGATTTGTGCCTAAATGAGTGCCTTTCCTAGAAGGAAAATCAAAGCTAAATCACTGCATCGATCTTTATTTCCTAGGATCAGCATACACATGTTTGTCAGTTAAAAGTATTGTAGATATCATGATGAGCTGTCCTTAGAGGGGTGGTGTTTGGATGCCTGGGAAGTGAAGCTTCCTTCCTGTACTAGGTGTGGATTTGCTTAGTTGGTAACACATGGCCATTATCAGATGCAGAGCCATAAACTTCTATTTTTTATAGGAGTGAATTCTATCCAATGCACAGTGTCTTTCTGTCTCTATCTATATCTCTCTGGTTCCATTTATATGAATTGCCCCTTACTCCTTCCAGTATTACTTGCTGAACACCAGGCTGTGTAGCTTTTTTGTGTTTCTACCGTAATTATGCAGCTTTAACCTTTACACATGAATAAGTTGCTGTGTGGGTGGCAGGATGAACAGTTAAAGAGCACTGCTGTTGCAGAACAAGGATGTGGGAAACAGAACAGCACACTGACTTTAAAACTTTGTGCTTTCTTAAGTAGCTTTCTGTTGTGGTTACATTAGAACAGAGTCTCCCAAAGGATTACCGGCATGCTTATTTATTCACAATTACATTTCTTCCAGTCTTAAAGAAATCACAGATTTCTTAATCTTGTCCAGGAAGGTTCACAGAGCTGAAGGATTCCTGCTTTTCAGAATCAGTTGTTTGCATCAAGGCTTACATTCATTTTTCTAACCACCGGTTGCTTAAATCTTTCAAAATTAGAGAAATAAAGATGCTTCTTTGTAGTGTTTATATCATCTCTTTAAGTAGAGACGCTAGATGCTTCTTGGGTCTTGATCTCTTATAGAACACCTAGACTTTCTATGAATTATAAATAACTGTAATTTCAACAGTGTGAATGACAAAAGTTACCAGTTTTTTAAATCATTCTAAGATATTTTACTCTCTGTGTGTATGCAATGGGATAGGGTTGGAGGGGTCAGAAGGACATTAGTTATCAGAAAACTAATACATCATGTTTCTTGTATGTCTTTACCATTAAATGGCTTTAGGTGCTGAATTATTGCTTCCAAGAGATGGCTGAAAGCTTGTTCTGAAATACAACACTCGGATTCCTTTCTTCACATGACTATGCTATTATAAGCACTTACACAGAGTCCACAGACTTGACAGTATGCAAGGGATCTGAATAGAACTGAGGCAATCAATACGTACCTTTTATCTCAGAATGGTTATTGAAGGTCATGGTGTTCCACAGAAGGCAGTCAGGAAGGTTAAAGGGATGGAGAGAATGAAGAGCATCAGCTGTGGAAGGCAAATGCACCAGTGTGTGAATAAAGACAAGCAAATCCACAAATCAAGTTAACTACTTGATCAGTTGTTCTTCAACTGAACTGTGCTTTAACAGAGGTGTTAATGAATTAAACTATTGACTGAACTTAGATGCTATGAATAATTACTTATGAATTTCAAACACAATGATTACTAATGACTACTAATAGCTACTAATTGCTATAACCTGGACCGAACCCCTTAGAAGCAAAACTCATACACTCCCTCTCTCAGTGAACCGGAAAACAAGAACAAAATTTATCCCTCATCATAAACATAAATTAAGAATCGGTCCTTTGTCTTGATGTTGATGGCTAAAATTGAGAATATTAGGGCTTTTATAAAATATAAAGTTTAATATAAATTTTATTCAGTGGGCTAGTGTTTAGCTGTGCTAAAATCTTAAGGATCTACTGCATATTTTGACCAAATAATGGTCTATGAAATGTTAATAACTGTTAAATTTTAAGACTGGATGCTACATTAGGAATGTAGAAAGATGGAAGGGCTAACCCAGTTTTTAATCTACATTTATGCTTTAATTAGCATTTTAGGTGTTTTACAGTGTTTGTCCTTTCTGGTTGGGATACTGGTTAGGCATTTCTGGTCACTACTTATATTGCCTTCCCCACTTGGTAACAGCCTGAATTTTTGTTTTAGTGGGAATTTATAAAATGAAGCTGTCTCTCAGAGCTCCTGGAGTCCTAGGGTTAATTGGAGCATTAGTTTATACATAGTCACAACAGAGCAGTCTCCTGCACTTGAAATCAGAACGAAGGCTTTGCAGCACACTTATTAAATTCTTCCAGCACCAAAGCCATTGTTTAAGAAACAAAGGCAAGCAAGTTTGTAGTTAACGCCTCTAGAAGCATGGGTAGGATGAGAAAAATAAGTTGTCCTCAGTCTAGAGCTGGCAGACTTTAAGAAAGAGATACACAGCTGTTTTATGTCAGACTAGGAATTTAAATTTTAAAACATATTTTATATCAAGAAAGAAGCAACTGCTATCCTAAATCAACAAATACCAAAGGGATTTAGTCTGCTGAAATGAGGAATTCTGGGTCTCTGGTACAACGTTTAATGTGGTCTAGGGGTGTGCTGCTCACATGGTGCTATGAAGAAATGGTGATGCTTAAGACAACGTTAATTGATGAAACTATGGGGATAGGAAGGGAAAAGATACCCAAGAGACATGACTTAAAGTGATGGTACTGGGTCTTTGATAAGTTGTAGGATGAGGGAGCTAAAAATGAGATAAATCCTAAGGTCCCTTTAAGTTCTGGTAGTCTAAGCATCTCTAAGTGAGGGCTGGCTTTTGCCCCAGTCACAAAGGATGCTGAGAGATCGCAGGTGTATTAATGGCATCGGGCAGCTGCCTGTGGCTCAGGAAGAGAGGAATAGGACCAGGTGGCAAACTACTCAGTACCTTTGCCAGGGACACATGGTTGCCTCTGAATGCAGTGAGCCTCAGCCCACTGAATCACAGTCCTTGCCGTTTCTGTTTCTTCTCTCTCAGCCTGATGGCATTTTCCCTATTTTTTCAATTCTAGGATTCTGTGAAAGGGAATTTGTTTTGTTTGGTAAAAGTACATATTTGGCAAGCAAGCTCCCCCACCTCCCTTCTCACAAACACCAAAATAATAAGCACCACCAAAAGAGCCTCATCTTGCCAGACTTGAATTCCATCAGCGAGCTCTTTCCAAAGACGGCCAGGTTATTGCAAAATTAGACTTTTTATTGCAAGGATAAATACTGTGCAGTCTTTGTAGCCAGCATGTAATGGATTCCTTTGCTAATTCCTCTAAATAACAAGGATTCCTTGTGAAAATAAAAGGCAGACAAGGTAGAATAAACCAGCAATTACATATAATGTGCTGCTGTTAGCCTGCCAAAGCAGTTCATAAACTGGCAGGGAAAGACTGGGGCATTTTTTCAGGGTTTTCACCCCAACTGCTTTGCTGATTGCCTCCCTCTTAATGAACTGTTTACATGGAAGTGAATGGATTATTCAGCTATAGCTTTCTGTGGCCTCCTAGGAAGCTTATTACCTTTCCCTTGTTCCCTTCCCTTCCTCCTGGGATAATTTAATTTTCATCCTAATATTTTGTTATAAACCAAATATCCATGAAAGCCAGAAATAACGCTATATCAGAGAAGGGTAATAGAGTGTCCCGGTTGTATTGTTTACAGGTTATACTGGTTCAGAGCATGGGTTTTAGTGGTAAAAAGACCTGAGTCCCAATGTTGTATGCAGTGCCTGCAAGCTGGGCAACTTTGGGGGATATTAACTCTCCTCATCTTTAGATTTCCCATCTTTAGGATGGATAAAGGCCATGATACTCAAACTTCAACATGTGTGGGAATTAGCTGGATAGCTTGAGTCAGTGCACCAGGCATTTGCTGGGTTTCTGATTCAGAAATACCTGGATGGGGACTAAGAATTTGCATTTCTAATTTGTTGCCATGTGATTCTGATAGCATCTATGGGTATCACCCTGTGATCTGTAGCACGGTGATGTGAGAATTAGTGAGGTAATGTATTAAATATGTTTATTTCACACAGCGTTACCATTGAATCATCAATCAGTATGTTATATATCTGTGTAAATATACGCCATCTGTTTTCTTATTTTCACTAAGAAACTTAGTGTTTACTCTCCTTTTCCTTCCCAAATTGTGAATTTATTTGAGCCCCTCTTCTTGGAAACTCTTTGTGGAACCTGCTGTTTATGGTTATTTTGAGAACTGTGAATCCAAGCAGTCCTCCTCCTGTTCCCCACCCCCACTTTCTTTTTTAAAAATTTTATTGAAGAATAGTTGATTTACAATGTTGTGTTAGTTTCTGCTATACAGCATAGTGATTCAGTCATATTTACACACACACATATATTTCCATTGAGGTTATCACAGAATGTTGAGTAGATTTCCCTGTGCTATACCATAAATCCCTGTTGATCATCCATTCCATATACAAAAGTGTCCATCTGTTAGTCCTGAACCCCCAATCCACCCTACCCTTTGCTTTTGGTAACTATAAATTTGTTTTCAAAGTCTGTGAATCTGTTTCTGTTTTGTAACTAAATTTGTATTATTTTTTAAAATTCCACATATAAGTGATATCATGACATTTGTCTTTCTCTGTCTGACTTACTTCACTTAGTATGATAATCTCTAGGCTTCTAGGTCTATGTTATTGCAAGTGGCATCATTTCATTCTTTCTAATGGCTGAGAATATTCCATTGTATATATGCACCACAATACTTCATCCATTTTTCCTTCAGTGGGCATTTAGGTTGCTTCCATATCTTGGCTATAGTAAATAGTGTTGCAGTGAACATTGGGGTGAATGGGTCTTTTTAAATTATCATCTCAAGATATGCCTAGAATGGGATTGTTGAATGATATGGTTATTCTATTTTTAGATTTTAAGGAAGCTCCATACTGTTTTCCATAGTGGTTTTACCAATTTACATTCCCTTCTACAGTGTAAGAGGTCCCTTTTCTCCACACGCACTCCAGCATTTATTGTTTGCAGATTTTTTTTTTATAATGGCCATTCTTACTGGTATAAGGTGATACTTCATTGTAGATTTGATTTGTGTTTCTCTAATAATTAGTCATGTTGGAAAAAAAAAAAAAAACTCTGATGAGCCAAAGCAATACTGAGGAAAATAGAGCTGGAGGAATCAGGCTCCCTAACTTTAGACTATACCGCAAAACTACAGTAATCAACACAATATGGTACAGACAAAAAAACAGCAATTAGATCAATGAAACAGAATAGAAAGCCAAGAGATAAGCACATGCACCTATGGTCAACTAATCTACAACAAAGGAGGCATGAATATACAATGGAGAAAAGAAAATCTCTTCAATAATTGGAGCTGGGAAAACTGGACTGCTTACATGTAAAAAAAATAAAATTAGAATATTCCTATTATTTTTAAAACGTTTTTATACCTGTTGAAATTTATTTTGTTGTGGTTCATTATTGACTTCTGAGACATTTATCAGTCCATCTACTTTCTCTGTTTCGTTTGAATGATGCTGATATCCACGTAGAAATATGTTTTGTTCATGCATTTTATGGCTCTCAAGTACAAATCAAATTTCTTCATTTGTCAGTCATAATTTTAACTCCTTGACATCCATGAGTAAAAACATCAAGGCTTTCTCTTATTCCTGGAAGAGGGAGGAGAGGGAATAATTTGACTCATTTCTGGCTCGGTACTTCTGACTATGTGGCATGTGTCCTGGAGGTTTTTAAAGAATGCCGGCCTCAAAAGTCAATTCCTTTCCAGATAATGCAGTGTGAGCTGTTCTGAGAGGTGACAGGAGGAAGGATGAGTGTCAGTAGTGAGCTGGATTCATCCTGGTTCAGGCACTAGCTGCTTGAATAATTTTGGCTGAGGTGATTACCATTTCTAGACTTGCTGTGTCATTCTACAGTCCATAATATGTAAAACATTAGGAAAAGGATTCTCTAGAATTCATGTTAAATCCTTCAGTTCTGTGATTCTGGGCAATCTTTTCTAGAAAACTCACACATTACAGATTACTAAGGGTTTGGGTAATTTTGATTATTTTCCTAAATTTTTCAGATGATATGATTAAATACAAAAAAGATAATTTGAGGGTGAAAAGTGGCTTAAACTTTTCTCAATGTTTTAAGGAGCAGTGTTCTAGGAAATCATAATAGATATGTTACTCCTGCCTTCTCTTGATTCCAATGTTTAGTAAACCCCTAGGAATATAGCCTGCATTTGGAAATCCACACTGCATATTAACACAACGAAGTCTCTGAGAAGTCCTGCAGTAAATAAATGCAATTTGTTCAACTCTGTCTTACTTGTATGAGAGGAAAACATACATTTGTAACACGTGCACACTTTTTTTTAATATCAACCAACATTCTCCTAAATACTATTTCACATGTATCCTTTTGGAGGAAGCTGATTGGCAACTGGGTACTGAAAATTTTTTTTCAGAAATTTCACTACAATAGGTGGAGAAAGCAACAGTATCATGTAGGCATTGACGCTGAATAATGGATAGATTGGATGCCTATGCGAGATATAGTGCCCATCACTATATGGTGATAGGATCCAACACATCACTGGTGGGTGATGAAGTCTGAAACTTCTCAAAAGCAGTTTGTCCCAAACTATGCAGGTAGGGAATAGCACACGTGGTAACAAAACACAAGACTGGAGCTCAGTAACCTCTGTAGTTATTCCTGTCCTATGCCCCCTCTTCCTCTTACACACAAAATACTTGTTCTAACATAAAGGAAGCAGTTTAACAAGGTAACAAATCACAATGTCCATTAATAATAGGGAGCATAAGTCACAGGAAGGCAGCTGAAGAAAGATTTTTAACTTCTAGATCCCCTCCAATAGTAACTTGTGGCAACAAAATTTGTATATTTGCACAAAATCTGTCAAAGACAATATGCCCAAGCCTAGATAGAGTGTCTGTCACATGCTACCAATTACTTGTTCAAGGTTTAAAGTTTGTGAAAGTACAGGATACACTGTAGGCAATGTATCAAATATGCTATCATGGCTTTCTCTTGTATTAGAGAAACAACAGTGTGGCAAATGCTTGTTAGGGATACTGTCTTTAACTTTCTAGGTATGTAATTAAAGGAAAAACACTTAATTTCTCTATGTATCAATGTTCTTGTATTAACTGTGAATAATAGTTGGAACTACCCACACTCTGATTTAGTGGGGTTGGGGGTTGGGAAGAGTACAGACAACTCTGTGTTCTGGACCATAAAGCCATCACTGGAATCAAAAAAAAAAAAGAAAAAAAAAGAGGAGTTCCCGTCATGGCGCAGTGGTTAACGAATCCGACTAGGAACCATGAGGTTGCGGGTTCGATCCCTGCCCTTGCTCAGTGGGTTAACGATCCAGCATTGCCGTGAGCTGTAGTGTAGGTTGCAGATGCGGCTCGGATCCTGCGTTGCTGTGGCTGCGGCGCAGGCCAGTGGCCACAGCTCCGATTAGACCCCTAGCCTGGGAACCTCCACATGCCGCAGGTGCGGCTATAAAATGACAAAAGGCAAAAAAAAAAAAAAAAAAAGAAGTGAGAAAAATAGCCATGTCAGGATTTCTCCGTGAATCACTTGAGATGATGGATATGCTTATAGCATCATATATAAATATGAGAAAGCATTATTATATTGGCTATATAAGTAGTGATTTATTTCTCTGTATTAACTAGCATCTTCTGCACATGACTGTTTTCAAATGTACATTTCCTAAGAATATCAATGTTTAAACTTGAAGCATGAGTACACTGAGTACATTTTGGAAGATCAGACTGATGGTGAATGAAATGAGAAAAAATTAAAATGCAAGGACTCTTGAGGGATCCCATCGCCTCTCCTCCATGGATTTTCTAAGGGACAGTCTCAGGAGGTCTCTGAGGTGAGGGAGGGGCAGTAGTCTGATGTCTCAGGGATGGGCTTATGTATTAAGACCCTTTTTGGCTTTGAGTAACAGAAGGGCATCAAATTGACAGTATAAAAGAAAAAAAAGAGAGAGAGGGGTGTGATATACTGAAATTATCTAGGGAATTATATCAAATAATTCAGGGGTAAATCAGTAAATATTAAATCATGAGGAATCAACAAATAAAAACTTAAAAGCAAGGGTTACTTTTTCACTTTCTTTTAAATCTATATGGATTCTTATCTCTGATTTGTTTCAGCATGACAGCTCCATATTCTCCTTCTCTAGAACAGCTTTCTTTGCTTGGCACGAATATGCCAACTATGATCACTCTTATTCTAATTTCAAAAGACTCCCCAATTATAGAGTCTGCCCAAACTGACTGGGGACCTCAGAATCCTGCTTCTAAATCTCTAATTACATCAGCCTGTATTGGGTCAGTGCCTGTTCCTGATTCCTTTGTCTATGGTCAGGACACAGGACATGCAGAAAGGGCAAACATGACAAAGGAGTTCCCTTATTTGGAAAAGAACTCAAATCAGAGGGCATTGGCCAGACTGAAATCCTCAAAGACATTCACCACATTTTGTGAATAATACAGTCGTTGAAAAGATACTCAGACTGACTCTTGTGCTTTCAGAGTCTGTGGAAGTAGAAAGGGAAGAGATTTAAGTTAAGAGCTTAAGAGGTAAAAGAACAAATGCAGTAAAGATTTATAGGGTGAGCCTGTTCATGTCAGGCAGACATCCTCCCAGAGACACACACTTAACAGTCTGTTCAAGAATAGCTTTATTTTTGAACGGACTTTCCCTCTTGGTTCCCGCCTACTTCCCTAGACACACCAATGAAAAAGTGAGAAGAAAGAGTTTGAGAGCAACATATTTTAAGGTACATCCTAAAAATTATACCTGCTGCAACTAAACACTACCTAGGCATGTGTGATTTTATTTAATCCTATGTAAAATGAGGATGGAGGTGTCTATCTTGTGATCTTTTGGAAAGGACTGAATGAGATATTACCTGTCAAGAATTTAAGATAGTGCTTGTGGTGTGCTAAAGAAGCAATATTTTACTCACATTGCTATTATTATTATTATTGTATAACTTCATAGTGTAAATATATATAAGTGTAACCATAAAGCATAAAGTTTTAATAGAGGGGAAAAAAAGCACATTTGTTCAGGAAGAACTTTAAAGGCAAGGCAGGACTTGAGATTCACATGCAGTTCTTTACCAGAGAGAGTGCACGCGAAGTGGGTAGTCCAGTTTGCGAGGTGGTAGCAGCAGGAGCAAAAACTCGAGGGTGACCAGGCCTCTGCTTTATTCCATATTCTATGACATGTGAAAGCTTGGTTGAAGCAGAAGAGATACTTAAGAGGATATTCAGGAATGTGAGTCAGACTTTCAATCTCTGTCAAACTTTTTTTTAAACAATGGTAATCTTCAAGAGATTAAGCATATAGGGAAATGCTTTTGTGCAAACAGAAAAGGAATTCAAGGGAGAAAGAGAAAATAAAATAGAAATATCTATTTACTTACCCCTTCCAAGGTAACTCCAATGCATCCCAACTTTCCGAGATGATTTTAATGCCCTTTAAGGGATGGTCTTTTCTAGCCTGAATTTATCCTGGTGCTTTTTGTAGTAACTATATAAAGATATTCTTCCTAAATTATGTCACTTTATTGAAATGCATCAGTACAGCAATAGAATTAATATGGCTGTCAAGTAAAGTTTTGTTGAATTGCCAATCTCCCAAGTGATGTTTGCCAGAAAAAGTCACATGCAAATTTTCAGGTACTACACAGGTATGAATACAGCAGGCAGAGGTAATACCAGTGCCTCTGAATGTGTGTAATGTGTTCTGAACAAGGCTACTGATACTTGGAGGGGAAAAGGTCCTTTCAAAACTCACAAGTATATGGTCATGATCGTGATAATCATGACTATCACAATTATTATGACGGTCATCACCACTTGTCAGCAGACCTTTTCAGTGTTATACGCCAGGATCTGTGTTTGATGCTTTACATGCACTGTTCATAAGCTTTTCAGGGCAGAATGAGATATCTTGTTATAACCTACCATTTTATGGTTGAGGAAACAGATGTGTCAACATATTAATAAAGTATCCAGTGTTACACATTTATTAATGGTGAAGTTATGATTTAAATTCTGGCAGTCTAATTACAGAATCTAATTTCTACTTCCACCTTCAAATTTTTTTATTGAAGTGTAGTTGATTTACAATGTTTTTGTAAGTTTCAGGCATACAGGAAGGTGATGTTTATATTTATAAGCACACATATACAAATATATATACACACACACATATATATATGAACACACATACATATATGTATATAGATTCTTTTTCAGATTCTTTTCCATTATAGGTTATTAAAAGATATTGAACATAGCTCTCTGTGCTATACAATATGTCCTTGTTTTCTATCTGTTTTATGTATGGAAATGTATGTGTATATTTTAATTCCAAATTCCTAATTTATCCACCCCCCCCATTTCCTCTTTGGTAACCACAGTTTGTGTTCTATGTCTATGAGTTTGTAAATAAGTTGACTTGTATCATTTTTAGGTCATAAATAATATGATATTTGTTTTTCTCTGTCTGACTTAATTCATATCACTTAGTATGATAATCACTAGGTCATGCATGTTGCAGCAAAAGGCATTTCTTTCTTTTTATGGCTGAGTAATATTCCATTGTGTGTATGTGTGTGTGTGCATGTATCTATATTTTATTATTCTCTTCTCCACATCTTATGACTTGATGCCCAGTTGTACATCTTCAGGCTTAGCCTTTTGTTGTTCATTGATGTGGCTGTCATCAACTTCCCAAAAATATTTTGATTTAAAAAAGATCTGTGTACTGGCTTCTTTAAGTGATTTACTCTCCAATTGTGATTTTCTTTTTCCTATAGATTCTTCTTTTCTATAGAGAGAAAATCTTTCAATATTGTTTTAGGATGGGCTTAGTATTGTTAGTATTTAGTTTTTCTTGTCTGAGAAATTATTTATCAGTCCTTCTATTCTAAATGATAATTTTGCCAGGCACAGTATACTAGGTGGCAAGTTTTTCCCTTTCAGGCCGTTAATATATTTTGCCACTCCCTTTTGACCTGCAGTGTTTCTAAAGAGGAATCAGCTAATAGCCTAATGGAGTTTACCTTGTAATTTGCTTTTTATTTTTCTCTTGCTGCCTTCAGAATCCTCCCTTTATCTTTAAGTTTTGCTTCTTTAATTATAATATGTTTTGGTTAGGTCTGTTCGGGTCCATTTAGTTTGGGATCCTGTCTTGGATATTTCTTTCCTTCTTTAAGTATGACATAGTTTCAGCAATAATTTCTTCAAATACATTTTCAATCCTTTTTTTCTCTTTCTTCTCCTTGGTCCCTGTTATTCCTAGATTGGCATGCCTTATATTGTCAGATAGGTCTTGAATACTACTTTAATTTTTGAAAAAAAATTCTGTCTACTGTCCTGATTGGCTGAGTTCCATTATCATATCTTCCAGCTCACTTTCTCATCCTTATTCATTATTCAGTTTACTATCTGTTGCCTACAGCTCAGCTTTCATCTAAGCAATGAGTTTTCCTAATTTCAGTTGACTCTTCTTTTTAGTTTTTAGTTCCCTTTTACAATAATCTGCATTTCTGTTCACAGCTTTTCTTAATTCCTTCAGTATTTGATTATCTCCTTTTTGAACTTGGTTCTGGTAGACTGGAAACATCTGTTTCATGTTCTTTCAGGGGAATTATCTTGTTCTTTCAACTGGGAATGGTTCCTCTGCCTCTTCATTTTACTTATATTTCTCTGACTCTCTGAGTTTAGGAGGAACAGTTATCTAAGAAATGGTTATCTATTTTTAAAAGTTTAAAGCTTTTAAAGTTTTTTTTTTTTGACTTTTCTCTTTTTAGGGCCACACCTGCAGCATATGGAGGTTCGCAGGCCAGGGGTTGAATCAGAGCTGTTGCTGCCGGCTTATGCCAGAAACACCACACCACCAGATCCAAGCCGCATTTGCAACCTACACCACAGCTCATGGCAATGCTGGATCCTTAACCCACTGAGTGAGGCCAGGGATCAAACCTGTAACCTTGTGGTTCCTAGTAGGAATCATTTCCACTGCACCACGACATGAACTCCTGTTTTTTGTTTGTTTTAATGTGGAACTGTCCCTGCGTAGCCTGCACGAGTCTAATACTCTTGATGTGAGGGCTGTTTTTAGTAGAGAAGTCTGCCACATCTTTCCTCAGTGTATGTTGGCTATGTCCTTGATAGGGGATCTGATAACTATTGTGATGACCAGAGCCCTGCAAAGGATATTGACCAGGAGCTCTTCTTTGCTCTGTGTTGTCCCTGCCCTGTCAGGGTAATGTCTGCTCCCTCATAGTTGGAGCAGCAGCCCCGGTTCTGTTTCTGAACTGCAATGTGAGGTAGGCAGGACTGGAGCACTTTTGGTGGGAGTGTAGCCACTGTGTACTCCTCTATAGGAGCAGTCTACCAGGAAGTATGCTCTGTAGTGCTACTCATTATCTGTTGTGCAGGCTCGCATATTACACTATTTTTGGCACTGCCCTCAACCCCACCTCAACCATGGGAAGGCAGGTAAATGAACCAGATGTCCCTCAGTGCACTGTGTTCACAGAGACTCCAGGGCAAATCCCTCAGCTCAGATCCACCGCAGTCAGGTAGTCAGGGACCAGGGTCTCAGTAGTCATGTATCTGCCCCCACCATGGGCACTACAGCCCATACCCCAGCCCCACCTCCACATGTGCACATCTCTTAATACCAGACCCATGCAGTGCCAGTAATCTGCTCAGATTCCCCATTTGTGTTGAGTTTACAAAGCCAGCAGAGGCAGAATAAATCCTTGATTCCCATAGCAGCTGAGACACTGCTCAGATTTCAGCCCCACTTCTGAAGTCACACAGCCCCTGGGAAGCAGCTCAGGTGTCAGCCCTACATTGCCTGTGGGTAACCCACCATGCTCGTGTGGTCCCAGAGCTCATAGAGGAGGAGCTGAACCCACTGTGAAAACACTGAGGGTGAGGCTGCTGTCGTGGCCCACCTTCCCTCCATGTGCATCAGCAATGGGGCTTCTGTAGTGGACCTGGGCTCCACCCTGTGCACACCCCTGGCTGTGGCTTAGACACCAGTCCAGCCACTTCAGGCTGTCTCCATGTATCCCTCCTCATTTTCTCCCCAGATCTGTCTGCTGAAGCCCCTGAATTTCAGACTCAGCCCCTTCCTGCACCAACAGATGTGTGTCGTGGACTGGGAAGAACAGGGAGGTGGCCACGGCTCTCCATTCTGGACTTTCTCTGTTCTGCCTGCTGCTGTCTGACTGCTGCCCTCTCTCTTCTGAGCCGTGAAGATCCCTTTCTGTCCCAGATGATCTCTCAGCCAGTGAAGTGGGTTCCCAGGGTGAGGGAACTTTTCCTTTTTCACAGATCCCTCCTAGGGGCACAGGTTCCTGTCCTGATTCCTTTTATTTTTTTCTTTCATCCTGCTCAAGTACGTGGTGATCTTTCTCATACCTTCAGTTGTATGAGATCTTCTGCCAATGTTTAGTAGGGGTTCTGTGAGAATTGTTTCGTATGAATTTTTGATGTTTTTGTGGCAGGAGGTGAGCTCTACTCTTTCTTTTCCTCCCTCTTTATCTTCTCTCATCCGCCATCATTTTTAATACCCCTCAAACTGAAGATAATTCAAATGTTAAAAAATAGAATGGATAAACTGTGGTAAATAGAATGGGTAAATGGCAATAAAAACTAGACTGAATTGAGCATAAAAGCAAAAAATATATATAAATCTCACAATGTCAAGCAACAAAAGTCAGTTACAAAACAGGGCATGCTACATAATTCCATGAGTATAGAAGTTCAAAAATAGACAAAATTAATCTATAGTGTTAGAAGTTCAGTTTTATGATTGTTTGGGGGAGTAGGAACAAATAAATAGAAGGGGAAATGGGGGGGTACTTTGGAGAGCCAGTAAGTTTTGTTTATTGATCTGTTTATATGTTAGAAGAGTGTGGTTCCTTTTTGAAAATGTATCTGGCTGTAAATTTGTCTACTTTTTGTAGTAATATGGATTCTATTTCATAATTAACAAAAAACAACACCCCCAAAACATACTCTGATTTATTTTTATTTCAGTAATACTTGCTAAAACATTCCACAAAAATAACTTTCTTCTATGGTTAGAGCCCATAACTGCTTCATCTAGCACTGTTCGTGTTTACATACTCTTAAGATTTGTAAGCTCTGGGCACATGATTTTGAGAGGACAGATGCTTTATTTGCAAATGCTTGCCCTCTTGGTACTGCAATTAATGAACCCACTAAACAGGCTACATACAGAATGGTCTGAGATTTATAGCTGAGCTATACATGTTCACATAAAAGATGGAAAATAAGGGTCAAACCAGCTATCACGTGGTTATGATGTGACAAGACATCATAAAGTCATTCAGTGTTCAAGAAGAATTAATTCAGGAATCCTTGGGATTGAGACTGCATCTCAGAACATCCACTTCCGTGACATTTGTACTCCTATAAATAGGAGTTAAGTTTGAGGCACATTTCTAAATCCTCCCCACAAAAAGAAATATTAAATTCCTTTTTTTGTGCTCATTCCTGGAAAAGCACTGCGGGATATAAGAGCAAAGACACAACCGATACTGTAGAAATACCCTCTGACCTCAGGAGCCTCGCAAGATGATCTTACTCGTTTTGAAAGACCAAGAAGCATCTTGCCTTCTACTGGGTTGAACTTTAGGTTTGAATCTTGATAAGATATGTGTCATATAGAAGTCAGCTTCATTTTAGGCATACAGGAGAAGTTCAAGATATTTTGACAACATTTTCCTGACATCCTACATACACACTTGGAATTGTATGTAGAGCGTTTATCTTAGTAGATACATACTCTGCTTTCTTCCTTAGTTTGTGTGGCTCTAAGATCATTGAACAAGACCTTGGTTTTCAGAACCAGTGATTAAAAATAGGGAAAGGGTTGGGACTAAGATCACGGCACAAGCCTGATACATTTAACACTGACTTCCATATCCATGACATGGTCCAGGTGTGTTTGTAACTACACCAAGCCTTCAAGGATGGTAGCCAGCACTGACGCACAGCCGAAAGAACTCAACATAGCTGAATATATCCTTCCTGCTACTTTTTGATTAATGCTGTAGAATAACTCCAACTCATGACTAAAACAAACAATGGCTCTATGTGCTGTGGTGGAAGTTCAGGGTCAAGTGGGTGCCATTTTAATTTTGAATTGTTAAAATATGGAAGCAATTGAGCAAAACCAAGTCATGGAGCTTTAGCTGTAGGTTACATCATTGATAAAATATCCAAATTTCATTATTTTCTCATATTGTGTACATACTAGAAATCTGATACAGGAGAAATTATGATGATGCAGCACTAACAGGAATGAAAGTAGATTTGAGGGAGCCCTTTTCTTGCACAGAGTAGCATATGTGATTGCCTTCATTGCTTGTAATGATAATGCTGCTGCACAGTCATTCTATAAAATTTAAATTCTTTTTTCCTGTGTAATGACCAGAAAATGAGCCATACCACACTACCACTGGAAACTGTGTCACACTCTATAGGACATGCACTAAGTTAGATTCCTGGGTTAACTAAATCCCCTAAGAGGCAAACAGAAGTGAAAAGAAAATATTGATACTTTTGAATAGAGAAATCTCAAACTGTATCATTCAGAGTCAACTGATTCTGGGAGGAAGTAGTAAAACAACCAAAAAAATCAATATAGAATGATACACTTCTATAGAATTATTCATCTATAAACTTTACATCTCTAACATTCCACTAATAGACTGAGGTAGGAGTTCCCATTGTGGCTCAGAGGTTAAGAACCTGACTAGTATCCATGAGGATTTAGGTTCAATCCCTGACCTCATTCAGTGGATTCAGGATCCAGCATTGCTGTGAGCTGTGGTATAGGTCACAGGCGTTGCTTGGAACTGGCTTTGCTATGACTGCGGTGTGGGCAGGCAGCCACAACTCAGATTCAGCCCTAGCCTGGGAACTTCCATATACCACAGGTGCAGCCCTAAAAAGCAAAAATATAAATAAATAAAAATAGACTAAAGTAGTCTGTCTATAGAATTTCTCTGAGAATCATTTATCAAACTTGTTCATATATAAACTTATTATATATACATATGTATTTGTATATATGTGTATTAACAATATAACAAATTTATATTTGATATTCATAGAAATTGATGTTGGATGAAGCTAAAAGATTCTACAAATAAATTTTCTACAAATAAACTGGATTATCAATGCTTGGAACTATCTGCATATGGAGATAGGACTAGTGACTCAGGAGCAAATTTTAGGCACTTAGTCCAGCAGGCTATGCTGAACTATATAAAAATAACAATGAGAATAATGGAAAATAATAGTGTAGGGAATTGAGGGGTGTGTGTATATTGAATGCTACTTTTATGGAGGAATTCAGCTCTAGGTCTGTGTATGATCTTTCAGACTGGAGCACAGGCAATTACAAGGATTTTTCATGGTAAGCCTCTTGGGAAAAGTTACCTTCCCCACACCAAACTTGCTGGACAGCAAGTGTATGCAGTTTTTTGGAGGGAATTGTGTTTAAGAACTCACCACCCTCCCACCATCCCAATTTGTGGCCATCTTACTGGGGGGCCTTAGATGAGGTACTTACCAGGTACCTCCACCAAGATCACTTTATTAGGAGACTAAACTGAGGAAATTTTCTCCCTTTTTGACTCAGAACTTTGCATTTCTAGCCCTTTTCCACACCCCTTTCTTCTGGGTATGTCCATAAATGAGCCTTTGTTCCAGGCTTCACTGTAGACAATTCCCTCTGTCTGTGCTACAACCACCTGACCCTTTCCTGATATTGTTCTGGGAGGATAAATGGCACATTGGGGAGCCAGAGCTTCCTTTTGTCTCTTGCTTGTACTGTAATAGTAAGTGAATAAAGGTTTGGTTATTACATTCAGCTTAAGCCCATTGTCCTAACTGACCACATTGACACCTGATTGCTTGACAAAATTAAAAAGCCTGCAACTCATTTTTGCTTTCAAATAAGCAGAGTAGCTTTTACAAAACTTTTCTACAGAGAACAACTATTAAAGCTGAATGAAATAAAGAATGGCTGTTTGAAGGCATCAGAAAGCAAGCAATAGGGTCAAGAGTTGATGGGTCATGAGCCCTGAGAGACTGGCAGCACAATGAAGCAAGTCAGACATGCTTCATCACTTTTCCCTTTAAGGCATTTACCATTCTTAAGCATCACTGGACTGAGAGGATAATCAAAATTAGATGATCTGAGCTTTCAGTTTTCTCACAAAGTGGGTATATAAAAGTTAGAAATTGGTATTACCAAGGCCAAAATTTTGGAGAAAAGCAAACCTGGAGAAATAAGTTTGATATTTGACATCACTTTTCTCCTTAGGGCATTTTCTAACTCCTAATCTTTATGAGGGGAAAAAAAAAGGATAAAAGCCAGCAGAATGTGGAAGTTAAGAAACTCAAAAATTAAGCTGATTTTTTTATAGTCTCATAGTGCTGAGAGGACAAAAATCAGAGCAGAGAGCAACAGAAGCTGGGCCCTTAGTAAAATCCAGGTTTTCAGTTGAGAGAGCCTAAATGCTACCCTTCAAAATAATAGAATTCCATATAGATCAGACTTCATGGAGACTGAGGCCCAAGCTTGAATAATTTTAAAAGTTAAATGGATTAAGGCAATCTTCTCTTACATAAGTCTCTGCCAGGACAATGCGTAATTCTCTCTGCATACCCCAGACATTTTGAAAGTTATTGTCCATATGGACAGAATTCAATTTAGAACAAGAACTTTAGATATGCCTGGATAGAACCAAGATCAAAATCCAAAAAAAGAGAGAGGAAAACAAAACAAAGAAAGACCCAAACAAATACCATAATAAACATAGATTCAGAGCTTGAGTTTTCAGATACAGATTTTAAAATGAATAAGAAATAATTTTTTAAGAAAAGAGATAATAAAAGAATTTTACCAAAAATCTGTGATCTCTGAAAATAATCAAATAGAAATTCTTGAACTTAAAAAATACTGTAAGTTAAAAAAAATTGCTAATGAATTTAATAGCATATTAGATATAGCAGAAGAGAAGATTAATGAATTGGAAAAGATTCAAAGCAAAATATTCAGATTGAAGCATGGAGATACAAAATAGATGAAAAATATAGTGAAGAGAAAAAGATCCATGGACCATGGTGGAAAAGACTGAAGAAATACATTTTGGAGTCTTGATTGAGAGGAGAGAAATAAAGGGGTAGAATCAATATTTGAAAATATGCTGGCCAATTAGTTTTCAGAATTGATGTCAGACTATGGACTGAGGGAGAGTAACCGAAGAAAAGTATGCATAGGCAGATGATAAAAATAATTAAAAAAACTTAAAAAAAGAATGCACATTCAGTATTTTTAAATGTCAAGGGGAAACTATTACTTTAAAACAAATAATGAAAAGATAACTGACTTATAAATGAAACAATGAATATAAGAAAGAATAAAATGTCATGTTGAATGATCTTGTAGTAAACAGCTGCCAGTCTAAAATTTCTCATACAGAAGAGACATCCTTTAAAAATTTAAGGAAATGTAAATGTGTTGAGGAGAATAAAAATAGGGGAATTTTATGCCAACAGCCCCACTGCCTTTTAAATATCAACCGATATTCTTCATGCAGAAATAGTGTTAGTTGGAACCATGATGATGAAGGCAGGAATGAAAGTCAGTACATAAATATATAGGTAAATTTAAAATGATTTAGTTGAATACATAATAAAGAGCATGCCCTTGTGATTTACATTTAAACTTAAAATATAACCATAACACATAAATATGAGGTAAGTCGAATTAAAATTTAATGAGGTTCTTTATTTTTCAGGGATTCAAAATTTGTATTAGAATAAAAATGTTATTTTTATATGATGAACATTTTAATGTCTAGGATAACCTGAAATTAATATTTGAAAAATATATCACTTTAAGGATAGAGGGAGGGATATGATAGTGATGATGATCATCATGATGATGATCATAATACTTATAATCATACTTGATTAATGCAAGTGAAGGCAAGGAAAAAAGCAAAGTAAAATAGAGAACAAGGAACAAAAGGGAAAATTAGACATAAACATTATGGTAATTTTAAACTCAAACTAGCAGGTACATTAAATATAGAAAAACAAAATAATTTAGTTAAAGAACATAGACTTTCAGGAATGACAAAAATAAATACTTACAAGAGAAACATTTGAAATAAAAGACACAGAACAGAGGATTGAAAGAGATATGACTATGTAAAAACTAACTGAAAGAAAACTTGGGCAGTTATAGTAATAGGAGACATTAACACACGAATTACTAACTTATTAATCCAGTTATTAATCCATAAACATTAACGTGTACTTCTAGAATTATGGATGCTTATTTCAAACTCAGAAGAGTCAATACAGCAGGAAGAAGTTTTTTAAAAGTCAAAAGACTGACTCAAGACTGTTGATGAAGGTGTGGGGCGCTGAAAATCTCATTTTATACATTGCTTCTGGGAAAATAAAATTTTTTAACTCTTTTGGAAAATTGTAAATCTCAACTAAAATGAAACAAATGCTTACCTTATGACCCAGAAAGCCTACTTATAAGTTACCAAAGTAAATAAAAACAAGTCTATTGAAGGACAATTACAGGAATGTCCCCAATAGATCCAAAATGAAAAAAAGACAACCTAAATTTCTATCATCCAGAAAATGAATACTTAAATTTTGTTTTATTCCTACAATGGAATACTATAGAGTAATCAAATTGAACAGTCTGGAATTATGTGCAATGACATGCATGTATTTCAAAGGCATTGGATGGATGAAATCGAATAGACACAAAAGGGTACAGATTACATGATCTCTTGTCTGTAAAGATGAAGAAAATTATTCTCTGTAACAGAATTCACAGTGTTTGGTTGATGGCTGGATATTAACTGGAAAGAGGTACAAGGAAGCAAAATCTAGTGTTGGAGATAGTTATATCCTCCATGTATTTGACATTTATACAGGGGTGTGTGTGTGTGTGTGTGTGTGTGTGTGTAAAACCTATCTCTACACTCAAGATTTGTGCAAATTATGGTATACCTCAATTAAAATGGAAATGGACATAAGTAAGCAACAAACAAATGCAAAACTAAATACATTAACCATTTAACTTGAAACACTTTCAGTGTATACATCCAGTGCCACACAACACTGATCTTCCTTAGTGGAAATTCTTACAAATTCAGTCTTCAACTGTCAAGGTCCAATTCAAGCTTCAACCTTTCCATGTAACCTTCCTTGAATCCACAGACTATTGTATTCACATTCTTTGCATAAAATATCTTTAATGCTTACAGTGATATTCATCCATCTTTACTGCATATTACTTTACAAGTTGCAAAATGGCAGCAAAACAAGCCACCAAAGGAATTACCATATTATCCAATGAGGCACAGAGTCAATAGTTCCCTTTTGTATCTAGTAGTGAAATAAAGGAAAGACAACTGGGGCATCACACCAAATTTAACAACCACAAATAGCCCCGCAGACTGTATTCTCCCTAGACACATAAGCTTTGGATTTCTAAAACCTCAATGATAGAAAATATGTACACACACTTTCCAATAAACTCTGATACTTATTTCTAGCTCCCAAGAAATGGGGATATCATTGATTCTTTAAGAAAGTTTGTATCTTTCTATTTGAAAACAATGCAAGAAAACCAAAATAATGTTTTTATTCTAACAGATAAAATGCTAAATTCTGGCTTATAAGTTCTCATTTCCTCGGGTTCACATCTCTATATCAAAAAAAGATAATTTATTGTGCAAATTGAAGCCACATGGTAACTGCTTGCTAGATTATTCTTACCAAAATATGTCTTTACTAACAAGTGAAGTTAAGAAGGATGGAAAAGTATGAATCCTCTTTTCCACCTCGTCTCCTACACTGAATTATTACATGAAGGGCAGGAGATGCTTGGATACTTTCAAGAGAGAGGATTTGTTAATTCTGAGTATTAGCTGATCGGCCTCTGGCAGAGTGAGTGCAATTCTTCCAAATTCCGTTTAGAACCCAGCTCTGCTCTAACCCTGAGGATGAGTAGTTTCAGTGAATGATACATTGTTCTCTTCTGTATTTTATGGGATTATTTATGGTTTATAGAAGTGCCACTGATATTTGCTTATTATTTGTATCTGGTTATCATCTTGTATTATCTCATTTGTTTCAAAGCATTGACTAACTATAATAATCATTTTACTGTCGCCTTTCTAATACTTAGCCCATGCTCTCTTCTTGCCTAATCACCTTGTCTGCAAGACAGCATTTTAGCTAATTGTAAAGAAAATGGTAATGGGATTGCTGAACACTTAAGAAATGGCTTTGGGTACAGAATACTAGAGATAGAGGGACAGCTATGAAGCTACAGGAGTGACTGCATAAGTACTACAAATTATGATTAAGACTAGGATGGAAGCTAAACAAAGGAAAATATTATAGGTATCAGATATTTTATTCAAATAACTAACATATTTGATTAAATGTATGTAAAGTGAAAAAAATACATAGACTTCAGACCTGAAATATATGATCTAAGTTAGGGGTTCAAAATCTAAAAAATTAATGGAATCATTTATGAAAGTTTTTCAGAACAGGTTTCTGGAGCTTACTGATTCAGACTTTACAATTTCTTAAAATAGAGTCAGAAATAGAAGCCCCTGTATAATTTGAATAATAATCCAAATTTGGTAAGCGCTATTCAAATTAACGATGACTAAATAATTTACCCTAGCCTTAGAGGTACTAAAGTATAGTTTTCAGGAGTTTAGTGGAAGAAAATTAATTTAAAATCCCAGTTAAAAAAAAAAACTATTCTAAGAATTTAATTTTAAGAGAAATTAGTAGATATTTAAATTTTCTTCTATAGCTCTATTTTCCACCCTTAACTACAAGTAAAACATATGAATTTATAGCTGTGTGTTTTATTTTTAATTGTCAGTGTAACTTTAAAAATGCTATTTAATTTGCCATGCACAGCCGGAAAATTAATAGCCAAAGGTTATTAAGCATTTATGTATAACCACGTACTATGCTGAGAACACTGCATGCATCATCACATTTAATCCTTCCAACAACCCAATAAACTTGTATAATCAATGTCTCTGTTTCAGACCAGCAGATTCTACCACTGATACTTACAGAGACAAATTTTTCAAGTTGACAAAATTAACAAGTGGTGAAGTCAAGACTCAAGCTCATAGAATCTATTACAGACCCAACCAAGCAAGCTGTGACCATTACACCAGTCACATACCTCGTACTCTTCATAGGAGATACACCTGCTGTGTTCCTTATGCTGCAGTTTGTGGCCAAATGGCAATGCAAGATCCCTTTGCTTCCATCTTCCATTTCCTTGCAGTGCGCTTGGTAGCTAATCCCATTGACGTCTAGTTACAGAAAATCAACATACTTTCACACTTTGATATTTTCAAATATTTAGTTCTCTCTCCGCCACATGTCTTTGCGCCATATGGATGTGATGAAAGTCAAATCATGCCGCAGACTTCCATCAAAGGAAGAGAGATGATGACGGTCTGGGTGTGTATGAGCAGATTCCTCCAAGAGACTGAAGGCTTGCAATTGCCCCACCATGGCCCAATTTCAAGGCCAGGGTGTCAGCCCGAGAGTGACTCTGTTCTTTAAGGTCTGTTCTGCAAGGTCCCCTTATGGAACCCTCAATGGCAATACTACCTGTGACTCTGAAGCCTCAATAGTGGATACTCGCATACAATTTCTGGTTTTACTGAAGAGAAATATTCATGAGCTTCCTGTCCCCAGTCCTTCTTCCCCAAACATTTGTCTGGGTTTGGCGAGGCCTTTATATCATGATTAGACACAAAGAATCACAGGGGAGTGAGTTGGGTATTAGACGTGGGCTTCTGATTTACCTGAGCCCTCGTGCCTCCTCTTGGGTCCTTGTGATTTTTCTGTTTTTCACATACCTTATGTAGAAAGAATCTGTCCTCCCCTAACTGCCTATTACAAAAGCAGGAAAGACAGATATCACCTAGACACGAGGAAAAAAATCTGTAAGTTCTCAAATATAGTAATAAATAATATTAATAGGGTACTTTCTCTTTTCCAGGCCCTGTTTCTTCTAAGCATTTTACTTGAACTATGTTATTTGTCTCGTTGCAACTCTATGAGGTTAATATTACAGTTGACTCTTGAACAATGTGTGGGTTAGCATGGCTGATGCCCCATTTAGTTGAAAATTCACATATAACTGTTGATTCCCTAAAAACCGGCCAGTAGCCTACCATTAACCAGAAGCTTTAACAATAACATAAATAGACAACTAAAATATATTTTGTATCTTATATGTTTATACTATATTCTTAAAAATAAGGTAGAGAGAATAAAATGTTACTAAGAAAATCATAAGGAAGATAAAATACATTTACAATAGATGTATGTATTTATTGAAAAAAATCTATGCTTAAGTGGATTCAAGAAGGATTTGTAGGAAGATACAAAGGTCGACTGTACTTATATTTTCATTGCACAAACAGGTCAGAGATAGTAAACAACAGTCATGATTAAAAACTTGTTAAGAAATTGTTTTGCTAGAACCTGTCTTCTTCACAACTCTTCTATGCTTCTCATCCACCTCAAGCTTTCAGCTGTGTTTCACCCCACTTTACCACACAGTTAGCATCAAATGTTTAAATATATTGAGCTCTAAGAGGGCTGTTCTCTGCCAGGTGTTGCGTATGAGTGGTTTTCAGGCTACTCGAAAGTGAAACAGCTTAATATAGGTAAGGAAATAAGTGCTGTATAATCAGTCTCTATCAACTTCATATATGAATCCCAAATAGACAATAGAGAAAAACTGGATGTTAATCTGTAGAACATCCTGGTTCTTTGATCACTCTCAAAAATGTCCATTAATTATTCATACCCTGACCTGCCTGCCCTTGTTTTACCAATCCCATCAGACAGCAAATCACCACTGTTGTTTTTATTTTACTCAGTTCAAGCATTTAACGGCAATAGCATTCTTAAAAAAGACAGAGTCAAATCAATAAAAGCACTAGGACAAAATCACTGTCCAAAAATCCTATAGGAGAATACTTCAGTTTCTATTTTATTGGAAGCAGTTATCAAACAAAAAGTATTCTTTAATACTGAAGGTCTTCCCATGTTGTGCAAGTCCCATCTCTACCTAGTTTGGGTTCTTGAAACATGTAGATAAAGAGAAAGCCCTCAAAGCTGGTCAGAAACATAGATAAAAACTTTTTTCCATGTACTCCTATCAAGGCTGCTATGAGGATGGCACATGCCAGGGCACAGTCAAACTGGACACTCTTTTCTTAAATAAATTATTATTGTAGCAATTTCTAAAAATTTTTGGAGATTATGGTGTGCTGCCACAACATAGAATTTTATTCTGACTTTCTTCCCTAGGTTGAGAACTCGTCAAAAATTTGACCCATTTATGTATTTGTATATTAGCAGTGCCAAGGCTCATAGTAAGTAGCCAACACATTTTTTTTTTAAAGAATCAGACATGCTTAATCTGATTCCTTACAGGGTCATCTGTTAAAGATATATCGAACCCTTAGAGTATGCCAGCTACTGGATGTCAGACTTGCGTATTGTTGAAGCTTTCTATATCCTAATAAAAGACATAAATGGCATTGCTTTTAAATGCTCAGTGAATTGTAGGCGTCTAAAACTGGAGAACTTTCAGAAAGTTTACTTTGTCAGCCTAAAGAGGCAAGAATGTAGGATAGCATGTAACGGAGACAAGGAAGTGTACACAGAGAGACAGGGGCTGGGCATCTAAAGTAAACATCTCAAAACAACAGTCTCATAGTATTCAGTCTCCAAGGAAGCAGTAGCTTGTTGGCGGAAAAAAGCGCAGGTTACCGAATCAAGAAATGACAGAGCCAGAACTGAGCCTACCTCTGTACCTTAGCTGTGGTGCACTGGGGAAATTATATCACCTCTGCTAGCCTCAGTTTTCTTATCAGAAAGTGGAGATGAGTACACCTTCTCACAGAGTTGCTAGGAAGATTAAGCAAAGAGATAAAAATGTTAGCATCGCTGCCAGCTTACCATAGTAGCTCCCATTAGTTGAATATCTATTACTTCAAAATTGGGCATTCTGTCCTGTACAGAACCTGACAATTTTTAACATAAGAATGATGATTATGATGTTTATGAGGGTGTTTCAAAGTCATAATGAGAGGCATTTCTCTATGTTACTTCAGAACACTTTTATTTATATTTTGGTTCAGAAGATATGGCACTGAGTTCAAAATATCTTTACTCCCCTGTGGTACCACCCAGAGAAAGAAGGTGTCAGGATTAAACTGTCTCCAAGTCCACCAGTAGATAAGTAAGGCTGTGTAGCACAAGATCTGAATTCTGATCTTTGTTGCCCACTGGTCTATGTATTTGGGTTTTTTTTTCCAACTGTCCTATGCTTCAAAGCCCTTATCAATATACTGGGAAGGCAAGCAGGTTTCATCCAGAATTTTCATGATGATAAAGTAATGTGCAAAATCATAAGTCACAGATCCTGCCATGTAGGCCTATATGATGGCCGTGCCATATGGTTAATGTGATGACTTGCTTTAGGGCTGCTGCAAATGCTCTGGGTCTCTCTCAATCCAGGCATACATAGTATTATGATTTCCCACTCGTTTAAGTAAATAAAATGTCAACGGAAGTGCCCTTTGGTTTATAGGTGAAAGCTCTAAGTGCCAGGGTATGTTGAACTCTATTCTCTTCCTTCTTCTGCCCCAAGTGCCAGCACATCATTGAAAGAAGGGGGTTTTCCTTTAGCCTAGAATCAGGCAAGAAAATGATGTAGAGAAGTACTTACCACCAAATCTTTGTCATTTTTAACCCACTGAGGTCTGAGCTATGTTACTACAGTGAAAACTAGTTTACCCTGTCTAATATTATTATTGTTGTTGTTGATCTTGTTGTTACTACTATTATCTTTGTTATTTGTAGTCACAAGACCTTTGTTTCTGAGTTCTTGCCAAAAAAAGAGAGAGGGAGTTGATACCTGTTTAGTGAAGTAACACATCTCTTGAGAACTGCCAGTTAATAACAATAATAACAATGATAATGGTATTAGCCTTTGAAGACTTATCATATAGTAAGGACTTTTATGCAAACTTCTGATATAATAAGATTTAATTACGTGGTGCTACAAAGAAAATAACACTACCCCATTTTACACATTGAGTAAATGAGGTTTGTGTTTGAATCCTGACATACCTACCTAATCACTCATTTTTGTGCTTTGGTCCAAGTTACCGAATCTTTCTGTTCTATTACAAATGACTTTGTGTAAAGACTGTCTTCCACAACCTAGCACTGAAGCGTCACTTGGACATGAGACAGTCAGAAAAAATAAGGAAACATAAGACTACTTAGAAACTTATGTTTAATTTCCTCTTTATCGTTGATAGAGTTTAAAGATTCATTTGATATTCTTTCCTTTTCTCTCTTATTTTTTTAGGAGTTCCTTATTTTTCAGGGACAGTGAGTTAATTCTTGCTCTAGTCTTTAGTGGCTAAAGTGGAGTTAGGTGCTTCTGAGTGGAAAATGATTCATATTGATTTTTCTATTATCTGCCTCTTCCTAGTCATGCCTCTTCTTTTGTTTCAGATCATTTTTATCTGAAAGATAGTAATTTAGCAGAAATAACAATAAAACTTTTTTTTTTTTGCCCATCTTACTTTCACAGGGGTATCAGAAGTTAAAATTAAAGAAGGGTGGTTTTTATTTTCTGGACATATTCTTCACTATCCCCAACTCCCTACTTGTAAAGGTGTCCATCATTCCAAGTATGATCCATGCCCTGCCATCAGGGCATGACAGGGCCTAGTGCAACTCAAGGGGCATGAAAGATCACCAGTGTCCCCGCTGAAGGGAATGGTCACAGGGAAGCAAACCTACCATGGAGAACTGCAGGCTTCCGCAATTCAGGAATTAAAAACCGGACTTTGGGAAGAGAGCCATGATCAACGCTTTACTTTGTGTCCCTTTAATATGTTGTGTTCTCTGCCCTGACCAGCAGCACCTCTAGGAAATGTCAGTATATTGCACTTGCTAGCTAAGATAGCTTAGCACCTATCTTTAGACATCCTCGGCAGCATCATCTTCTACACTGTTCCCATCTTTACTCTTTCCCATGCAGTTTATTCCCTTCCCCAGGCTTAAAAATGGACTCCAAAATCTCCTACCCTAAAATACTGTGACATTTAATTGGTAACAAAAGCAGGTACAAAGGTGTAAGATGGACTTGAGTAAAACATACAGGAGACTGCACTAAGCCTGGCTTGAGTGAAGTACTTAATGTCTGTTGTTTAAAAGTGAAAGAGAAAAGACAGCTGATTATTTAAGAATGGTCTAGCTTACTGCTCCATTTAAGATATGAAAATACATTCCTTTTAATCTTTCTCAAACAACTTGAGCAACTGTAAAAACATTTGGATGAAAAATATTGCTGCTTTGGTTTGAGGGAGACAGGTATATGTATACATAAGGGACATACACATGGGGTTGATCTAAGAATGTCAACTGTGGGCAGACACCTAAAATAAAAATTTGTAAGAACATCCAAAATCTCCCTGAGAGAAATCAAGTGCTTTGATTTTGGCACATTTTTCTTTACTCTCTTGAGGAAAGTTGCCTTCCATTTCAAGTAAATCAAGGTTTTTTCTGAATGGTTAGTCTCTGAAAGCAGAACTCAGCGGGAGTGCTTCAAGGAAGCCCTGCTGATTGTACACTTGCTTCTTCTTTATGGATTGTAACCTTGATCTTCCTCGCTCATGATCTTCCTTCTACATGGCCAAGGAGAGCAGTATAAACCCTAGAAATCCAAGAGGGTGACACCAGGAACTGGCCATGAAGACTCTAATGATAGTTTTGTCCTTTTTGATTTTATCCTTAGAACAGAGTCTGAAACAGAATATTCACCCAGGAGAGAATATTCTCTAGATGAAGAGTGTTTGTACAATGCTATTACAGTAATTTTAGTGAGCGAGGCTATACAGAAAAATAAATGTGTTCTCCCTTGAACATCTAAATAAGCAAAAATGGAGCAGTTCTTGAAATATGAGCTTTAAAAACTCTCTAGGAGATTCTACTTCATGATTACATTCAATAACCAGTGATGTTATCCAACCTTTTACCATAACCTTGGATTTCCTTGGTCCTTTCCCTAAAAGTAGTTGATCCAGTACATTTTATTTTGGGATAGTTTCCTTTACATGGATAAACAATACTTTTGAAGTTATTGCTAATGACTTTTACACTTAAATGTGTTTGGGAAAACGTGACTCCTCAGATGCATTTGAGAAATAAAGTTTCTGTGAGTTTCCATCTATCTGAAACTCTGGAAGAAATCAGAAGAGTTGATTGAATGTGAAGCCAGAAGCAGAAGAGGCAATCCTGAAACTCTCATAGCATTGTAGTAGTTTCAGGACAGCCAGATTTCCCTCTTCCCCTAAGAAGTATTCAAAGGTTGGCTGAGAAAGAAAGGATGTATCAAAAGTGGCTTTGAAATTATTTGGGTCACACAATAGTTACCATATAAAAATGGGGAATTTTTTTTGGACACACCCATTCATTGACCAATGCCCAAGAAGATAAGTTAAATCTCAGCAGATACCTGCTTCTAACAGTGGAAGGGCCACAGAAGAGATGTACTTCCTAAATCCAGGATTTTATGTAAAGCACCCAAACCTAGCTCTGAACCTAAGGAAGAGAATGGAGATGGGACAAATTCTAACTTCACTGAACTTTAAATCTGAAATAACTGAGAAAATATGGTATCACCTGGGTTTACACAGAAATGACTAAGATTATAAGTTATGACATCAACTAAAATGGGGGTTCAATAGAGAGGTTAAACTGAGTTTCAGAAAAATTAGATAAGGATAGTTACTCATTTTCTTTTGCACATCCAAATACATGTCTTGAAAAATGTTGTACCTGCTATATATTGAATTAAAATCAACCTCTCCAATTTCTCATTATTGATCTTTATTATACCTTCTGGAATCATTAAAAATATCCTTTTCCACCTGACAGGTCTACAGAAATTGAAAGCTAGCTAGAATGCTTTCGCCAAGCCACTTCTTTTCCAGGATGAAGGTGGACAGCATAATCCAGTAGTAATATAATTTATTGATTCCTACAACTTTCAGCATCTTAGTTTCTTTTCTGCCTACGTGCTGTTTTTAGACAATCCTCTGAAAACAATGGATGACAGAGATTTCTTGAGGAGTTTTAAAGATAATCCCAAAGCTTTGGCCCCCATTTCCAAGATTGTTTGAGTTGGTGTGAGGTAGAACCCAGACTTGAGGCCATAATAGTAATATGCAAATACCCTTAGAGATTTGAACCCAGACTTGGACATAATAAAGGTGAGAATAGTATAGACTTAATGGGCATTTTCCTTTCCTTAGATATTAGATCTTCATACAACTGCCAGTATAGCATTGACCCTTGGCAGTACCCTAGCTTCTTGTGTCACCCATTCATCTAGTCTTTCTCTCCTTCACCCTCTTCTGTTGATGAAGTTATTGGTTCACTTAGGGTAGCATTTATTAAACATAGTCTTTGAATCTAGTGTCTAGCATATAGTGTAACTCTTAATGTCCTACACAAAGATGATGTAGGTAGAAATTTTATCATGGAGGAATTTGTGGTCTGATAGGAGATATTGATAGACAGGTAACTTAATTACAGTGAGATTAAGGGCTATGAAAAGTTTTATCTAAAACTATTCCAGAGTTGTGTAGCACAGCAGGTGAATGATTTGCTGCTGTGGTCTAAGTTTGATCCCTAGCCTGGAAACTTCCACGTGCTGCAGGTGTGGTCAAAAAATAAATAAAACTATTCCAGGGATTCTGGAGGAGCACAAAAACAGGACATTTACCACATCAGAGGAAAAAGACAATGTAGGGATATTGGTAACGTAGCATGAGTCAAGGTGAGAGAAGATTTGAATATGCATCTGAAGATGGGAAATTTCTGGGCTGGAGTCTGAAAAGCATAATTTAGGTGCTTGCCATTCCTGGAAAAACTGACCCAAAATATCATGATTTCAAAATAAGGAAAAATGTGGTCCCAAGGTAGTTCACCTTATGAGCTACCAAACAGTACCAAATAGACCAGCTGCCATCTAGTCTATTTAGCCAACACTCTCACTTATGCCTACTAGATCAGTGTTTCAGAAACTATATATATGAACATGTTGATCTTCTGGAGATCTTGATAAAGTACAGATCCTGATTCCACAATTCTAGGATGGGATCTGAGGCTCTCTCTTTATAACAATGTCCCTCATGATATTAATATTGCTTATCTAGAGACCACATATTAAATACCAAAAGTACTATGGAAATACCATGTGAGAAAGGAAGATTCCATGTTCTGAATCTGGGTGGGAAAAAGGTAACATCTCAGAAGATAAATTAACAGAGCACAGAATTGGAAGCCTCATCAGCACAGCAAGAAGGGAAATTTTCACTAATTGATTCTAATTGGCCACCGAATCATCAGCAACACAAATTATCAGAGAGACTCATTGTGTTGAGATGCTCATTGCACTGATAATGGACCCTGTTCAGGCTACTCTGCTACCCATCCATCCATCACTTCTCTTGTCATCTAAAGCCCACATTTGTCCCATTTCAAACATGAGTCGATTTCTATGAGAGAAGTGACAAATAGGAAGTGTAAATATGGATCTGGTTCGTGATTCAAAAAGACTGCCTGCCAGTCCTGCTCACTCAGCTCCTATTCTCTCTGGCTAATTTATCCTACATGGGGATTCATGTGCATGTCAGGGAATATTGAAACAGATTGAAACAAAGCCTCCCATCCAATCTCACTGCAGATTTCAAGTAGCAGTATAAAATGGCTTGGGCAAAATGCTCTCAGAAGCCTGCACCAGTTCACATTGGGAGACCCACTCAATTTTAGAGATATAGAATGTTTAACAATATGTCACTGTTTGTAACTCAAAAAGACCTCTTCCAGGGTCTCACAGGCTCCTTCTTGTTCTCTGTTCCCTTTGCCACAAACAATAATGTTTTTTGTATTATCCTACTTGTCAGCCAGACTTTTCCTTTGCCATATGGTAGAATTCTTCTAAAATTTAGACCTAGGTACTGAGTATAAGTGACACTGGTTTAATTAGTGATCTCTACTGGGTAGTGGTCCCCAGAAGCATGGAAGGAATATCTTAGAAGCATAAATGTAAGGTTATCACCTTGGATATGCTGCATCGACATTTCTAGTCAATTAAAATAAAAAGACAAATGAACTCATAATCATTCTAATAGAGGCCCCCTGGTTGAGAATTCCTGGATTAGATAAAATAAGAATTTCTCAGGAATATGGGTTTTTGGATTCAGAAAGAGCTGGCAGAGGATTTTCTTTACTCAAGTGCTGTTAAGATCAAAGCAGATATCAGACGATATTTTATATGCAGTCTAGGGCTGAGAGCTTAAGGTCAGGGTTTGGATTGGCAGTCTGCAGATACTTTACCCTGATTTCTAGAACACATTCAAACCAAGACGGATGCAATTACAAAGGAAATTTACATTGATAGATTATCCAATTTTTTACCTGCAGGAGATAAAAAAAGCCAATAAACATGGAGTTCCCTTTGTTGCTCAGTGGTTAACGAATCCGACTAAGAACCATGAGGTTGTGGGTTTGATCCCTGGCCTTGCTCAGTGGGTTAAGGATCCGGTGTTGCTGTGAGCTGTGGTGTAGGCTGCAGATGCAGCTCGGATCCCGCGTTGCTGTGGCTGTGGCGAAGGCCAGCAGCTACAGCTCCTGTTAGACCCCTAGCCTGGGAACCTCCATATGCCACGGATGCGGCTCTAAATAAAAGGCAAAAAGACAAAAAATAAATAAGTAAATAAAAATAAAAAATAAAAAGGCAATAAACAAATAAAGACCATTCCTGGGTGACCAAATATCCTTTACAGTAGCCTTCCAGGTTTTTGGTGATGATTAAATGAATGATGTAGATGAAAATTTCTTGCATAGGGCAAAGCATAGAGCAATTTTATCAATGCCTTTTCTCTTCCAGGCATTTAATGCCAAAATGAAAACGTAAATGAAACTCAAACAGGGTCCAGAATTTTCAGCTGCATCAACCTGACCAACGAGGAGTAAAATACACAGCATGTCATTTTAATTTGAGACCAAAGTGAAACCAGAATCCAAGGAGGCCCTAAACGTAATCAAGGTTTTGTTTCATCTCGCTTTCCTTGTTGTGTAGAAATGGCTGATCAAAATTGTGGCAACAATTTGACAGAAAAAAAAAACAACTTCTTTACAAAGATGACCAAAATGTAAAAGGAAATAAATATCCTCAGTGCAAGTCCACTGGAACTCAGATCATGTTTCATCTCTTCAACTGTAGTTCATGGCACACAATATGCGTTTTAGAAAAGAGTAAAATGGCTTCATGGAGTGGACAGAGGGGTCAGGTAACTGGGATGGTTCTGATGGAATCCCTTCTCCCTTCCTGCTGCCTTTCCCTTCTTCTTCCCTTCTCTTTATGAACTTAATTCTCTGTCCTAGTATTGGAATGGTTTGCTCCTATTTAACTCCTAAATAATAGTTAGAAATCCTGGCCTTTCTTGAATTTTTGAGAATATCAGTTATTCTAGAAATAATGTTGTGTGTGTGTGTGTGTGTGTGTGTGTGTAAGTATATATATTTCTGCTAAGTTGCATTCACTGCTTTGTATGTTAGGGCAGTATTTTTTGAAGTGCTAGGTTATGCTCTGAAGTTGCTCTGTGGAAACCTGGCTCCCTCATCTTACATGTCTGGGTTTGGTGTTTCCTTTGGACCTTTATAAAGCAGGGAGATACAGCAAAAGTTTACCTTGGTTTCACTCACCATTTTCCAAATTAATTGGACCACAGAACCCTTTCTTTGCAAAATATCTACTGACAGGATTCCATGTTTGCAAATCGTGCTTTCAGAAATGCTTATTCAGGTGTCAGATAAAGATGGATTAGATGATCAGTTCTTTTGTAATGTATGAGATAGGCATGAATCAGGTTATTCTCCTCAATTCACCCTGCTATTTTTTTGATCATTATGTAGTGCCCTTCCTTGTCTCTTAAAATGTTCTTCATTTTAAAGTCTATTTTGTCTGATAGGAGTATTGCTACTCCGGCTTTCTTTTGACGCCCGTTTGCATGGAATATTTTCTTCCATCCTCTCACTTTCAATTTGTATGTGTCTCTAGAAGTGAAGTGGGTCTCTTGAAGACAGCATATACACGGGTCTTGTTTTTGTATCCATTCGGCTAGTCTATGTCTTTTGGCTGGGGCATTCAGTCCATTAACATTTAAGGTAATTATTGATAGATATGTCCTTATTGCCAT
>PVHT021183705.1:23684195-23700309 GCA_004024745.2 Catagonus wagneri | reverse complement strand
CTCTGGAGACTGCTTTGCCCTGGGACCCGGTGCACGTGAAAGTCTGTGTGTGCCTTTCAAGAGTGGGGTCTCTGTTTCCCCCAGTCCTGTGGAGCTCCTGCACACAAGCCCCTCCGGCCTTCAATGCCAGATGTTCCGGGGGCTCTTTCTCCCTGTGCCCGATCCCCAGGCGTGGGGTTTTGACGTGAGGCTCAGAACTCTCAGTCCTGTAGCTGAGTCTCTGTGATGCAGTTACTTTCCAGTCTGTGGGGCTTCCCACCCGGGAGGTATGGGGCTGCTTCTATCGCGTAATCGCCCCTCCTACCTCTTGATGTGGTCTCCGCTGTGTCTTCTGGAGCAGAGTATCTTTTTTGGAAGTTTACAGTCCATTTGGTTGAAGGTTGCTCGGCATTTGGCTGTATTTTTGCTGTTTTTCGGGAGAGAAGTTGAGCTCCAGTCCTTCTATTCCGCCATCTTAATCCAATCTCTGTCTGATTTTATTTATTCCAGCAAAATCCTTTTCATGTATTTTTGTAATTAAAATGCAGTTTTAAAATGGAGAATGCAGTGAGTGTTTACGTGAGGCTGGAGAAGTGGGTTTTGATTCCCAGTGATATTCCAGTTACGCATTGATTTGGATTTTTTTCTCTTAGTCTCCCAGTGTAGACCCCAATAGATGGCAATACACTTCAGCAAAACCGGTAGGGTTTTTGCCAGGTAGGGCCGCTGTCCGTTTCTGGATTTGAAATTCTGACAACCAAAGCGAACCCTAGGCTCTCCCTCTGGTTCCAGTGAGTCTGCGGGGACTTCTGGGCGGCCAGCTGTGTGGCCCCTGAGCCAGTAACTGCCGGAGTCCTGGCCTTGGTCCCCCGGGCAGGGGCCCCGTAGTCCAGGCCTGCTCGTGACTTCCTTGCAGTGGATTTCAGGTCTCTGTGGATCAGGCTATTCAAGTCATCACGCCACTTAGCTGGAGGGCCACGATGTCCCACCCTGCTATTTTTTTTGACAACCACCAAATGAAGATCATAATGGAAGTCAAATATATGGTTCCATTTTCATCAGACTTTCAGTACTGCTATTTAAATGCCCAGTAATATTCACCAATATTATGAACTGTGTGATGATGTGCTTTAGTCTGGGTATGTTTTCATTCAGTGTGTCAAACATTTACTTTGCTGTATCGTTTTTAAAGTACAACTTTTATTTTATACCAGTTCAGATTTACAAAATTATTTTGAACATTCTATCTTATATAGGCAGTATTCCTTATTATTAACATCATATATTTGTTTGGTAGTTTTGTCATAATTAATAAACAAATATTGATACATTATTATTAACTGATGTCCATACTTTATACACATTACTTGAATTTTTCACTAGAGTTTTTTTTTTTTCTGTTTTAGGATTCCATACAGAATACCACATGCCATTTAGTCATCAGAACTTCTAAAAACCTTCTCAATTGTGTCAATTTCTTATACTTTCCTAGTTTTGGATGACTTTGAGTGTTTTGAGTTTATGACCTTGAGATGTGTGGTAGAAAGGCCTTCACTTGGGATTTGCCTGATGTTTTTCTTATGGTTAGGATGACATATTGTGTTTTTTAGAAGACAACCAGAGGTAAAGTGTGACTTCATCATGTCATATGGAGGGTTCATACTGTAAGCATGACTCATCATTCTTGATATTAACCTTGATCACCTGGCTAAGTATATTATTGATATTCATTTTATGCTTTGAGTTATAAACCCTTAATATGTTTGATGATTGGGTGTTCCTTCATTTGCCTCTTGTATCCTTTTAGCATACTTCCATCATTGTATATGTGTGTGTAAACACCTTCTTACTTTCTGGCACTACATGCTAAGCTCCAGTCTTAGCATGCATATTTCAATCATCTGAAGAATGGTATTAGAAACCCAGATTGGGGAATTCCCATTGTGGCTCAGTGGTAATAAAACTGACTGGTATCCATGAGGATGCGGGTTCAATCCCTGGCCTTGCTCAGTGGAAGGGGATTGGGTATTGCTCTGAGCTGTGGTTAGGCTGGCAGATGCAACTCAGATTTCACCCCTTGCCTGGGAACTTCCATAGGCTACTGCTGTGGCCATAAAAAAAAAAAAAAAAAAAAAAGAAGAAAGAAAGAAAAAAAAGAAAAAGAAACCTAGATTGAGGGACTAAATATGCTTTTTCCTACCAGAGTAACATTGCTTTTAGGTGCTCTCTGCTGACAGAGCTAGGAGATATATACACGGATACTAACATGTGTACACATATATGCAAGCACAGACACATATCATTCTCTGTGTTTATTTTAAGCTAAGCATGAATGCATGGTGATGTCTCCAACTCTAAGCCATTACCACAGGATAGTTTAGCCACTCCCACTTACTTAACTATAACCTCCAACTTCACTGAGAAACCTGGCTCATGCCATCCACCAGGTATGTACTTAAGTGTTCAATTTCAGTAGCCACGTACAGTGATTTTAAAAGTGTTAACCTATATCTCTGTGGGGAAAAGAGGTGTATCATCTAGTGTACAGTTATTATATGAGTTCCTTTTACCTTTAGCCTTTTGGAATCCAACCATTTCTAAAATTATTTAGGTCAGTTCCTTATACCGTTAACCACTTCAGTGAGTTGATCAATATATTTGTTGTACATAATTGATTCTTTTATCACATTCTATCTTTCACCCTGGGGTTCTCATAGATCCAATTAAAAAATTATACACTAAAGTTTACTATTTGTATTGTACATCTAAATGGGGTTTAAAAAAGCACAATGTCATGGATCCACAATTACCGTTTTGTATACATACTTCCATTACCTTAAAAATTCCCTTGTGCTTCAGTGTTCAACCCTCCCACCCCTATTTCTAGTTTTGTCTTTTTCAGAATGTTATATAATTGGAATCATACAGTATGTAGCCTTTTAAGACTAAATTCTTTAACTTAGTAATATGCATTTAAGATTCATCCACTTCTCTTCATGGCTAACAGCTCATTTAAAAAAAATAATTACTGAGCAATATTCTTTTATAAATGCATGCTACACTTTGTGTATCCATTCACCTCTTAAGGACATCTTGGTTACTTCCTGTTTTGCACCTTTATGAATAAAGCTGCAATAAGCATTTATAAGAAGGTTTTTATGTGGACATAAGTTTTCAAGTCTGAGTAAGCCTAGACACATGATTATGGATCATATGGTAAGATGAGATTTAATTTTGTAAGAAACTGACAAACTGCCTTCTTAAGTGGCTGTATCATCTGTATTTTTACCAGAAAGAAATGAGTTCCTATTTTTCCACATCTCACTAGCATTTGCCTGTTAATGATTTGTATTTTAGACATTCTACTAGATGTTTAGTAGCATCTTACTCTTTTAATTTGCAACTCTCTGATGACAAATGATGCTGAGCATTTTTACATGTGATTATTTAGCATATGCAAATCCTTGGTGGGGTGTCTGTTCAGATGATGCTCATTTTTCAGTTGCCTTATGTATTTAATTATTCAGTTTTAAATATTTTCATATATTTTTGATATATATCTTAGATATATGTTCTGTAAATATTTCTACCAGTCTGTGGCTTGCCTTTTCATTCTCTTAAATATGTCTTTCACAGAGCAGTTTTTAAATTTAGTAAAGTCTAACTTATCATTTTTTAATGAATTATGCTGTTGAAACTATATTTAAAATCTTATCATATGACCCAAGATGATGATTTCTTCCTGTTTTAGGTTTAAGTTTATATTACATTTAAAGTCAATATTTTCATAAAGTAAGATCGTCTGAGTCATATGTATATATGATAATTTTTGTCCATTGAATCGAATTTTGTTCCTTTTGTGGCTCAGAGGGTTAAGAACTCAGCTGGTATCTATGAGGATGCAGGTTCAATCCTTGGCCTTGAACTGTGGGTTAAGGATCTGGCTTTGCCATGAACTACAGTGTAGGTCGCAGACACAGCTCAGATTTGGCATGGCTGTAGCTGTGACCAGAAACTGCAGCTCCGACTTGACCCCCACCCAAAATAAAGAAGAGCTGTTGACTCTATCTGAACTTCTTACTCTGTCTATTCTTTGCCACCACCACACTGTCTTGATTTTTTATACTATAAATATTGAAATGCCATATTGTGAGTCCTCCAATGTTGTTCCTCAGTATTGTGTTGGCTATTCTAGATCTTTAACCACTTTGCATGAATTTTAGAAAAAATTGTTAATATCTATAAAATAGTCTGCTGGTAATTTGATTAGGATTGTGTTTAATCTATAGATCAAGTTAGTAAAAATTAAAATAATGTAATATCGAGTCTTACATTCTATGGACATAGACTAGCTCTTCATATATTAGAATTTTGTAGTTTTTACATATAAATTTTGTTAGACTACAGATTTATATATAGGTACATCCTATACTATACATATTTAATATACTTAAATATTTCATGGGTTTTGGTGGTATTATACACTGTATTGACTCAAATTTAAAATTCCAATTTTAAATTACTTTTTTTATTTTTAGTGCTTCACCCATGGCATACGGAAGTTCCCAGGCTAGGGGTTGAACTGCAACTGTTGCTGCTGGCCTATGCCATAGCCACAGCAATGCCAAATCCAAGCCACCTCTCCAACCTACATCACAGCTCACAGCAATGCCAGATCTTTAACCCACTGAGCAAGGCCAGGGATCAAACCTGCGTCCTCATGCTAACTAGTTAGATTTGTTTCTGCTAAGCAATAATGGGAACTCCCTAAATTACTAATATTTTTATAAAGCAATTTACTTTTGTGTATTAGCCTTATATTCTGTGATCTTGCCGTACTTACTTATTAATCATTGGAGATTTTTGCCAATTTTTTTTTTTTCTGTCTGAGAGGAGAAACATTTTTATTCTTTACAATATGGTTACATTTTATTTTAGTTTCTTATTGCACTGCTTAGGTCTTTTAGTATAATATTGAATATAAGGAATGAAAGATGTTCCTGATCTTTCATTGTTCCTAATCATTCATCTAGTGTTGCTAAGATTAGGAGCAAGATGTATAGATAGTACCTATAGTCTTACAATTAAGTATGATGTAAGATATATATTTTATGATGTTCTTATTTAAGTAGGAGTCCTTCTCCCTAGTTTGCTGATAATTTTTGTTAATAATTAGTACTTTTATTTTTCCAATGCTTTTTATATGTCAATTGATATTATCATGTAATTTATGTTCTTTAATCTTTTGATGTGAAGAATTGCATTGATTTATTTTCTAATTTTAAACAATACATGCTTACTTGGAATAAATTCTTCTTTGTTGTGGTATATAATTATATTGCATTACTTGTTGAATTCGATTTGTTAATATGTTGTAAAAGAATATTTTTATTTATGTTCATCAGAGATGTTGATCTAGTGTTTCTTTTTTTAGTATCTTTGTCTGGTTTTGATCTTAGAAGGAGGCTAACCTTATAGAATAAATTAGAAAATTTATCCTCCACTTCTATTTTCAGGAAAATATTATGAATAATCTTTAAATATTTGTAGAATTAACCAAATATTCCTTAAATATTTGAACTGCATTTTCTTTTTTTGGAAAGTTAATCATTACTGATTTGGTTTCTTTAATAGATAAAGACCTACACAGGCTATCTATTTTTCCTTCTGGGAATTTTGGTGGTTTGTGTCTTTCAAGGAATTGGTTCGTCTTGTTTAATAATCAAAAATGTTCAGTATAGATTTGTTTGCAGTATTTCTCTATTGCCATTTTAATATCCATACAATTATAATGATGCATTTCCTTTCTGAAGCTGGTAATTTGTGTCTTTTTTTCTTTTATTCTCATTCAATCTTTCTAGAGATTTACTAATTTTATTAACATCAGTAAAAGAATTAGCTTTTGGTTTAGTTGATTTTCTCAACTGTTTATAGTTTTCCATGTCATTAATTTCTGCTCCATTTATATTCGTTCTTTTCTTCTGCTTGCTGTAAGTTTAACCTTCTCTTCTTTCTCTAGTTTCCTAAAGTGGAAGCTGACATTATTGATTTTAGATATTTCTTCTTTTTAATTATGAATTTAATGCTATATGTTTCCTTCAAAGCATTGTCTTTCTCCCTCAGATTTTGATGAGTTGTGTTTTTATTTTCATTTAGCTCCAAATATTTTAAACTTTTTGTTGATACTTCTTTAACTTTTGTTTTATTTAGAAGTGTATAATTTCATTTTTAAATATTTGAGAGTTTTCCATCTATCTTTATGTTATGATTTCTAGCTGAGTTTTATCTTGGCCTGAAAATGTACTTCATACAATTCCTGTTCTTTTAAGTTTGTTAACGTGTGTTTTGCTGTCTAGAATACAGTTCATGTAGGTGAATGTTCCATGTGAGCTTGGGCTTCTCTAATTATTCCTTCTCAGAGAGAGTCTGTATTTGTATCTCTTTCAGCTTTAACCCTTTATAATACTATCGGAGTCCTGTTGGTGTAGTGGTAAGGTGGAGGAGAAGGGGAGTGTTTTATAGTCTTATACTTAAAAATCAGTCTTCTAGTGGGCTTATGTTTCTGGCCTGTGACTTTTATGAGTGTTTCTTCTTGTATAGTTTCCATACCTCCTTTTAGTTAAGACAGGAATATAAAGCTGGAAGGAGAGGAATCCTCTTCCACAGCTGTGGGATGGATCTAGTACTCTGTCCCCAGGGAGTTGGCTATTTTTTTTTTTTTTTTTTAGAGAAAAGACTGTGGACATATTTCACAAGGATTACTCTTCCCCTCCCTCTGCTAGTAATGTAGGATTTATCAGATCTTCACCAGTTATGAGAACCTAGTGAGGTTCTTGGTGAGGAAGACATAGGGAATGTGGGGGTTTCATCTAAGATTGAGACCTTGAGGTTTCTCATTCTCAGACTAGTCCACACTCAGATTCCGGCAATTTATTAAAATTACCCAATAAGTGTTCCTACCAGTTTATGCCTCCAGTAGCTACTCTAGGTAAACAGATCCCCTCTGTGGCTTTCTAATTTGTCTGCTTCTACAGATATCAGGGTGGCAGTCAACCCTGTAAACTCAGTTTTCTAATGGGTGTAAGAAAGTCAGTGACTTTTAGTTTGTTCACCTGTTTCCTTGTTATAAAGATAGTAATGATGACTTACAAACTGTATGTGTTGGAGCTAAAAATAGAAAGTACCACCTTTCATTTTGAAAATTCATACCCATCAATTCTGAGAATTTTCATGTATTTGACAAGTTCTGACCTTCTATTTTCTCTTTTCCTAGAATTGTTATTAGATGTTAAGCCTCTTCAATTGGTTTTCTAATTTTTTCTGTATTTTTTTCTCCTGTTTTCCTTATCCCTGAGATGGGTTCAATGGTAGCCACCAAAATTTATGTTCATATGGTAACTTCTAGAACCTGTGGATATGAACTCATTTGAAGAAGGCTCTTTGCGAATGTCATTAAAGTTAAATATTTTAAGTGATGACCATCTTGGATTATCCAGGTAGGCCCTAAATTAAATGACAAGTGTCCCTATAAGAAACACTCAAAGGAGAGACACAGGGAGAAAAAGAGGTCTTGTTAAAATAGAGGTAGGGATTAGAAAGTAGTCACAGTCAAGGAATGCCTGTAGCCATCAGAAGCTGGTAAATGGGCACAGGTTAGTTTTTCAATTGAAATCTAATTTTAATTTTTTTTCCATTATAGCTGGTTTACAGATTTCTGTCAGTTTTCCAACTGTAAAGCATTGTGACCCGGTTACACATGCGTATATGGATTGGTCGCAAGTGATTAGACATAGTTCCCGGTGCTATACAGCTGGATCTCCTCACTTTTCCATCTCAAATGCAAATTTTAAAAAGTCAAAGTTTTTACCGTGAAACACTACACTACTCCTTGCTATGAAGGTAGAGCCATTGAGGTCAACAATGAATGCTTCCTAATTGTACACACTAGAGAACTATACAGGCATTAGGAAAAATATTTTGAACATAAAAAACTTAAGAATGCATACAAAGAAAATAACTTTAGAGAAGTCCAATCATATACTTTCATCATATTGCCAATGCATATAAAATCCTAAAGGCACAATTCCCCAATGCTAGGGAAAACCAGCAAAGAATGTGCTTCAATGTCTTCATTTTCCACCCTTTGTTCTCATGGCATCAATATGATCCATGACATTGATAACTGATTTTGGTCCTGATTATTCCAAGCTACATATTAGAATATTTTTCAACATATTGCTCTGGGCATCCATTAACCACCACTTGGAATTTGCAAATGAAATAGCATTTATTTGTCAAGCTTCTTCTAGAATAAAAGTCTGATAAGCTTGAGGTCAAATCTAGCAAATATTCTCTCCAATGCCCTAACTCAGCACCCAGGTCCAATGGAAATTTCCTCTATGCATCTCCCTACCCCCAAAAGTGCTTGAGCTGGAAGAGTGTCCACATCATCTAGTTGCTCTGCTTCTTACTATTTCAGTGTATATCTGTCCACAGCATCTCCATCAGTGTGAAAATTTTCACTCATGCTTCTCCAACTAAATTTTCTGTTTTAGGTGAGGATTGAAGTTCATTGAGATTAAATAGCTCACCTGCAGTCATCCAGCTAATGAAATTTGGGCTTAAGATTTGATTAAGACAGTTTAACTTTAAAGTATGTAGAAAAAAATAAAACAGAAATGGTAAGGAGGATGGATGTGAATTGTGGGAAATCTCCTGAAAATTAAGTCCCAAACATTAGACTTTTGAGTTAAAAGGAGAATCTTTTTTTAACAAAACCAGTTTTGTGTAGATCTCTGAAAGCAAGCATCTTAGACTACCAACTACTCTAGCAGTATTTGGAAATGAATAAGCTGGAAAAATCTATGATTCTATATCTGGGAGTCTGTAATGGGTAACTTGGTTGGTAACTGGGCATTCAACTCTGCCTTGGCATATGCCACTTTAAGACAATATTGCGATAGTTAGATAAGAGTATTTAGCTTTCAGGGGATAGAGAAGTCATTCCTCCCCTTTCATAGGAAATTTTTATTTCAACTGCAAATTTAGAGTCACAAGAATTCTAAAGATTTGGCATCTGTTCTTCTTTTCCTGGCCATTCCTGGAAAAGTCCTACTCTTCAGAAAGAGATTTTCTTCTTTAATAGAATGACTTGATGAGAAAAAAAAATTCTTGACTTTTTTTAATGTCATTGGAGTATAGTTGATTTACAATGTTGTATTAGCTATATATATACAGAAAGTGAATTAGTTATATATATAGATATCCATTCTTTTTGCCCATGTAGATTGTTACAGAACATTGACTAGACCTCCCTGTGCTGTACATAGGTTCATGTTAGTTATTTGTTTTATATATAGTAGTGTGTATGGGTTAATCACATCCTCCCAATTTATCCCTCATCCCACCACCACTGTTTCCACCTTGGTAACCATAGCTTTGATTTCAAAATCTGTGAGTTTGTTTCTGTTTTACAAATAAGTTATTTTCTATCACTTTTATTAGATTCCATATGTAAGTGATATCATCTGATATTTGTCTTTGTCTGACTTCACTTAGAATGTAATTTCTAAGTCCATTCATGTTGCTGCAAATGGCATCATTTTGTTCTATTTATGGCTGAGTAATATTCCATTGCATAAATGTACCTCATTTTTTGCATTAGTTTTTTTGGCTAGAATTGAACAGTGGCAGTATCACTGCCAGATTTCTTCCTTATGGTGGTTCTTTCCCTGATAGTAAAATAATTTCAAAACCCTGATATATCTTGTGCCGTTAAACTTGTCACTTACATTTCTAAAGGTTTATTACAGAGATTCATGCTTTAAACAATTTTTTTATGGCCACCCCTGTGTCATATGTAAGTTCCCAGGCCAGGGACTGAATCCTAGCCACAGCTGTGACCTATCAGCTATGACAATGTCAGATCCTTAACTGACTGCACCACAGTATGCTTAATAAGCCTATTTTTTTAAATAACTCACTTAGATTTCAAGCAAACTAGAAGGAAAGACAGTAAATCAACATTGCCCTAAAACAAGTTTGTATGAACAACACATTGATAATGCAATATCAAATTGGGTAAAAAAAGATGTCTTCAGTATCCCAATATGAAACTTAAAGAAAGAGGATTATAAAGTGTACTTAAAGGTCTAAACTTAAAGAAAGGGGTCTAAACTTTAAGAGGTCTAAACTTAAAGAAAGAGGATTATAAAATGTACAAGCTGGTAGGATGATGTTAGGGACTAAAACTATAGCCAGGTCTAAGGCCTCAGAATATTTCTACCTTCACTCAAACTTTTGGTGTACAACCTGCTTAGAGTCTCTCATGCCCAAATCCAAAATCTTTTTTTGACACATCTTTCTCATGTACCCCACATATAATTCATTTTGTATCTTTTGGGCTCTAAAATATATCCAAACTTGTAGCATTTCTAGCCAGCTCCATTCACTTCTTGCATTATATCCTTTTACTGCTCCACTCAAAATCCTCCAGTGTTTTTTACTTTTACTCAGCATAAGAGCTGAGGTGCTTTCATAACCTGTGGGATCCTATGTGATTTATCCCTTGGCTATTTTTCTGACATCATCTCTTACTCTCTCCTTATATCACCACTCTCCAGTTATTGTGATTCAAATCTTTGTTTTTTCTTAAATACTCCAAATGTGTTCCTATCTCAGGGCCTTTGCTCTTGTTTCCTCTACTCATTTCCTTCAAGTCTCTGCTTAAATTTTATGCTGTAAATGGTATTAGTTTGTCCTTTTTATGGCTGAATAGTATTCCATTTTATATATGTACCACATCGTCTTAAGCTAATCATCTGTCAATGGACGCTTAGGTTTCCATATCTTTGTAACTATGAATAGCATTGTGGTGAACCTTGGGGTGCATGTATATTTTTGAATGAATGCTTTATCTGGATATATGCCCAGAAGTGTGATTGCTAGACCATAAAGTAATTCTATATTTAGTTTTCTGATGTACCTCCATACTCTTTTCCAGAGTGGTTGTACACATTCCTACCAGTAGTGAAGGAGGGTACACTTTTCTCCATACCTTCTCTAGCATTTGTTATTTCTTGACTTGTTAATGATGGTCATTTGACCAGTGTGAGGTGGTACCTCATTGTTGCTCTGATTTGCATTTCTCTAATAATTAGTGATGTTGGACATTTTTTCATTTGCCTGTTGACTATCCACATATCTTCTTTGGGGAAATGTCTATTTAGGTCTTCTGCCCATTTTTCAAGTGGGTTGGTTGGTTGTTTGTTTTTTGTAGTTGTTGTTGTTTGTATATTTTGGAGATTAGGTCCTTTTTTGTTTTTGCAGCAATGTGAATGGAACTAGAGATTCTCGTACTAAGCGAAGTAAGCCAGAAAGAAAAATACAAATACCTTATGATATCACTTATTTGTGGAATCTAAAATATGGCACAGATGATCCTAGCCACAAAACAGAAACAGATCATGAACAAGGAGAGCAGACTTCTGGTTTCCAGGGGGAGGGAGTGGGATGGACAGAGAGTCTGGGGTTGGTGGGTGCAAACTCTTATGTTTGGAGTGAATGAGCAGTGGGGTTCTACTGTATAGTGCAGTGAATTGTATGTGATTAGGTCACTTTGCTGTACAATAGAAATTGAAAAAACATTGCAAATCAACTATAGTTTAATTTAAAAAAAATTATGCTATTAGAAAAACCTCCCAAAGCACACCACCCAAACTGCCACAAACACAGCCTTAGCTCCCCACTCTCTATCCCCATCTGTGGTTTTATCTTTCTCTGTTGTTTTTGTTGCTACCCAAACTATATTCACTTTTTTTTTTTTATCCCACCCACTGGAATACAAGCATGCCAAGAGTGGGCCTTTGTTTTATCCACTACACTATTCATTGGTTTTGTGAGTATTCATAAAAATTTTGTGGAAGAAAGGAAGGATGGGAGAAGGAAATAAGCTTGTGAAAATTCTATCCATTTTGACAAAGAAAGGATATGTACCAGTACCCTAGTGATTTTATCAATGCTTTTCTCCAGTCTTGAAAATGATATTTATATGGAGTCTGTGGCGATATTTGGTTTCAAATCCTTCTGGCTAGCTATTAGTTATAATATCATGAGCAAATTACTTTATTTGACCATGTCTTTTTAACTATTTTTTAAAAATTATAGTAACAATACTTGATAAGATGCCCTTAGTATTATACGGTATAACATATGAAACTGTTCCTAGCAGAGTGCCCAACACATGGCAGGCATTAGAAAGATCATTAGTGCCTTCTTATTTAAATGTGACGTTTCTATCCCAGTTTTAAATGATAGGGAAGTAGTCACCTTTTTCTCAAAGTTCCAGGTTTAGTTGGCAAGACTCAGTGATTGCAATTATAAAGGTAGGATCTAGCAGAAAAAAAAGAACTGAAAACAAAAAGGTAATGGAAAAGTAGTTTCTGTTTCCCCTTCCCACTTTTAAATAAGACTAGTTCTCCTCAAATATGCTAAATGATAAAATTTGAGGGGTACATTTCTGATTTCTGTTACCCCTTGCATCATGTGTCTGTGGCTATCATAGTACCTTTATCCTGTGAGCTAGTTGACAATCTCTTAGGTGTGATGCTTCCATGATATACTTAGTTTTCAATAGAAGACTCTGGAACGTAGAGTTTAGTGTCTCCAGACTCCAAAAGGAAGGGCCTGAAATGGGTTGGGATTACACTATCCTGTTTACTTGATCCCCATAAGGCACTGTTTGGGAGCAGAGCTGTCTCCTCTGTGCCCTTTAATTTTTGGCATGGAAATACTTACCTGAGAAAAAAAAAGGAATTTTCTCTTCTTTAAAGAAAATATTGCATTTATTGTGGCCTTGAAACACCATTCTTTCCTATTATAATAGGCAGCTCACCCTGATGATGAGGAGGCAGTCTGATTTGTAATAATGGTGTCACACAATCAAGAAGGCAATGCCACATTAATCATGTTTTCCTTTTTTTGTTTGATGGTTATTTTTTTTTCCATTTCTTTCACCAATAAAGGTGATTCCATTTGCCTTTGTTCTGGGACATTTGAAGTCACTCTGTCTACACAGCAAGCATCCCTAATCATAAATCTCACTCATGCTAAACTAAATGCTTCAGGGACTCTCTCCCTGTTCTTTGTTTCCTGTTTGACAATCCCTTACAGAATGAGGCTTGGGACGTTCCTGGAGAAGGGTTATAAATTATTGAAATTGACAAGGCCCCCTTCTTTGGTGCATGTGTGTGTGTGTGTGTTCATTCTACCCCCCCAAAAAAAATCCTTATATCTAACATTGCTGCTGAATGTTTTCAATTTTGATGGTGCCTTTTTCCTATCATTGGATGAGATGGGCTTTTTAGTCTTATGATTATTATTTTGGAAAGTAGGTATTATTCCTTTAGAAGAAAAGAGAGAAAGCCAAATCAAATCAAATACAAACCTCTGGGCTCTATTATGGCGTTAAGCTTTATATCTCAGAGCAGGTCAGAGCCTACCTTTGATAAATGAAAATTTGTCATTCCTGAGTACATTTCATTTACTGAAATGCTGTTTGAGAGCAACTTTATTAAAGATGCAAGACACTGGTACAATGACGCTTTATTTTGTGCCACTGCTTTCATATAAAATCCTTTCTCCAAACACTTTGGAGAATTAAATAATACAAGACAGGAGAGAGTGTTCTGTATAAATTATACAACACTATGGCATAAAAATAATTCAGAGAATCAGAAACCAATAGCTAAGTTTCAGAGAAATTGAAAGAAAGAGGAGAGATTTTTCAAAAATTTTTTAATCCAAAGGAAGGCTTATACTATGTAGAGCAGTTGAAGGAATGAGGCACAATAGAATTCCTGGTGGAATAGAGGGATGGATGTTTTAGGACCCCAAATTACATTTTCAGAGCTTCACTTCTCCTACTTCACTTTGTACGTTGTCCACAGGGATTTTATGTTACAAAGACCCTATGAGTAATACTAATAGATAGCAATTACCTATTATAATTTACTTTGATTGGAAATTCTAAATCTTAATCATCACACATAAAGGTGAGAATCACTGAGGTAAAATGGCCTAGACCCATGATCAAAGAGCAGCCAAAGAGTGAATTCTTGAGTCAGACACAGTTCTAATTGCAGCCATAGCCTGGTGCTTGCTACCACCTCTGTGAATTTAGCCAGAACAGGAATTAATAAGCTGTGTCTCTCAGTGAGCATATTCCTATCATTTTCTAACAAAGCCAGGAAGTCAAGCACTCTCAGTCTTTGTTCTGACATAACTCAAGAGCCTTAATTCATTAAAAAAATAATAAAGTACCTAGAATTGTATGAACCTCTAGCAGAGGGCCCAATGAATAATTTTCATTGTCCTTAAGAGCTTTCTATTTCCATGTTCTTGTATCGACAACCAGAGTGAGCTCAGTAATACACCATTTATCAGGTGTACTGAGGTAGCATCATCTTCCCTCTTATGATGTGCAATAAATTTGAACAGATGGTCTGCCAGGTATATACGTGTTCTTTTATTCCTTGATAGCAGGAATCTTGATTTTGTTCTAGAAGTGAGTATGCTTGCTCTCAAAAGCTGGTTTAGTCAAAGCCAATCATGAAAATCTGATTGGTAACTTCTCAGTGTCTCTTGCCCTGAGGAGGTGGGGTAAGTCAAAGCCCTGGCCAGTGAGACTAAAGTGAATTCTTCTGGTACTGGTTTCCATTTCCTCCTCCTGTTTTTCTACTCTAAATATGGCTGTGATGACTAGAGCTATAGCAGTCATTTTGCAGCCACAGTGCATCCATTATAAGAATGAAGGAGACCATGGTATGGACCAAAGACAAGAAAGGATCTAGTCTTTAAAAACCTTGTTGAGTGGCTGCTGACCTCTAAATATTATAGATGAAAAAACAAAAAAACAACCTCCTATTTGTTTCAGCCATAGTTAGTTTGGTTATGGTTGCTCTTTATAATTAAACTCAGCCCTAACAGATACACATAGGCCATCACAGCAGATACATAGATTTACATGGGGAGGAGGACTAGGGTTGTGCTATAGAGAGAGGAAAATGCAAGGCTAAATAAGGAGCAGCAGAATAACTCCATCTGTGATCATAGTTGTGGACAACATTACATTTCTCCATGACATCTCAATTGTAGATGTGACTACCAAGATCATGCATGATTTTTAAAGGTCAACTGACTAAGCATCCTTAAGTTTCTCTCATCTACCACATGTAATTGCTGCTATATTTCCTTGACCACGTGTGATTAGGCACATGCAAAGGTATGTATTTTCGGACATAGCTTTGTATAGAGTCCAAGAACTAGGCTGCATGTAAGTAAATGTGGGTCTTCCTCTGGAAACTCCAAATACTATATGAATATATCAGTCAGTATAGGTTTGATTGTGCTGCAATAAAACAATAAACAACATGATTAAAATAAGTAATCCCTGAAGTTAAGTGACTTGTGAGTGAAAGGCTTATTATATGCTTATCCCATCTGTCCGTCAAGTGTCAGCCAGGAGGCTTTATTCCATGCTGTCCTTACTCAAGACTATTTCCTAGATAGGAAAATGGATAAGGAAACATAATTCTTAAAGCTTCTGGAAGAGAGTAACACATATTATGTTGCTCAGTTTTCATTGGACGGAACAAATCACTTGTCCAAACCAATCTTCATGAAAGCAGGGAAATACAATCTTAACATGAAAACTTGAGAACGAGGTACAGAAAATATTTCCCAAAAGGTACTAAACATTTCCTCGCATGGTGACTCTAAATATGCCACTTCCCTTCTCCAGAGACTCATTTCCTTCATTTTAAGTAAAAATTTATTTCCCGTCCTTCCTTGACTGCTCTAAACATACATAATCCTGAAAATGGATTTTTTTGATTTTCATCCCTCATTCACTAAGCTTTGGGGATAAACTAAGCAGCTGGATTAATCTCCAAAATTTACAAACAGCTCCTACAGCTCAACACCAAAGAAACAAACAACCCCATCCAAAAATGGGCAGAGGATCTAGGCAGACAGTTCTCCAGAGAAGACATGCAGATGGCAAATAAACACATGAAAAGATGTTCAACATCACTCCTCATTAGAGAAATGCAAATCAAAACCACTATGAGGTACCACC
>PVHT021183705.1:23661067-23683195 GCA_004024745.2 Catagonus wagneri | reverse complement strand
TGCAATAGCCAGGTCATGGAAACAACCTAAATGCCCATCGACAGAAGAGTGGATAGGGAAGATATGGTACATACACACAATGGAATGTTACTCAGCCATTAAAAGGAACGAATTACCAACATTTATAGCAACATGGATGGACTTAGAAATTATCATGCGAAGTGAAACCAGTCAGACAATTAGACAGTAACACCCAATGATACCGCTTACATGTGGAAACTAAAAGACACAATGAACCTTCTTACAGAACAGACAATGACTCACAGACTTTGGAAAACCTTGGTTTTTCAAATAAGACAATCTGGGGGGGTGAGGTGGGGGGATGCACTGGGGGTTTGGGATACAAAATCTGTAAAATTGACTTGTGATGATTTATGCACACCATAATTGAAATAAAATCCATTAAGAGAAAAAAAAAAACTAAGCAGCTGTTTGCCATCAAGGAGACAAAGCCTGAATTACTTTCTTTACCCTCAGCCTGCAGTAATTTAAAAGAGCTTGGGCAGCTACCAGAAGAGTATGAGGTATGGACATCTGTGCCTTCTCGATTGCGGCAAAGGAGTGCAATATAGTTGTTCTGCCTAAACTCGACTTCCTATTATATGAAGGCAACAAAACAAGCATTTCTTTGGACTCCCAAGACACCTTCTTCAGAACCCTCATTGGCAAACCGTGCTATTTAACCATGCTGGGTAAATAGTACCAGGTGTAACTGATGGGAGCAGAGTGACTGTACTCTGTGAAAGGCCTAAGTTATCCTGTGGGAACAGGCTTCATGCAGAATTTCCTACCATGCTCGGTAGGCATTCTGCCTTCTAAAGACCACCTGCAGCTGCCATCACCTTTGCCTCAACTTCTCCAATTCTGTAAGGAGAGAAAGCCCCCCTCTCGTGTTAAAATAGCATACCACCATAAATCAAAGAATCTAGAAATCACTTCTAAGCATTTTCGTAGTTATATGTGATTCTTCAGAAGCTTCTGGACTTTTAAAGCAAAATCTCACTGCCCTTCCATCACCCAAGTGACTTGCCTAAGATGAGTGTACAAGTCACTTGTTGAAGTTTCACACTGAAGACAAATGTCACAGACTTTAGGCTAACTTCTCAGTTGCCAAGAGTTTTGAAGCAGCAGCTTCACCTGTTCCCAACTTTATTACCAGTGTGACCTGATTATTTCCCATTTATTCCCTCAGGGAAAATAAAATCACCATCTGCCTGTTATAGGGCATGGCATAACAACTTGGCCTTGCCATTTTTAGGCCAGAATTATTCACTTATTTTGTTTTGTTTACTTGAGAGGTTAAGCAAAGCCCAGGATGATTCTGCATCTACACATTTATTTTAAGAGACCACCCTTACCTTTTCTTCTTTTTTTTCTTCTTTTTTTCCATCCTTGCCTTTTATCCTCAGTTAAACATAAAGGATTCTTCCAAACATGAATGACAAAGCTGATGAAATGATGACAACGAACATTTCCCTCAAAGCAGAATTAAAACCGTCTCTCCCAATCACCAGCCAAGGATTCACTGAACATCTTGAATGTGATTTTTATGATATAGAGTTTTGTTTCAATTTACAATGAATTGAGTTTCTCAGATGGATAATGAAAGCCAAGAATTTGTTTTACTGTGAGAGCACCATGCTAAGAACAAGAAGGAAAAGTGTCACACCCAAACTTTGATTTTTGCTCTAAGCTCCTTGGAGAATGACAGTTCTTTCCTCACATGTTACTAAGATCTGTGTTGTAGATTAAGAGTAAAAGGGATGAGCTCTTGATGGGTGAGACCCTGGGAGGAGATCAATGCACGTAAAGAAAGACACATGTTGGAGTTCCCTTTGTGGCTCAGTGGTTAACAAATCCAACTAAGAACTATGAGGTTGCAGGTTCGATCCCTGGCCTTGCTCAGTGGGTTAAGGATCCAGCATTGCTGTGAGCTGTGGTGTAGGTTGCAGACGCGGCTTGGATCCCGCGTTGCTGTGGCTGTGGCAAAGGCCGGCGGCTACAGCTCCTGTTAGACCCCTAGCCTGGGAACCCCCATATGCTGCGGGTGTGGCTTTACATAAAAAAGGCAAAAAGACAAAAAAAAAAAGAAAGCCACATGTTATAATCTGATGTTAGCCAACAACTCCTCTCTGTATTCTTTGTGTTACCTCCAGTTGAATAGTTTTCTGCTTCTTTGCTTCCTTGTTCATCTCTTAGCATTCTAGTGTTTCATTTTAATCACCGCTATTTCCAATGTGATGTACTCTTTTGGGTCATACACCCCTTTCATTTTGAGATTTCTAAGGGGCATAAAATTAGAAGATTTCAAGTTTAACATATTCAAAACTGAATGTACCTTGCTTTGAATATTCCTACTCTAGCTTCTGTTTCAGACAGTGTTACCATCACCTTTTAAAAAGTGCACACTAGAAACCCAAAGACATATCTTCAAGTGCAAAGAATGAGGGGAAAGTAGATTCATGCTACAAATCTCTAAATGTTTTAACCTTAAAATATTTTTTTCCCTCCTCACCTCTTCTTCAATAGCAATCTCTTGCCTTAGTTCAAACTCTATCCTAAGTCCTAAATCACTGAAATAATCTCCCAACCATCCTTATCTCTTAGCATTACCATTTAATTACCATAATTCATACCACAGCATTGTGAACATTCAAAAACACAAATCTGTTCATTTCACTTCCCAACATAAAACTACTCTTTGTCTTTCCAATGCTTTGGGGATTACGTTTAACTTCAATTGTTTATCATATAAAAGGAGTTTATGTCAAGAAAAATGTCTCATTCCTTTATGGATAATAGAGTCCAGTTAGAGGAAAATAATTAAGAAAACTCAATTGTCACATCCCAGTGTGATGAGTATGCCAATAAAGATGTCCATTGATGCTTCAGAGGCATTACAGAATAATTGCTAAAAAAGACTGGAGGTCAGGAAGGAGTATTAGAAGGACTGCTTGAACTGTGTTTTATGAACTGGGTAGAATAGAGTATAGCTAGTTAGAGAATGTGTGAAATGCATATACTACTCAACATATGGTAGGTATTTGCCAAGGGAAAAAAATGTGTGTAGGGTAAAACATGTATTCCTGTATATATGTATGAATGAATAACTTCATACTATATCATGGACTTTTATTGGAACTGGTTAGGGCATCTTCCAAATGGGAGTGTGAACATTATAAATCTCTTTTCTAAAAGGTAAGAATTAGATTCAATGATTACTCTATTGCTGAAACATTAGACTCTCAGAAGAGTAAATATTAACACACGGACAAGACATTTATTTGCAGGTAGAGATGGGCAAACTACATAGGGATAATTTAAACAATGTATAAAAAATCTAATAATGTAATTAGAGGTTTCCTCTTAAGCAATGGAAATCTGCAATATATTCTTGTTCCAAGTCATACACTAACTCTGCTGTTTTGCAGAAAGTAATTTCAGAGGTCTCCAGCCTGTGTGTCATTATCTATCAAACATAGCCCAGTGTGACAACCTCTGCTTCTGTTGTCTTATAATATTCATCGCTCTTCTCATAGATGTGTTATCCATCACATTCTGAATATTTGATTTCTTAACTAGAATATTCAGTTTTTATGAGTGAATTGTGAGAAATATTAAAGCCCGATATTATGGATTTCCCAAAATTAAAAGGGGATTTTGGTATAAAATATATTGTCCTGGTACTGTTTTCATTCATCTCTCCATATCAGCCACCTATGGCCTTAATATGAAGTAGTGGTTATTGGTGTTATTTTTGGTAAGGGGCTGAAATCAGAAGAAATGGAGAAGTGTTGGGCAGAGAGCTCCCTAAGTGTTGGGCTTGTGAGCTCCATAAATCTTGGGCACAAGTAAATCCCTGTGAGACTGTGTCATCCTTATCCCTATGAGACTGTGTCCTCCTTATCTTATCTCATTGGCTGCACAGGTAAAATAAAATTTCCCAGGTGGCTGATTAGACTATATAAACCACTCTAAGACTCAAATGAACCAGACTACTCAAAAGGGAATCAGTAATATAAAATTAAGTTTGATCTGTTTTAAGAAGGATATTTTGCTTCCTTATTAACATACCTGCCTCGTTTTAAGGTTTTTCTAGAACTAACTGACAGGCAATAGTACACTCATCTCTGGTCTTCCCTGATGCAAGTAAACTCCCCCGTATTTTCCCAAATCCCTTATTGTCTGTCAGATGCACCTGCCATCTCTTGAATGATTACACATACTTGTAGATTACGCTCCACACTGAAGCAAAACTTAGGAGGAACTTAGAAGCTGCCTATTGCTCTTCATCTCTCTTGACTGGTTGCAAAGTCTTGGTTTCTCAATTTCTTTGTCAATTTATAGGCTACTCACTCCAGAAAATAATAAGTTTGACCAGCTAATACTTGTAAAGTGTACGTAGGCTCCAAAAAGTAAAAAGATAAAAGTAAAGTTTATTATATTAGATTTTGATTAAGAACAGCAAACACAAAAAACAAAAATCATTCTTTGTCAGGTCGTTATTAAAAACAATGACATCCATAAACAAATGTTGAATAAATTTCCTAGTCATATGCCTCGTCTTCACAAAGGAAACCAAAGGGTTCGACAAGTACATCAAAATAAAATACTCTGTATATAGGTGATGGGGGAAAAAAGAACGCTAGTGATGCTGGCTGGCTTTATCATTTTTGCTGTCCTTTTATAACCTAAGAAAATGACATTTCTCATTAAAATGCCACATTTCATTTTGCTGGAACATAATGTGAACTAAGCCTTCCCAGTATTATTTTTTAATAAAAAGCCATGCGAATTTGACTTAATGCCAACTTGCTTTGAGTTTTGTGTCTAGTCATTCAAGATATATCCTTAATGTTCTTTATTTTTACCACATTTAGAAATGTAGCTCTATGCCTCTCTTAGAGATAGAAATAACAAAGAAAGCACATGACCACTTCCTACTGAAGTCTTAAAGTGGATTCGAAATCAATTCTTTATGCTTTTCTTTTCCATTTAATATTCCTTGTCATTCAACTATCAGCTCTATAATGTGAAAGGCCATGTACATTAATATTTTCTGTAACTGGGCTAATGTTGTTTTGTTTGTTCAAATGCGTCTATGTCTCACATCGTGATGTAGTACTGGTGAGTACCCTCTATGCACTCACCTTCTCACTCAGTTAAACATCCACATCCTGACTGTCACCTTTAGGATGGCACATGCCCTGGTTTCCTTCTCTGTATCTGCCCTATTCTCCTGCTGCTTTCCCCTTTGCTCACTCCATTGCTTCCATCCTGGGATCTTTTTTCTTCCTCAGGCCTATCACGTCAGCCTAAGGCTTTAGATCATGCTGAAACTTCCCTCAGGTACCCTCAAGACACATGCCTATGTTTCCTTTTCTCAAGTCACATTCTCAGTGAGTTATTTCCTGGTTGACCTATATAAAATATCATGTTCTGCGCCCACCCCAGCCAAAAACAAATCTTACTTCATTTGCCCACTTAATATTATCCTACATATATATCAGTATCTAACCTAACATGTATTTATTTATTTATTTAGCTTACTGCCTCACTCCACAGAACATAAGTTTCGTGAGAAGAGAGTGTTCTTTTGAGTTTTGTTATGGTCTATACCCCTCTATCTAGGATATAATCTGGTACATAGTATGTGCTCAGTAAAAGAAAATTAATAAATGAACAAATGAATGTGTGAACAAATAAATACGTGAATAATTCAGTGTTGAGTGGATGGACAAAGAGTTATGAACATTTAAAGTTCAGAAGGATCAAATTCCATATAGGTCTCAGACACAAACTTGTTCTGTGATCTTGATTAAGTCACTTAACTAACAAGGACCTAATGTATAGCACAGGGAAATCTATTCAATATTCTATAATAGCCTATGTGGGAAAATAATCTTAAAAATAGTGGATATATTCATATGCATAACTGATTAATTTTGCTGTACACCTGAAACTGGAACAACACACAACATTTTAAGTCAACTGTACTCCAATAAAATTAAAAAAAAAAACTTCTCTGGACCACAGCTTCATCTTTAAAATGCTATCCTTTCTAAATCAAAAGAATGAGTAAGGCTGTATAGTTTCAAGATTCTAAAAGCAAAGGGATACTTTTTTATTTGGCATATTAAAAATCTAAACAGTTTGTCTCCTGTGTAATAAACCCAGTTAGATACATATGCCATTGAGGATAATATGGAAGTTTCTGATTCCCTGATAATAGGATCAGAAATGAATCCTAGGACCAAAATTCTACTTGGTATCTAGCAACCAACTCCACTTTTTCCTATATCTGTGATTGCTGTTCCTCAAGGCTGTTTAAGCCAACAAATCACTTTTGATGGTAATCTTTGTATTGTTAGAGCAGCATGTCTGTGGTGTAGTTGGAGATATTTTAAGAAACTGGGAATTTTCGTGGAGAGATACATTTATAATAAGAAAAATGATTTAGTTCTATCATATGAGTTATCACCTCTGTCATGTAAAAATTTTCATCTGTGAAAGGGAGTTTTTCATACCACTAACCCCATAGAGTTTTTGTGAGGATTGCATAATATATTAATTGGAAAACACCTGAAATAATAAAGCCTGCAATGTGGAGAGCACTCAGTAGATATTAATTATCACTATTCTTACTATTTTTTAATTGTAATTCTTGGCCTTCTCATCCTAATAGACTCTGAACTTCTTGAGAGCAGAATACATTTCACTGCTTGGTACACCAAAGTTACTTAGTCATTCTGTTGAACAAATGGATGCTTTTTCAATGCAGTGGGATCCAAATTTATTCAATAGGTTTTGTTTTCATTTTGTTTTAGTTTTTGCATTTGTACAAAGGAAAGGATAGAGCTCTTTGATTCTTAAAGACATGACATGCTGTACGTACAAGATTTAGCATTTTAAACTTGACAGCTGATTAACTACAAAGCCCTCTTCAAAGACAGCTTAAAGAAGATTTATAGCACATATAAGAGGGCAGCCCATTTTCTCTTTGAAGAGGGTATGCGGTACATAAGTCATTCTTAGGATTCCACTAACATCTATGGTTGGCCTCAAACATAGCAATGAGAGTAATATTAATAACATCATCTCATTATGTTTGTATAGTCCTTTTTTTTTTTTTTTTGTCTTTTTGTCTTTTCCTAGGGCCGCACCCGCGACATATGGAGGTTCCCAAGCTAGGGGTCTAATCGGAGCTGTAGCCTCCTGCCTACATCACAGCCACAGCAACGCAGGATCTTAGCTGTGTCTGTAACCTACACTAGAGCTCACAGCAAGGCCGGATCCTTAACCCACTGAGCAAGGCCAGGGATTGAACCCGCAACCTCATGGTTCCTAGTCAGATTCATTAACCACTGAGCCATGACAGGAACTCCTGTATAGTCCTTTTTAACTTTCAAACTTTATTCTCATTCATTGGCTACCAATCTCACAGATTTTGGGGAAACGTTTAATAAAACATTTTAAAAAATTCTTTCCCAGAGGGCCTATTATACGTTAATAGTTAATGAATATGTTTCCTTTTGCTCCTTAGAACCTTATTAAAACCCTTGGTCATGTGTTTTCTCTCATCTTTACTCTTACCAGGCTAGTCCAAGCGGCATCACAGTTTGCCTGGGCCAAACAGTAATTCCTGTATTATCTTCCTGCTTCCTTTATGTCCTCCCTAACAACCCTCTTCATTTAGCAGCAATCTATTAAAAACATAAACCTGAGACTTTCTTGCTTAGAAACAGTTAATGCCTATCTATGGAACTTAGAATAGAATCAAAGTCCACTGCAACTATCATAGAAGGGCCTACATGATCTAGCGCTGACTAGACTTTTCTCATCTCCTCTGATAACCTCGCTCCCCACTGCTTATTCTGCTTGAGCCTCTTTGGGCTTCTTTCTGACTCTCAGCAGAGTAAGTACAGTCCGCCTCAGGGCCCTAACAATTGCTTTATCCTCTACATGCAGGTCTCTTCTCCAAGATTTTTACTTACCTGCCTCTTTTGCAACGTCCAGTTTTCAGCTCAAATGTCAGTTTTGTTTTGTTAACATAATCCGAACTAACGCACTGTTCCTGTTGTTGTCACAGCACCCTGCTTTCATAGTGGATTCTCAGCAAACATTTGATTTTTCTTTTGCATGCACTAAAAATGCATTAGTCCAGAGAGATTAGATGGCTTGGCCAGGCATCTAAGTGGCTGGCCTGAGTAGAACTCAGATCTCAAGAGTCCTCATTAGTTATCTTTCCTTAGTCACAGCATGATGCATTACTTTTCTTCCGAAGACAGTTTCAAGTGTCTAAGTACCAGGAAAAAAAAAATCAGTGCAACTGTCCAATAATGCACATTTTTCTTCTTTGGTTCAGGGAATTTCCTTTAAACTTAATTCAAGAGTGAGATTGGCAAAACTTTGGCTGCTGAGGAGTAACCATCCAAAATGATATGAACACAACCAAAAGATACCTGAAATTTTTCTGTTAGAAAAAGTTTCTGCACCTTTTAAAATATGTATTGGAGTATATTTGGCATTCAGTGTTGCATTATTTTCAGGTATACAGAAAAGTGAATCAGTTATACATATACACGTATCCATTATTTTCCCATATAGGTTATTAAAGACTATTGAGTAGACTTCCTTGGGCCATACAGTAGGTCCTTGTTAATAATCTACTTCATATACAGTGATGTGTGTATGTGATTTCCATCCTGCTAATTTATCCCCCTCCAAGGTTTCCCCTAAGGTAACCATAAGTTTGGTTTCAAAATATGTGAGTTTCTGTTTTATAAATGTTATGTTTTATCGGTTTTTGTTAGATTCCACATATAAGTGATCTCAAATGATATTTGTCTTTTTCTGTCTGACATTTCACTTAGTATGATAATCTCTAGGCCCATCCATGTTGCTGCAAATGACATTGTTTTGTTCTTTTTTTATGGCTGATATTCCATTGTATGTATGTACCACTTCTTCTTTGTCCATTCCTTTGTCATTGAACATTTAGGTTAGTTCCACGGGTTGGCTATTGTAAATAGTGCTGCAGTGAACATCAAGGTGCATGGATCTTTTTGAACTATTGTTTTCTCTAGATATATGCTGAGGAGTGGGATTGTGACATCGATATGATAGTTCTCTATTTAGTATTTTAGGAAATCTCCCTACTATTGTCCATAGTGGTTTCGCCAATTTATATATTTTTTTTTTTTTTTTTTTTGCCTTTTGTCATTTTATGGCCGCGGGTTTATGGCCGCACCCGCGGCATGTGGAGGTTCCCAGGCTAGGGGTCTAATCGGAGCTGTGGCCACCGGCCTGCGCCGCAGCCACAGCAACGCAGGATCCGAGCCGCGTCTGCAACCTACACCACAGCTCACGGCAACGCTGGATCGTTAACCCACTGAGCAAGGGCAGGGATCGAACCCGCAACCTCATGGTTCCTAGTCGGATTCGTTAACCACTGCGCCACGACGGGAACTCCTCGCCAATTTATATTAATAGCCTGGATCAAACAGTGTTACAGGCAGCACATTGTGAATATATTAAAAGTAACTGAATTGCATGCTTTAAAGTAGTACATAAATAGCATGCATGTTATACCTCCATAAAGCTATTATTAAAATAATAATTAAACATAATATTCTTCTAATCCTAGCCTTTTAATTTAAATGCAATTAAATAATTTATTTAAAAAATAATTTATTAGGGGTACTGAAAACCCGTTAAATTGTGTCTCGTTTGTGAACTTGACTCCATTAATTAGGTCTCATAGCTGGAAAAAATTTTCCTCTATGATAATGTTTGTTTGTTGGAAAATTCTCCCTGGATTTCCTCATTATAAGCCACTATTGCACACATTCTACCCTTCTGGGAAAACTTTACATATTTTTTATGTAGTATCTACTGTTATGTTGCTTTGTTAGACAGCCACAAAAATTATAGAGATAGAATTGTGTTTTTTGATTCCCAAAGGGAAAAGAAGAGACTTATTTTACTAGTCAACAGTGATAAGCCAGAGCCTATTTGAGGACAGAACTCATTAACAGTCTTAAATGAGATCCTTTATTTTCACCTGGAGTGTGCCAGCGCTGGATGTTATCAAGCATGCCGAACTCTGAGTGACAGTAGCAATTCTACTACAAGATCCAGACATTCTCCCTTCCTGTTTCTGAGGTCTATAAATCTTCCTTGCCTTCTTTGCTAGTTGTTGTCTGCCAAGGAAAAAATTAAGTACCCAACCTGTCTAAGAAAATCTGCAATAATCTAGACTTCTTTTTGAATAGCCTCTGACTCATATGAGAAATCTGTAGAGACAGTAGATGTTCTTTTCCTGCAAGACCATCATTCTGGCTCATGGCATCTATTTTATTATAATTGTATTCCCTATTTTACTAAGCTAGGAAACGGTATCATCATGTAGTTCTCCAAGAGACTGAAACACTTCCTTTTAGAAAGAGCGGATTTACTCAGACCCATTAATCACTTCCATAAACAATAGCTACAATAACTAGAAGTCAAGTCCTAATTTCAGGTGAGATCTCAGGTGCCACAGAAAAATCTAAACAATAAAGGTAAACCAGCTAACTACGTTTAATGATACTTAAATGAAATAGCTTACATTTCCCAATACTAAGCAAACCCTCCTCCACTTATACTTCTGCAGTCCCTGCTAATGACATACACACTCAAAACACAGTGCAGATCATATTTTGCCATGGGCTACAACTTTTTTTTTCACATATCTGGATTATCATTCCCTACTTGGGAAAACAGAATCCCCCTATTGTCTCTCAAATACAGGTTTAAGGATGTAAAACACATCACATAAAATGCCAAATGTGAGTGTGATGAAAAATTGTAGGAGCTGCCTTTGAACATGGCACTGCTTAGCAATCCGCTTTTTGACAAGCTTCTCGGGCTACATTATTCTCCCAGGTGAGAGATCTTCTACCCTGGATGGTTCTATTATGTTGGTTACCACTTAGTCTCCAAAGATGTTCCCAATTTTATAATACTGGTACCATATTATATACAAATCAAAGCTCCATAAAATTGACAAACTTTTGTATTCTACACAGGATGCCTCAGAATAGTTACCTAAAATTTCCAATAAAATCAAATAGGAAAACAGTGTATTCACCCTGCAAGATTCTCAGTAAACAGCTTTTGACTCAAAGGGAAATCATTTCATTAAGCATTTAGTCAAGAATAAAGGTCAGAAAAGGAATGACTCAACCACAGGTTCTCATGACACGGTAACTAGGAGGACATCTTCCTCTGCTACAGGAAATCTCTTTAGTGAGTTTCTTCTCAGTAATACAGTGATTTCCTTTTGGCTTTCCTCTTCTATCTTTTGACATCCCTCAGCTCAGCTACCAATGGGTTCCTCTTATCTCACTCCCTTATTTCCTTTCTTTCAAAACTAACATTTTGTATTTAAGTGTCCCCTTAATGCTCCTCTCTTCTGTTCTTAGCTGCAGCCCACCTGGAGAGTCTAAAATAACACGCACCATATTAACACTCCTCTGCTGAGATTTTGATAACAGACACCTGTGCAGTCTAAGTAGCTCTTGACTTATTCCTTCCAGAATGTGTTAATAATTGTGGCCACATTTATTTTCCTCCAGATGTGAATTAAAAACACCGCAAGGGCCAATTTCACTGCAAACTTGGACGTGGATCAAGCTGCTTCCTCTCCTTCACTCTCTCCAACACCATTTTGCCATCTTTCAAGTGTGGCGCAGAGCTTGCCATCAATCAGAGAGCTGCTGGGTGTCCCAGGAGTAAACTGCAGGTGGCAAGTTTCACTGCACATATCTTAAAGTGCATCCTCACTTAACTGCTCCTGTCAATAAACACTCAGCTATTTAAACAGCAGCCACATGCAAATATAACAATATCTGTAGGACTTAGGTATTCGAATTGGTCCCCAAATTATGTGTCACAAAATAATAAGGCAGGTCTCGAATCCACTCTGCCATTTTTATCCTTTAGAAATTCTTTTTTAAATCAACATTTTCAGCCTTGCCAACATTTCTCTTTCTTTAGGTTAATATTTAAGATAGCTAGTCAATTTGTGAGGCACTGGAGCTGTCGTTAAAATAAGTTACTCTTTGGGTTTTCAAAATCTCTTTGATGTGGCCCACCCCTAACCACTGGGGCCAGCTCTACATTAAACATTTCTTTTACAGGTATTTCTCATCTCTTGGAAGCAGTTTTGCACTTTTCTATTCGCATGAGACCACATCTCCTTTTGCAAGTTAGATCACAGCCAGAGTCTCTATCGATTTTAAAAGCTCATAAGGGAAGAAATCCAGAAAAATATCTTGGCAGTTAAACCAAGGCACTTCTTTCTTTTTCATTGTGTTGTTCAACCAGCTTCAAGAATTGCCTTTCACCTTCATTCATCCATTTACTCACATTTCTTCACCTGTCCATGTCACTTACACCTTCCCCAAACTCCCTACCTCTCTCTCTCACACACACACACATACACATATACACACAGGGCTCTAAATAGTATAAAGCAATACACAGCCACAGGAACTGAGCACTAAACCGTATAATAGCAGTAGTCACAGGAGGGAGCCATTAAAAGCAGCAATAATAAGGGATTAAGAAGAGAATGAATTGCTCTCTTTTTTGAAGGCCTTTACCCCTTTTAGTGCACCTGGGTTCCATTTAGCAAATGACCTCCTCCTAGAAATGAAAGAAAAATAAAGACCAGGGCCCAGAAGGATAAATTATGTCTTTTACTCAAGAAACGCTAAGAACTCTGCTTGCCTCATGCTATACATATGAGAGAAGTGGATGCATGGCATTACATTTCTACAGCCCTTCTTATTGCTATAATAACAGGGTGGTTTTTATAATTTACTATTCCATTCTCACCCTGGAGAAGAGTGTTCTGGGCTCCAGAAGGGAACTCTCTGCTCTTGCTAAAGCTGCTAAATTCAGAAAGGAACTTCATTGATATAACAATTGGATGTTACATTCCCCAGGTTTTCTACAGAGGTGACCATTAAAAGGATATACTTCTGCCATGAAAAAACGAACGTCATCTGCTAAAGGACATCATCTCCATCTATTAAAAGTGATTACAAAAGTTCTAAGGTAAGTAGGGTCAACTTGAAATTATGGCAAGCTGTTTAACAATACTGATGCAGAATAAGTATCAAATTAGGGTTGGTTGACTTAAAATATACCTTTCTTCTTTTAAAAAAGTTTGTATTCTAGATCAGCCATGTGGGAAACTGGACTGTCCCTCATAGACCACAGTCATCTCTCAGGAATTGCTTGGAAGAGCAGCTACCTCACAGGGCCCCTTTAATGCAGCATTGCCCCTTTCCAGTCCTTTCTGAGTGCCCAGACAGAGCGGTGTTTCCAGGATACTCAGCTGATCATGTCAATTTGGGGTTAAAAACCTATAATAAGGAGGATTCACAAGGGCTGAGGTTAAGATGTAAATTTCTTATTATCTTATATCAGGAGCTTCCCATCCTTTTTTTAACCAGTTTCACCACTTATCATTGGCCACCTTAGTCTTAACATCCCAGCCAAACTGAACTTTATTTGGGGAAGAATAAAAGGTCCAGTTGTCGAAGGATTCGTTGCCTGACACAACCTTAGCTGTATGTTTGACCTGGTGATTATGCATTCATCCTTCACATCTCATTTTAAAAATCACAATTTACAGGATATTGTCCTGGTACTCTTAGATCAGCTTGGATTTGCCTCAGCCGCAACCCCTCCCCTGCCCTCTGCCAGCTCATTGCCCACTTATTATTATACCTATTGCATTTCAGCCATTTTATTTCTTGGTTTACTTACTTGCTTTCACCACTGACTGTAAGTTCCTTTGGGGCAAGGTTTGTATCTTTTTTGCTCAAGGATTATATTTGTATGTGTGCATTGGGGGAGTTGTTTTTTTGAAGTATCATTGATGTACCATATTATGTCAGTTTCAAGTGTACAACACACACTTAATATATGTGATTCAGTGGGATCCAACATTTAAATATATTACGGAATGATCACCAAGATAAGTCTAGTATACAAAGTGACTGCGACATTTCTTATGCTGTATATTTTGTCCCCATAACATCTATTTTATAAGTGGAAGTTTGTAACTCTTAATCTCCTTCACCTAGTCTGCCCAATTCCCATTCCCCTTCACTCTGGCAATCACATGTGTTCTCTGTATCATTGGGTCTGTTTCTGTTTTGCTTATTCATTTGTTCTGTTTTTTAGAGCCCACATAGAAGTGAAATCATAGGCGTTTTGACTTTGATTTATTAACTTTGCATAAAGCTCTCTTCATCTGTCCGTATTGTCACAAGTGGCAAGATTTCATTCTTTTTTTATGGCTAACATTCCATTGTACCACATCTTCTTTATCCATTCATCTACTGATGATCACTTAAGTTGTTTCCATATCTCGGTTTTTGTTAAAAAAAAATGCTGCAAAGAACATAGGGGTATGTGTATATCTTCTCAAATCAGTTTTTTTTTTTGGGGGGGGGATACTCAGAAGTGGGATTACTGGATTGCATGTAGTTCTATTTTAAATTTTTTGAGAAACGTCCACACTGTTTCCCATAGTCCCTGGGTCAATTTATATTTCAAACAACAGTGCATGAGAGGTCCCTTTTCTCAATATCCTTGCCAACACCAGCATTTGTTGTTTTCTTTTCAATGATAGCCATTCTGACAGGTGTGTGGTGGTATTTTGTTGTGGTTTTGATCAGCATTTCTCTAATGATTAGTAATGTTAAGCATCTTTTCATGTGTCCATTGGCTGCTTCTACATCTTTTTTGCAGTAAAGTCTATTCAAGTCCTCTGCCATTTTTTTTTAAATATGATTGTCAAATATATCATTTGAAAATAGCTTCTCCCATTCAGTGGATTGCCTTTTTGTTTTGTTGATGATTATATTTGCTGGGCAAAAGCTCTTTAGTTTGACATAGTTTCATTTGTTTATTTTTTCCTTTTGTTGCCAATGCCGGGGGAGATGAATTAAAAAATATATTGCTGAAACTAGTGTCAAAGAGCAATACTGCCTATGAGTTCTTTTAAAAGTTTTATGGTTTCAGGTCTTACATTTAAGTCTATAGTCCATTTTGAGTTTATTTTTGTTTATAGTATAAGAAAACGGCCTTTTCATTATTTTGCAGTGCAGTATTGTTTTGTTTTGTGTATGAATGCCTGTTAAATATGAGGATTGAACAAATTCATAAACAAATGAATTAAACCTAATGGCAGAAAAATCCGGGAAAAGTATATGGAGTCTTGCAATATTGTTTCAATGTGGAAGGCTTGATTTAGTAGAAAAATTAATACCTCCTTAGATGGAATCAATTCAGACATCACAGAGAGCATACTACCCCAAAATTCCAGGTTTTTTTTCCCCACTCTGACTTAATTTTACTATAGGATTTATGATATCTCACAATAATCTTACAATAAGGTATATATGCTATTACATATAAAATAGATAACCAACAAGGACATACTGTATAGCAAAGGGAACTGTAGTCAATATTTTGTAATAACCTTATAGGGAAAAGAATCTGAAAAAGAATGTATACATACACTCTCTCTCACACACACACACACACACACACACACACACACACACACACACACATTGTAGAAGCCATATAGCATGATAGTTAAGAGTTTGGGCCTAGCATCAGAGACAAATTTTGGTTTCAATTTTAATTCTACTACTTACTAACTAGGTAAACTTAGACAAGTTACTTTATTTCTTTGGACTTCAGTTTTCCACTGTAACATAAGGGTAATTTAGTAGGAGTTTGACCTTACACAATTGTGATGGGAACTTAAGTAGGATATCTAAGGAAAACATCTGGCAGATGAGGAATCCGTGCAATTCCTGGAAATGGGAAGAAAATTCAACAATATTAGCTATTATTTCTTTTCTCCTGAATTCCTAACCTGAACCAGAAAGATTATTATTGCCTTTTTATCTTTATAAAAATAAATCTACAGAGTCATAGGGAGGGAAATTTTCATATTTGCAATTATTGGATCTGATTTTCAAGGCAACCACACTAACTCTTCCCGCCTTCCTGTTGACAGCACCCTATTAAGCAGAAAAGCCAGAAAAGCTCACACCAGGGGATATGGGACAAATCAGCCCAATTTTTGAAAGGTGCCACTTCCCCAGGTGGGGAGTCAGAATGCTCTAGAAATAGCAAACAGTGCATAAATGCCCTTGGAAGATGACTGCATCTGCGCTAAGTGAGAATTATCCCCCCACCAGGAAAACACAAAGGCCTATCAGAAATAAACATCCCAAGCTGTCTCATTAAGTGATTATATATCTTAAAGCACATTCACCCCTTCATTTAAGAAGGCATTTGTTTTTCCTTAATGATTTTACACCTGGGAGATACATGCCTGCATAACAAATACGCACATATATAAATATTTTTCGCCCTAGTGCGTAGTCTCAGAAAAGAAACTTTACACCTAGTAATGAAAGAGCTTCAGAGAAGCTGATGCTATTTATGGTGCATGACATTGGAGCTTAGAATGTCTGTATGAGGATTTCCCTGTTGCGTAGTTAAGGATCTGGCGTTGTCATTGTAGCGGCCTGAGTGGCACAGGATTGATCCCTGACCCAGAACTTCCACATGCCATGGGTGTGTCCGAAGGAAAAAAAGAATGCTATATGATATTAACCAATATTTTTCATAGACTTTTATCTTTGTAAACTCACTTGTCACTGGCAAAAGACAGGAAGTTCTGTGGAAGACATTTTCAATTTTAAATATGGTTTACTTGTGATTCCCATAGGATTTTTCTTATTTATTTGCATAGCTTCGAGTGAGAGCTCTTCTTAATATATTTTATGCCTCATATATATGACAGAGAGAGAATGTTACTGAGTCTAAGAACCTAAAGTTAATTCTCTGCTCATTTCCTCCAAGGATCTTCCTGGAAAAGGTTTATAAGTTAGGTTCATTGAATCTGCCATGAATAAGGCACAACCTTTTCTTTTTTTTTTCCAAATGAGATAGAAGACATCAGAATTTTTTTAGTGGGCTCATTTGAATAAAATAAATGAGCAGTGAGTTCATGATTTTTCTATCTCTATTCCTACACATTAGATGTTTTATGGAATTGAACTTGTGTGTAGAATTTTAGATAGTATTTAAAAGTATTTACTTTGTACTAATTGTCTCAAAATTATTAAATACTATTTTATTCCCAATTCTACATTGTAGCAAAATGCTTTTCACCAAAGCTTCCTTCAAAAGAAATGAGAGGGACCTATCTTCAGGAGGATTTCTTGAAACTACCTTTCTTGAAAGTGTACATATATATATATATATATATATATATATATGTACATATATATATGTACATATAGTTTTCTTTAAAAAAGAAAACTGTATATCTTAAAACTATATTTCTTGAAACTGTCTTGCCAGACCAGATAGTCCAACCCATTTCCAGTTTGTCCTACTTGACCAGAAGGTGATGGCTGGTCAACTTTCAAATTTGCTCCAGCTATTAAAACTCAACAACTCAAAATTTACTCTCCTGAGGTTTCTTGAACATTATTTCATGTTTTTGATTGTTTAAGAGTGCAACATTCGCATCAATCACATTTTTTCTTCTCCATGAAATAAGCCTAAATGAGAGAGATAATACTGGGCAAAGAAGGAACTACTAAAAGATTTATAATTGGCTCTGTTGGATTCTTAGACTGTAGACCATTCCAAAATACTCCAGAGTAAAAACCTGAGATAAATCCAAGAGTTTATGTAGGTTATAAATACTACTGAGGGGAGTTCCCATCGTGGCTCAGTGGTTAACGAATCTGACTAGGATCCATGAGGTTGCGGGTTCAATCCCTGGCATCGCTCATTGGGTTAAGGATCTGGCATTGCCGTGAGTTGTGGTGTAGGTTGCAGATGCGGCTTGTATCCCATGTTGCTGTGGCTGTGGCATAGGCTGGCAGCTACAGCTCTGAGTAGACCCCTAGCCTGGGAACCTCCATATGCTGCGAATGCAGTCCTGAAAAGACAAAAGGACAAAAAAAATTACTACTGGGAGAGACCAAACATGCAAAAATTTTTAAAGTGAAAATTAGACATCCTCAGAATTCTAAGGATTCTTAAATACTTCATTTGTACCTAAATTTTAAATAAGGTAACCAGGCATTTGGATTAGAGTTATGGTGAGGTGGGATGATTTATTCTAATGAGTATGACCATACAAAACTCTCTTTTGTTGGATGTTAACAAATGCATTCTGAAAAAAATATTTTTAAGTGATTCAAAATCAATTACGTTTTGGACATGTATCATACTTTACTTTACTTGGAGTTGTAATTACTGTTAACATATTAACAACCCAATTGAAAAATGACCAAAAGACCTGAATAGACATTTCTCTAAAGAAGACATACAGATGGCCAACAGGCACATGAAAAAATGCTCACCATCACTGAGTATTAGAGAAATGCAAATCAAAACTACTATGAGGTGCCATCTCACTCTGGTCAGAATTGCCATCATTAATAAGTCAACAAATAACAAATGCTGGAGAAGGTGTGGAGAAAAGGGAACCCTCCTTCACTGTTGGTGGGCATATAAATTGGTACAACCACTATGGAAAACTGTATGGAGGTACCTCAGAAACTACCATATGACCCAGCAATCCTGCTCCCAGGCATATATCTGGGCAAAACTTTCACTGAAAGAGATAACATGCACCCCTATGTTCATTGTAGCACTATTCACAATAACTAAGACATGGAAACAACCTAAATATCCATCAACAGATGAATGGATTAAGAAGCTGTGGTATATATACACAGTGGAATACTACTAAGCATTATAAAGATCACAATAATGCCATTTTTAGCAACATGGATGGAACTAGAGCTCCCATACTAAGTGAAGTCAGAAAAGTAAATACCATATTATATCACTTATATCTGGAATCTAATAAATGGCACAAATGGACCTGTCTCTAGACAAGAAACATAGTCATGGACTTGGAGTACAGACTTGCAGTTGCCAAGGGGGAGTGGGAGGGAGTGTGATGGACTGGGAGTTTGGGGTTAATAGATGCAAATTATTGCATTTGGAGTGGATAAGCAATGAGATCCTGTTGTGTAGCACAGGGGACTATATCTAATTACTTGTGATGGGACACGATGGAGGATAATGTGAGGGCAGGTCAGATTGCTATACAACAGAAATTGACAGAACAATGTAAATCACCTATAATGGAAAAAAATAAAAATCTTAAAAAATTCTTTGTAGCCCCAAAGTAAGAAAGTTTGCTCAAATTATTGAACCTCGTGGTTTTTAAATGATTTGATCCACATATATGTATTTTCTTGACATATTTATTCATATTTCTAGAATCACTTCCTTGGTAAACAGTTTCGGAAAGTATACCAGTAGAAAATGTGGCTGAGAAGTTTCATAGTTTTGATAGTCTTTCTTAACAAGGCTCATAAAATAACTATCTTTTTTTTAAACCTCATGTATGAAATGAAAATTGTGAGGTGGATGATTTTTTTGGAAAAACACCTGCAATGCTCTTGACAGGGAAAAGATAAATATTACTGAAACACAGAGAGGTCTTAGGTGTCAATTAGAAATGAAAACCATGAACACATCAATAGACTCCATGGCAGAACACGTAAAAGGAAATTTTAAAAATAATCAGTAAATACATGAAAAAGATGTTTAACCTCATAAATACATAGAAATATAAAATGTCTAATATTAACAAGACTAACAGAATTCTCTGTTGCTGAGGATGATATAAACCGGGCACATATTCATTTTTGGTGACTGCATAAATTTTTGAAACATTTCTGGAGAATGTAATAGAATAATTATTTTTAAATATGCATACATACTGATTCAGCAGTTTTTTCTAAGAAAAATGAAAAAAAAGTGTCTGCAAATATGTTCATGAAACTAATATTTACAATAATGAAAAACTAGAAATTAAGTGTCCCGCGATAGGGTAACTGGGCCACATTCATAATCAGACCTTATATAGCTGCTTAAAATTACAGAGATTTATTTTATTCAGATGGATATATAAGGCATATTTTTGAGATAACTGGTAAGAGTACATTATGGGAAAGCATGGCTAAATGTATTTATTGAGAGACAACTGGAATCACAGACATTTACTGGAATGCCGAAAGCAGTCTCCCATGGATGGTGATCTGGGGTTCTTAGCAGATGCTGTCAACCCTTAACCATACTTGTACAAGCTTGATAGCCTTCTGCTGAAAATTTCTGGAACTCTGTGTTCCATCTTTCTCTAACCCCACACGTGGAACCATCTGAAACTAAGGAAAAGTGAAAGCTTGGAAGTTAGTCCCAGCCAATGACAAGTGGCATTTAGAGAATCAGCATTCCAGCTGACTCTCCTTGGGGCGAAGTGGGTATAATTCTTAGGCATTGTCCCACTCTCTCTCAGAGATCTCCAGCAAATTGAGGTCTAGCTGTTCTCAGCAGTAACATTTTCATTAAGGCTCTCTTCCTGGATGCTGGATGTTTCTTTGCCTCAGTTCCACACTTCCCAAGAGTGCTTCTTGTAATCACCTTCAACACAAGCCAAATACATTGAGGTCCTTGCCTTAGCTGCTGCTTGAAGTCCAAGAAATGAGCTATTTGTGCTTCTTTATACTCTATTGTATGGTAACACGTCTTTCTGTAGGTATGTGTATATATACACATATAAATTTGTTGTTGCCCTCAACACGAGGACGCACTCTCCTAAGTCTGCAATAAACATCATTGACTTATAAACACCCTACCTATGAATGGGCTGTTCATTTCACACTGCCCTGTGAAAGCGGCGCTCAAATGCTGCTTCCTAGTAACTGCCTAGCCTCTCTGCAGACTGGCTAAAATGACATATCTAGCAGCTTTCAATATGCCTCCTTCCCCAAGACTTTAATCAAAATTAGCACAGTGCTTGGTGTGTGGATAGCACTCAGTAAACTTTGGTAACTATATAAATGCATGAATGCCAAAGCTGATACTGCAGCCTCTGAATGTCAGCTTCTGGAATCCCCTACATTCTAGGAGTAATGAAATTATGCTTTGGGTAGGATATTATTCATCAAGATATCTTTCATCAGATGTTTACCTGGGAAGACAGTGGTTGTTAAACTCCTAGGTTGGTGTGGCACCTGGGCAACCTATTTAAATTCTCCCAAACCTCCTACACTGCTGGTGGGAGTGTAGGTTGATGCCACCACTATGGAGAGCACTGTGGAGGTACCTTAAAAAAATAAATATAGAAATACCATATGATCCAGGAATTCCAGAAATTCTGGAGAAACTATAATTTGAAAACAAAACATGTACCTCTGTGTTCACCGTAGCACTGTTTGCAATAGCAAAAGTAGGGAAGCAACCTAATGTCCATCAACAGAAGACTGGATAAAGAAGATGTTGTACATATATACAATGAAATATTGCTCAACCATAAAAAGAATAAAATAATGCCATTTGTAACAACATGGATGGACCTAGAGATTATTACACTAAGTGAAGTCAGACAGAGAAAGACAAATATCATATGATGTCACTTATATGTGGAATCAATGAAAATAATACAAAAGAACTTACAAAACATAAACAGATTCAAAGATTTCAAACCAAACATCATTGCAAGGGGGAACACTGAGGGGAGGGATGGATTGGGAGGCTGGGGTTGTTATATACACATGACTGTACACAAAATCAATCAGTAACAAGACCCTACTTTATAGTCTTAGGGAAATCTATTCAATACTCTGTGGCAGTCTATATGGGGTAAGAACCTGATAAAGAATCAATATACAAGTGTATCTATGGCTAATTCACTTTGCTGTACATCTGAAACTAACACAACACTGTATGTCACTTATACTACCTTAAAATTTTTTTTTTTTTTTTTTTTTTTTTTTTGCCTTTTGTCATTTTATGGCCGCACCCGCGGCATGTGGAGGTTCCCAGGCTAGGGGTCTAATCGGAGCTGTGGCCACTGGCCTGCGCCGCAGCCACAGCAACGCGGGATCCGAGCCGCGTCTGCAACCTACACCACAGCTCACGGCAACGCCGGATCGTTAACCCACT
>PVHT021183705.1:23596383-23660967 GCA_004024745.2 Catagonus wagneri | reverse complement strand
AATTTATAAAGCAAAACAAAACAAGATTCTCCCAGACTCAGTTTTCTGTGTTCTATGATGATGTAGTGTTGGAAGATTACCAGGGTCACTGATATAAAACACTTACAGTGCAGAGCAGGAGTTCACATGGTGTCAGCTCCTTGAGGAGAGAAGTTTATGGATGTATCCAGTTCTTCAGAGATGTATCAGGACATATGGAGACTTACAAGGCCGGTCTGTTTTACATGGCACTACACAATGCTGTTCTTTGTTAGGAGACTCTGTTGGCAAGGAGGTAGGATGAAATTCAGGATCACTGAAATCTGGGAACTGCCTCTGGAGTCTCACAACTAACCCAGACATCTAAAATCTTTTACTTCTTTGAGTACATGAAAGGTGTTTGGACTCCACAAGGTTTCAGGTTCCAAACTCTCTATTCTGTGTCTGTGTCCTGACCCTCCGTTTTTATTTTTTATAATTAATTAATACGTTTATTTATGTCTTTTTAGGACTGCACCGTGGCATATGGAAGTTTCCAGGCTAGGGGTCCATTGGGAGCTGCAGCTGCTGGCCTGTACCACAACCATAGCAATACAGGCTCTGAGCCACCTCTGAGACCTACACCACAGCTCAGGACAATGCTGGATTCTTAACTCACTGAGCAAGGCCAGGGATTGAACCCGGGTCCTCATAGAAACTAGTTGGGTTCCTTACTGCTGAGCCACAGCGGAAAAATCCCTGACCCTCCATTTTCAAAAGAAGGGTTAAAAAAAAATGTCAGAATGTCCCCTTTGCCTTGGATTATAAGGGATTAAACTTTTAATTACTTTGTGTCATAAAATCCTGTCACGGAGGTACAAATATACTTATGTCACATGAATTCAAGAAGCTTCTAAAACCATGTTTATCCACACTTGATAAAGGCAGTAGTATCTCTTCTCTACTGTATGAAATTACCAGCAAATAACAGTTACTAAGTGCTGCTTTTTTCCTTGCAGTGTATTTAAAGTGCTAGATATGTCCTCCAAATATTAAAGCCACCTCAATCAAGGTTGGCTACAGACTTACATTATTTGAGAAACCTCACTGTTGGGAAAAGTTCCACAGACATAAAGATAAGTTGGAGCTTCTAAAGTGTTTCCTGGGGGACAACAGGCTTTGTTTCCTTTGCCTTTTTGAGTCTCTCTCTTTTTCTCTCTCTCTCTCATTTCATGCTCTCCTCTTTGCTCTCTGTGCCTGTCTTTCTATTGTCTTCTATTTTGACTTCTCTATTTGGAAATGAAAACATCTTTGTCACTGCAGGTGTGATCTTTAGAGTTGGTGCATTAGGCTTTTTTTAAATTGGTATTTTTCAATATTCTTTTCTGTCATTTGAATTTCTGTGATATAGTGTATGTGTATACATACATATACTTGAAAATGCTATATTCATTTCAGGGAATATTGATTTAAACGTGGACTAGACAGTCCTTTAAGGCAGAGAAACAGCAACAACAACCAACTTGTGGAGGAGAAAAAGCTAGCAAAAGTCTTATAAAGCAGAATTACATAGCTCTATACAACGATAAAGTGATTTTTGTTTTAGGCTCACAAAATATACCTGCACTTCATTATTAATTCCGTACTGGTGTCCCAGAAATATGGAGGGACACAAAAGGTTTGGAAAGGATTCAGAGGAGATTATTGAGATGAGCTGAACTGTAGAAGAGAAACCAGATGGCTAATCTAATATTGGCAATGCCATTGTGGAGTGTGGGGAGTGATGGGGAACAGGGATCACCCTGGCTCCAGCCTCACTGTTGACAAAGTGGAGACATTTTCAGGTGAAGAGGAAGAAAACAGTGTTCTGATGTTGGTAATTCTAAGTCTTTAAATCCCATTTAATATATTTTTTTAAGTTTAAATTTTAAGGTTTATTTTATTAGGAACCTAGTATATTTAGGTCTGCTGAAAAGTCAGTAGGACAAACTCGTTAACAGCTTAGCAAATTCCCTAGTTCTTTGAACTTGTGGCTGGTTTGTTAAAACCTTGAGACATTTAAACACCACTATAAACAGGGTGACTATGAGCATACAGAGGAGCCAAGGGGGCTGAGATATGCTATTTTTTGACTTATTGCTGAATAAGTAAATGTTTTTCTTCTTTACCTTCTCTCTTTACCTATGAAACCCCTGGGGGACCCCACCTATTTTAGATCAACTTAGAAGATGTAATTAGTGGATTGAATGTTATTTCGTGTTGCTTGAATACAAATGAAATGCCTGTGTCCATAGGACCTTGCTAAAGACAGAACCATGTTGTCTGGAAGTTATATTTCAAATTCATCTAGCTGATTTTATCTTTTTTTGTGACTGAGACAAATTAAATAGCAATTGTATGAGACGGTCTTTTGTCTTCATGGAGAGCTAAGATGTCTTTTATACATGAAGTGCTGTTTTATTATCTTGGGCTTGTGCACTTTAAATTAATGGCCTACTTAATTATGACTGAATTCAAGTCAAATTTCTATGCAAGTCCTAAAGAGTGGCATCCATATGAATGCTAAAGTGTTTATCAGGATTTTTTTTCTTAAATACCAAGAAAATTAACTTTGATTGGGACCTGAATTTAAGGTATCCTAACTTCAACATTTTTCTCTTCTGCATAGTTGTGTTATCTGAGAATTGGGTAATTTGGATATATTGGATACGGTCTTGTAATCATAAATTAATAAAATATTAGCAAAGGGCATGGAGATTTCTGAATTGGCAGACAATCCAAGATACAGGTTTTAAAAAGAAATGAGATTGGAAGAACATTAAGTGGCTTTAGATGGCATGCCCATAGATTAGAAGCATTCTTGACTGGAACTCCCTGTCTCCCACGTTAGAATCAGTTTGGCTGGAGCACAGACAGTGGACATGGGAAAGGGGTTTATGGAGAAGGGGATTTAAGAAATAGCCTGATGACTACAGAAAGGAACTTCTAAGCCCCATCCCCCAGGACTAAGCTGGCAGTCAGTCTGCTGAACTTGGCCTCTTGTATAAAGAGTATCTGGAATCACCATCTTTAACACAATCAAGAGGACACTAAGCACTAATGTCTCCACTAATATTTTTATAAAGACTGTATGTGAGTGTCCATCATTCAAGAGAGTGTTTAGCGTTGATTTTATGTGCATAGGTATGTTGGGAATGATGGGAATTCCATGACATGGGTATCATTGCTTAATGCCCTTTATGCCTACGTATTTATTAGTAGGCACTCTTTCCACTGTCGAGAGCAGCCATCAAAAGTGATGTGCACACTGTGGGAGGAGGTAGGGAAGAAGCCAAGACGTAAGGCTCTGGGCTCCACTGCCCACAGTAAACAGAAGAGTTTCATTCACCTATGTTAAGTCTTACCATTGTGCATAAAAGAACATTTGAAAAAAAATACCACCACTAAATGTGATGCTATTTCATGTACAGTACATACATTCTTTTACTTATAATAATAATAAATAAAATATAACTTAATTTAGATATATTTTAAATAAATGTGTATATAAAATAAAAATATCATGTTATAAAATATATCGCATATTATGCCATGTTATTTAATTATTTCAAATTATTTTTATATATATATATATATATAAATATATGCAGTCAGGTGGACGTTGGCAGACTTAGTACATAATGCTTCCATTTACCCAATGCAAGCCACTTAAAACAGCAGGAAAAAAAAGATACCTAAAAATAATTCAACCATCACATCATGTGTGGGAGGAGGGTCAGAATGTCATCAAAAGTGCAGAAATTGTGAGAAATTTTTTAAGACAGTGGCAAATTGGTATGCTTATTCCTATCAGTAATCTTACTTGAATTCTTAATACTCTAATGCATTTTTCTCTTTTACTCTCTTGACTCACCTAATAGAAAAAAAATGTAATGTATCATTGTTATTTAACTTTGCTGAATTTTTTGATATCAATTTGTATTTTCTAATGTTAATTGTATCTCTCTTTCCCTTTTAAAATTGAAATTTGGGGATTTTCCTATTGTTGCATCATAAATTTATCATTATTTGTCTATCAATGATATTTGAACTTTTTTTCAGATATTTCCCCATTTTTGCAATAAAATTTTATTTGTGGAATTGGTGCTTTTAATCTGTAAGATGTGAGAAGCAGTTTTAGATACATACTGTACCTACTCTCTGGTTTTAAAAACACCTAAAAATATAAAAGCAGTGAAAAGTATTCATAACTTCATTGTGGGAAGATATATTCTAAACTCATGGTTTACGCAGTTATATCAATAATGTCAATGAATTGCAATAATACTTATTATTGCATTTGATTCCTAAATTGTATAGAAAGATTAAACTGATCATCCCCTCTTTGAACATTTTTAATTGAATGTTACTATCCAAATTTTGAATACCCCATATCATAAAAAAATAGATTTAACACTTTAGATTTTTCTAACCTTCAATTTGACAGTATCTTTCATTTTTTAAATGAATGTAATTATCTTTGGCTATGAAGTGTGATAATTCACTCATACTGTACTTTGGAATTAAGGCATTTCAAGACAGATTTTTGCAGCTCACTGGTTATAAGTGGGATGTTGACATGAGGAGTAACTTAATATAATCATTATTATTTGAAGTATTGCACGCATATTGTATTATTCTTCTGTGCAAAGAGGTATAAAATGCTTCAGTTTTTAAGGAAGTTATGAAGGAAATATGAAAACCACAGTTTCATGTTAAGAGAAACTTTTCACATGTATAGATATAGTAGATAATCTTACTGAGCTTTGCAGCTGCAACCAAGGTTAATGATCAATAATTTGGGTTGAATCTATGCTGGAGTCCACCAAAAATGATAATAATAATGTATATATTATACATTATTATAATTATATATATCATTAAAGTATGTATTACCTTATAATTGCATAGTAATATATTATAATATTATAATATATTAGTGTTATTATTTGCAGATTTTGAAGAACTGTCTGCCAGATAAGTAAGTTCAGTTTTTGGCCATAATATTAACTATTATGGGGTTTTGGATAAATCAATTAAGCAAAATGTATTTAGTTAAAATCTTCATTTATAACTGAGATTGGATAATGTCAAGTGAGCTTTGTTTTTTCATAAGATTTTAATCCGGTTGAAATCTTTTTTCTCTACACTTAGATTTTCTTTATATTAGCCGCAAACTCTCTCCATCAGACAATCTAATGTACTTACTAACCCCCCAAACCATCCTTTATTTCTTAGAGCTTTCTGGGGGTAGAGAGTGACCCACCAGACTTTCTTTTAAGGACCTCAAATTAATTCACTTTAAGTCAGAACCCCTCCCCTTCCAGGTTTACCAGCATTTGTGTGTTGATTTTAATGATCACATGTGTTTACAGAGCAGTCAGGACACATTAACCAATCTTTATGGGCCACATGATTACCTTAAGTTTGCACCTAAAGCCCTGGTTTTCTTTCATTTTCCCCCAGTGATCTTTGTATTTTTTTCCATTTCTATGTTGTAAAAACTTTCAGTGTATAGTAAATATTTTTCTCTCCATAATGAGGCTCACGGATTTCAGAAATCTAAATGATCCAGAGGAAAATCAGTCATTCCCATTCAGTTTTAACAAGAACTTCCTTTATTGACTATTGATTTTCATCTTCACCGTCAGCTGCATGTGGAGAAGGGCGATTGGACTCCAACATGGTGCCTATCACCGCCGGCCTCCTGAGCCTCTGGGAAAATCCATACTGCCCCACTTAGAAAAGCAAGCATTACATGACCAGTCTTACATACCCTCAAGTGCTCTTCAGCCTGACCCTGGCCTTCCTTTCGAATCACAAACCCTATGCCTGCCCTACGTGGAACCTCTTCTTCAACCATTCTGAGGAACATACTGCAACATGAGAATACCATATTTATCTCTCAGAGTAGAGACTTCTTAAAGCAGAAAAGAGAGTTTGAAGTGCAGCTTGAGAGATGGATTGGATTTCAGTGGTCAAACATTGCCCATCTCAAGCCTTTCCTGAAAATTTCAAGTAGCATCATATGTCTTGACCTTGACCTTCTAAACCAGAGGGAACAAGTGTATATGCACGGACAGCCCTCCCAACTCCAGACATCACTTGTATATGGGGCACAGCATTCTTTCTGTTAAACTCAAATATATTTGTTATATTATATGTTGTGCTTATTCATTGGTTTGTTGACTCTCTCACTAGGATGAAGCTGGGGCTTTTTGACTTTTTGTTCACAGATGTATCTATAGCTTTTAGAATCATGTCTCTTATAAAGGAGACACTCAGTAAAAATTTGGCAAGTGGATATGTCTCAGAATCTTTCTCAGCCACAGAATTACTGTCTAGCCCTGTCAATTAATGTGCATTAGTATTCAGAATGAAATTCTGTTTTCCATCTGCATTTGCTCCTTATTTTAGGCTATGATGTAGTTCATTGTTTGTCATGAATGTATCTTATCTCCCCATTACTAGACAATGCGTAAAGCTCCATAACTATATAGTATTACCTGTAACTATTTTTTTTTGGGGGGGGGCATCATGAATAATGCAGAGGCCAGTAGATTTCAGTGAATGGATTTCTATTGTGGTTGTTTTATAATGTGTCAACTTAGTTAAGCTGAATGACATCTCCAGAATTCCCCTTTTTTGGTATGTTTCTGGATTGGGTAGGACAAAAACGATATTTTCTTGTGAGATATGGAGGGAAGGTATGAAGTAGCAGTTATCTGGCAGTCTACACATCTTTATCCCCTGGCTAACCTCACTGGCCTGAGGCAGAGACTGGGATGACACAGCCCCACCTTTCCCCAGCCTTCCTTGTCATTGGACTCTGGGGCCAAATGTGTGTCTTTAGCTCCATGACGAGAGGCCCTAGCTTTGGCAGGACACCCAAGGTGCCAATAAGAACTAATACATGGTATAGTTTACCCTTCTAGTTCTAGCTCTTGCTTGCAGATACTAGCTTGCTTCTCCAAAGCTTTACATTGATCCACTCTTCCTGCTTGCCTGCCTTATGGGCTTCAAGCTCCAGCACCAATCATGTGGACAATAGCCTTGAAGAGATTGCTAAACCAGCTCCCACGGTGGCCTAAGGTCAAATCCTTGTCCACGTGCCTATCTATCTATATATCTATCCATCTATGTGGTTGCACCCTTATGATACATGTACTATATGCCAGGAACTGAGTTTGATAACACATTTTTCATACTTTCAACAGCCTTATATATTATAATTATCTTTCTGTTTCAGAAGATTCAAAATCGCAACTGCTTGGTTCCTAAATCTGTGATCTTTTCATACTCCATACAGTCTTAACTGTAGATTCTCTTCTCAAAATATTTATGAAATAAAACATTCCTGCATCATAAATACATTAACATGATTCTGCTAGCCCCTGCCAAAGAATTTTGTATTTTGGAACAACAACAACAAAAAATTGATGAAAAACAAAACAAACAGCAGAATGTTTCCCTTCACTGTGGTCCATCTAGGAACTTTTCCAATGTGAGCTTTGAGAAGTTGGATGGATTTTGATTGAAGCACCAATTGTAAAATCAGCTTGGGTTCTTAAAATTGAAATGCTGATCTGCCCTTGATGGTATAAAACAAATTAAAACCCCAACTAAACTATTTACACTTCTACTATGGCTTTTCATCTTAATGTGTCCTACTTGGTTTTTAGAAAGTATTTATTTCTGCATTTTCACTTCAAGAATATAATAAAATCTCCCTTTTGAAGGTGATAGTTTAAAAATGGTGCTAAACAAAACATCCTATTTTGTTCGTAGAGACTAAGCAGTGGTTCCTTTTCTACCCCAGCTCCTACCCCAGGTTGTGGTCCTCTGTCTATTATCAGCCACAGAAAAATCTCAATGGGAAAATGCATGTAAATCACTTTAAAATCGTACTTGAAACACACTCGGTTTTAACCAGTATTAGCTATTATTATTTTCATGTTAATTATTGTATTCTATGATTATTCTGTTGCATCTGGTAAGAGACTCTTCACTTAATCTCAATCAAACAAATTCTGCATCCTGAAGGCCCCCTTTGATTTCCATATTCAGACCATTTAGAATGATGAGGCTTCCAGAATGTGTGTTGTACTCCCTATGATGACCAGAAGAGGGCGCAAGATGTTCTTTTTAAAAGTAAACCTTCCTTTCTGCCTCAAATTGGTAGTTCTGAAACAAAGTTCTCATCCTTGGAATGGGTCAGCATTACACAAACTAGCTTCATAGAGAACTAATATTTTCTATTTCCAACTGTGTAATGGAAAAAAAAAATGATGTTTCCTCTTGTCTTCTAATTTTATAGGTCATTGCCTCCTCTCCACAGAAATTACTGAAAAATTTGATTTGTAGTGAATAGTTCACTGTTTTATTAGCATATTTGTTTAGCTTACAAAGAACTTATCCACTCAGTCACTCATTCATACAGATAGACATTTAGCTAAGACTTATCAGACACCCTAACTGTGTGAAAATGTGAATCATGTTAGGAGGAGTAAAAGGAAGTTTAAGTTGAACTACAAAAGAGAACAGAAATTGTAATGGTCTGGATGTATCCACTGGGTTTGCTTTTTTTTTTTTTCTTCTTTGTCTTTTTAGGGCCGCACCCACAGCATATGGAGGTTCCCAGGCTAGGAGTCCAATTGGAGCTCTAGCCACTGTCCTACGCCATAGCCACAGTGACGCAAGATCCGAGCCCCAGCTGTGACCTACATCACGGTGCATGGCAGTGTTGTGTCCTTAACACACTGAGTGAGGCCAGGAATCTAACGTGCATCCTCATGGATGCTAGTCAGATTGGTTTCTGCTGAGCCATGAAGGGAACTCTCTGGATATATCTTTTGGATGCCAGTCTAAAGCCATCTCCAGTATGATGCAAACAAGCCATTTAAGGATATGACTTCTCATTAGTGATAATTCATTAGCTTGTCAATAGTTTACATGTCTGTTAATCACCTCCTGGATATGGCTCCCTTCAGACAACCATAAAGTGAGATTTTTCATTTTTCAGAACAGTTTTCACCCTTTTCCCCTTGAATTTACCTACACCTTATCTTGTCACAGAGAGTTGACACAGATAATCACATTTGTTCCATGTGGTCGACCTAAGAGGACCAAAGAATCATTACTGGTACTTTTGTACGTGTCACCCATTATCCATTGAAGAGGCAGAGGTTAAGGAGAGGCAGTTATGGAACTGGAATTCAGGGTCCTGATCTCCAATCCCATTTGATATTCAAGGTAGAACTATCCATAGTAGGTATTCCTTAAACATGGCTCCTCCTCGTTTTGTTTCAGTGATAGGCTCAAATTCTTGCTGATTGTCAGTTAAACAGAAAAGGAGAGAGATAAAGGGGGAGGGAGGGAGAGAGTTAGTTATCAAAAATCTGACTTTTAAAATAAATGAGACAGGAGTTTCCGTCGTGGCTCAGTGGTTAACGAATCCGACTAGGAAAAATGAGGTTGCGGGTTTGACCCCTGGCCTTGCTCAGTGGGTTAAGGATCCGGCGTTGCCGTGAGCTGTGGTGTAGGTTGCAGACGCAGCTCGGATCCCGTGTTGCTGTGGCGTAGGCTGGCAGCTACAGCTCCTATTAGACCCCTAGCCTGGGAACTTTCATATGTCGCGGGTGTGGCCCTAGATAAGGCAAAAAGACAAAAAAATAAAATAAAATCAAATAATGAGACAATGTAAAAATTTTGGAACCAGACAGTAGTGATGGTTGTACAACATTGTGAAGTACTTCATGGCACTGAATTTTACACTCTGAAATTGTTAAAACTGTTGATTTTAATGTATGTGCACCTTACCACAGTTTTTAAAATGGTATAAACAGGGGATCATTTGGATTCTGGCTTCAGAAGCAACCAAAGAGAGGGAAGGGTAGAGGTATCCAGGAAGTCCCTGTAAGGAAGATACTTTCTGTGAGTCAGTTTTCTCATAGACCCTTCCAAGAGTTAAATATTCCACTTAGTCAGTATCTTAGCTTAAGGTTGCATTTCTTCTGAAAAAAAAAATCTTTTCTTTTTACTCAAACAATTTTTATCAAAAGATTGTGAAAACCCAGACTTCATTCTCAAAGAGATCATAGATCTCTGGGCCTGAGAATATATTCCCACGTAATAAATAAAAACAAAAGCCAAAACAGGAGTGAGGCATTTATTCAGAGAAGACTTCAAGGTGTTTTCCTTAAAATCTGACTCCTAACTTTGATGAGGGGAAATCCCCATATGGGCCCCAAACAGTCCTGACAATCACATTAGGTGTTACCTCATTAGAACTGAAATCATCTTCATTCAAGTGTTCAAAATATTTTGAGTATTTCTCTATAGTCATTTGGAGAAAAACAATTCTTTTTCCTCCCCACACTTCAATGCTTCTGCTTTCTTTGGCCATAATATATTATTATAGACCACCTTGATTCCAACTAACTTATAATCACCTTTCTTTGGACTAATTAAAAAAAAAAGGAGTTCTCAGTGGAAATGAACCTGACTAGTATCCATGAGGATACAGGTTCCATCCCTGATCTCACTCAGTGGGTTAAGGATCCAGTGTTGCCTTGAGCTGTGGTGAAGGTCACAGATGCGTCTCAGATCCCACACTGCAGTGGCTGTGGCATAGGCAGACAGCTGTAGCTCTGATTCCACCCCTAGCCTGGGAACGTCCATATGCTGCATGTGAGACCGTAAAAAAAAAAAAAAAAGCAAAATAAAATAAAATAAAAAAGTTATGCCATAAGGTAGGGAATCCACATTTGCTGTTTTAATTAATTTTCCTCACAGATAAGATTCCCTGCTTTCATGATGTAAAGGCCTTGGAGCAACTTCCCTCTAGGGTGTTTGAAATGTTTAATTTTTTTAGGTTTTTATCCATCTGTGCATCGCTCCTGCAGTGAGGTCTGTTCATGTGCCCAGAAAGACTCATTCCTGAAGTTCACCCTTGGTCAGGGTCAGAAGAATGTTTTCTGTTTCTTGTATTCACCTGTGAGTCTAACTGTTTGAAGTGTGCCAGAATGAATTTGTCAGAAACAAACTGGTTTAACTTTATTTCATTAGCAGTCTGTTTAACTCACAAGCTTTGCTCTAGTATTTCTCATGGAAAAATATTGCTCTTTTCAATATTGTAAGTTTGAGAACAACAAGCTTCATATACCTTTTCTTTATCCATCTATCTGTCATTGGACACTTAGGTTGTTTCCACATCTTTGCTTTCGTAAATATTGCTTCCGGGAACATGGGGCTTCTTCGTTCACAAATTTGGAAGTTTCCTGGGTAAAATCTGAAACATGCCCCCATATATGGAAGGCAAGGACAGAATGAAGAGCAGACAACTCTAGGTCAGCAGGTGTCACGTTTAATAAGCAAACTTACATATGAGGCTTGTCTTGGGTGACCATAAGATGAGTAGATCTCTATGCCTGCTCACCAGAATCTCACAGTCCTTAGCTGGAGGACTCTATGAGACCTCCACAACATATTACTCTCTCAAGGCTACGTAATTGCCACAGCCCCAGGTGTGGGAATGGTGGGCTGAACATACTTTCCATGGACAGGGGAGGAAGTGAGAAGCCTCTGATTGCCTGTGTCCAGCTTGTGGGTAAACCACTGGTCACATTCTATTGATTATCTCTTCCAACAGGGGTACAGATATCTAGTCCAAGGATGTCATTTTATTTCCTTGGGATATACAGCCCAATATAGAATTGCTGGGTCATATGGTAGTTCCATTTTTAATTTTTTGAGGAACTTCCATACTGTTCTCCATGGTTGTACCAATTGACATTGCCACCAACAGGGCACAAGGGTTCCCTTTCCTCCTTATTGAAAGGAAAAAACAAATCAACAGAGAACACTGTACCTGGGCAAACTCTCCTTTAGAAAAAAAATGGAGAGAGAAATACTTTCCTGAACAAACACAAAAGCTGAGAGAGTTCATCACCACTAGCCCTGAATGCTAGTGGTCCTTCTTTAAGAATGCTAAAGGTCGTTCTTTAAGTAGGAAGCAAAAGATGCTAATTAATGTCATATCAACATCTGAATGTATTTGTAAAACTCACTGGTCATTGTAAATACTCAAAGTCAGATTCTTTAATATTGTAATAGTGCATAATTCATTAACAACTTTATTTTAAAACTTAAAAAACAAACACTGATATGACAATAATTAAAACAATTTATTGATTAAATATTTTCAGTGCTCACCTCGACTATATGGCTAAATTGAAATATTGCCCGTTATTTTGTCATATTCAGTCTTCACCAGAAACCCATCTGAACAAAGTTGAACAATCTGTAATCAAATTTCATTCTGGGTATTAGCCATGATCCTTGGGACAAGTCACATTCTCTCTGGGTGGTCTAGTTTCCTAATCTGAAATGTAAGATTAGATAACATTGAAAGTTGAATCAAGGTCCAAAGCAGTGTTTATCTGGTAATATGTTTACCAAGGACAAAACCACAATCTACTGCTGATTACAGAGGGTCAGTCATGATGGAAAGTCACTGTGCTCCCCTCAGGAGGAGAAACAGATGCGTAAATCATTCCTTCCTTGCACAGCTATTTATTGATATTGAAGTCTCCAAAGTGCCAGGCACTGAGTTAAGTGCTAGAACTTAACAGTGAACAAAAGCATCTATGGAACAAATTTAGTTGAGAAGATCCTGGGCAGACTGATTCTGTGAAAGACACCATGGACTTTGAGATCAAAGAGATCTATCTCTGAATTCCAAGACTTCCCTTTACTAACTGGCATTTAGACCTTGGCACAATTCAAGGTTTATAAGGTATTATTCAGTATGTTTGGAGGAATAAGATTCTGCATATGTGGCTATAATAAGACCTTTATTCATATGTACCTTGCAAAGAAACTCTTCTAGTGAGGAATTTTCATTACTAGCTCTTCCTCCTGGGAAGAATCATCCATTAATTCTAGTAAATTAGTAATTGTACTATGCCTCTAAGCAAGAATAGGTAAGTTAAATGTATTTTTGATTTATGGATTTATTAACATCTGAGTCCTAGTTAATATGAACACATTTTTAAACTAGTATTAGGAGAACAAGGGAAAAACGGGAGAAATCAGGAAGCCTTCTTGTGAGCAGGTGCTAAGAGCAGGTAGAAAGAGGCATGAGATTGAATCTATAATGAACAAATTCTCCTCTGAATTATGTATTAACCAGACAGCTTTATTATTTGATGAAATAACTTGCCCTTTTTAATCCCTGTCTTCTGGTATTTAATAACTGAACTGATTCTTGCGTCAGTGGTAAACTGTGCCAGGAAACCGTGGTCCCGGAATTTTAAGAACCTGTGATTGAAGAGGTTAGAATAATCAAGAATAGGGACCCCATGTTCTAGCCCATGTCTCAGCAGTTATCTCTCCACAGGAAATAGAGATGAGAGGAGCAGGGGGACGGTGGAAAAAAGGAAGAAATAGAAAAAAAGTGAACACCTTAATGTTTAAAATATTAACACAGAGATAGAAATGTGTGGTTGAGAGAGAGATAAAAAACTCTAATGAGCAAAGATAAACAGTAATACATCCTGGATCCTGAAGACTACCAGAGTTTTTGTTCACTTGTTTATTCTTTTTTTGTTGTGGCAAGGAACAATTAACATGAGATCTAACTTATTAATAAATTTTAAATGTAAAGCATGTTCTCATTGAGTACAGTTAATGTTTTAGAACACTAGAACTCATTCATCTTGTTTTATTGAAACTTGATGCCCATTGATTAGCAACTTCACTTTTCCCCTTTACTTGGCCTTGGGCAACCATCATTTCACTCTTTGATTCTATGAATTTGACTATTTTAGATATGTTGTATAAGTGGAATCATGCACTACTTGTATTTCTGTGACTAGTTTATTTCACTTAGAATATTTACCTCAAACTGCATGTGTGTTCCTGCATATTGCAGAATTCCCATCATTTTTAAGGCTGAATAATATTCCATTGTGTGTATTTACCATATTTTCCTAATCCATGCATATTATGGAAATTTGGTTTGTTTTCGGAACTTAGCTATTGTGCATAGTTCAGCAACGAACATAGGAATGCTAAAATTTCTTTAAGACCCTGGTTTTCATTTTCTGGATACTCATTTATCCAAAACTGAGACTTCTGTGTCGTATGATAGTTTCATACATATTTTTTTTAAGGAAAACCCATACTGTTTTCCATAGCAGCTGCCCTATTTTGCACTCTCATCGGTGGTGTGCAAAGATTCCAGTTTCTCTTCATCCTGGCCAACACTTTTGTCAGAGGTGTTCTCTCATTGTTTTGATTTTCAAATCCATAGTGATTAGTGATGTTGAAATTTTCTTCATGTACCTTTTGGCCACTTGTATGTCTTCGCTGGAGAAATGCCCATGCAAATCCTTAGCCCATTCTTTAAATTAGGTGATGATGATGATTTTATTACTGAGTTGTAGGAGTTCCTTCCATATGTTGGAGACTAACACTTTATCAGATAAATGGTTTGCAAATATTTTTTTCTGGCTCTAAATGTTGCCTTTTCACTCTGGTGATTGTTTCCATTGCTATGTAGATGCTTTTTAGTTTGATGTCATGCAACTTGTTTATTTTTTTTTACTTTTTATTTATTTATTTTTAGTTGAAGTATCTATGAAATAATTGTCACGGACAGTAAAATGAAGATTTCTCTTTTGTTTTCTTCCAGAAGTTTCATGTTTTCAGATTTTATATTTAAATCTTTAATGTAAACTAATTTTTGATTTAATTTTTGTATATAAGTGTAAAATTCCATTGTTTTGCCTATAGATATCCAGTTTTATCAAAACTGTTTACTGAAGAGACTATCCTTGCCCCATTGTGCATTCTTGACACCCTTGTTGAAGATCAGTTACTTACATATGAATGAATTTATTTCTGGACACTCTATGTTGTTCCATTGGCGTAAATGTCTGTTTAGGCTCTTTTGATACTGTAACTCTGTAACATAATTTGAAATCAGAAAGTGTGATGCCTCCAGGAATTTTGCTCTTCCTTCTCAGGATTGATTGGGCAATTTCTGATCTTTTGTGCTTCCATATGAATTTAAAAATTTTCTTTTTTTATTTTGATAAGGATGGCATTGAATCTGTAGATTGTTTTTGGGAGTTTGGACATTCTGATATTGAGTATTCCAATCCATAAGCACAAGATGTTTTATTTATTTGTATTTCATTTAATTTTTTCACCAATATTTTATTGTTTTCAGTGTCCAGCTTTTTCACTTCCTTGGTTATGTTTATTCCTAAATATTTTTGATGCTATCATAAAGGAATTGTTTTTCTAATTTCTTTTTCATATAGTTCATTGTTACTGTACAGAAGCACATTTGATTTCCGTATGCAGATATTGTATCCTGCAACTTTATTGAATGTACTGATTAGTTCTAACAGTGTTTGTTGGAGTCTTTGGGGTTTTCTCTATATATGATCTTGTTGTCTGTAAGTGGGGACAATTTTGTTTATTTTTCTTACATAATTTCTGCTTAGGATTTCCATTACCATGTTGAATAAAAGTGGTGAGAATGCGCATCTTTGCTTTGTTCCTAAACTCAAAGGAGATACTTTCATATTTTCAAAGTTTATATCGGTTATCAGTGGTGTTAAATATGGACTTTTCACATATGGTTTTATCATAGTCAGGTAATATCCTTATACTCCTACTTTATTGATAGTTTTACCGTGATGATGGATTTTTTTTTCTGCATCTAGTGAAACAATCACATGTTTTTCTGTTTTTGATTTTTTGTTTTTTTTAATTGGCCACACCCAGGGCATGTGGAAGTTCCTGGGCCAAGGAGCAAACCTTTGCCACAGTTGCGACCTGTGCCACAGCTACAGCAATACTGGATCCTTAATGTGCTGTGCCACACAGGAATTTCCTAGACAAATACATGATGTTTATCCTTTATTTTTTTAATGTGGTAATCGCATTAATTTATTTTCATAAGTTGAAAATTTTTGCATCCCATGGATAAATATCACTGTGTCATAGTGTATGATCCTTTTAATGTGCTGTTGGGTTTGATTTGCTAGTGTTTGGTTGAGGATTTTTGCATGTCTATTTATCAGGGACATTAGCCTGCAGTTTTCCTTTGTTGTGATACCTTTGTCTGGCTTTTGTATCACGGTAACACTGGCTTCATAAATTGAGTTTGGACATGTTCCATTCTCTTCAATTATTTGGTTTTGAGGAGGAGGACTGACATTAATTCTTTTTTAAATGTTTGATAGAATTCACCAGTGAAGCCATTTGGTCCTGGACTTTTCTCTGTTCAGAGAATTTTGATAACTGATTCAATCAGCCTTGCTTTGTTTTGTTTTTTCTTAAGCACTTTGAAAAAGCCTAGAGCCTGAGGACATACAAATGTGTATCAGGATGAAATCCCTATAGGAACTTTAAATAAGCATTTTGGAGTTAAATATTAGTATATGTTCAAAAGAATAGCTAATGAGTGGTTGTAGCGTTGTCCTCTGACCCACTCCACCACACACGCCTACCTGCTGCCATTTTTGTTGATTGAAGTATAGTTGATTTACAATGTTGTGTTAGTTTCAGGTGCACAGCAAATCAATTCAGTTTAACATGTATAAACATATATATATATAAAACTCATGTATATACATGTATACATATCTACATATATATACATAGATATATACACACATGTTTTTTTGCATATATGTGTATAAACTACATATATTTTTTCTGATTCTTCCCCCTTGTGAGTTATTACAAAATACTGAGTATAATTCCCTGGCTATACAGTCGATCCTTGTTGGCCATTTACTGCAACATGAATGGACCTGCTGCCTTTTTAATATAATAAGTGGAACCCCATGTTGGCACTTCCTAGCTGTCTCTTTCAATTAATCCTCCAGGTGCATAAGTGCCTAGTACAAAGCCCCTGCTATTCTCTATTCCTTGATCAGCCACTGACCCAATTTGATAAAGCAGGACATACACACTTAGGAAAGCCTTTGACTCTGGAGAAATCTGTACCCACCCTGGCTCGGAACATTTATTTTTACTCCTTTTAGAGCAGATGTGGGAAAATACCTAAATGCCACACCCTGTCTGGGAAGGGTCTTCAGGGTTTTCTTCAAAGGGGCAGGGGATAGAGCATGTGATCGGGAGTAGGTGCAAGTGACCTGAAAATCTAGGAAGTGCTTCTTGTTGCCCAAAACTATTGCAGAGGGAATGAAAAGGAAGTGCAGTGAGATTAGGCCACTTGCTTGAGGCCATGCAGCAAGAGGACAGGGCTGGACTCGGTCCTTTCAACTTCAAACGCTGTTTTGTTTTTTCCATTATGCTATTCTCAAAACCACCAGAGAAATAAGTGATGTTGGCCCAACCCATAATCTGCCTGTGTACGAAGAACTTTTAATTCTCACATATATTGACATGCCTAGCATCCTTATTAAGCCCGTACTTTTCACATGCAAAGATCCCATTACTGACCACTAGCATGCAGGAAGACCATTTACGATAGTGGCTAATGGTGATAACATAGCTACATAAAGCTGTCTGTAGTTGTTTGCTCAATCTCTAGAGTGGTCAGAGATCCCGGCAGTAGATCAACTAACCAGAGGGAGGGGTGTCATTTACTGTTATAAGGTACAGAATGACTCTACAGTGAGCTCAGAGCCTTAGCTGACAGTTAAAATTGGTTAAATGTTTTCCAGTTTAGGTTTTGGAAATCAGTGCAACCTGTACGCAATACCAGAGAAAAATAACTATCTAGTGTGCCACTAAACATCAAGAGAATGTCACAGAAAGGGCTCAGGGGTCGCAGAGATTTAGCCAGCTACCCAGGAGGAAGTCAGCACATGTCTGGTTCTACATTGTTTGGGTTACAATTGTTCATCTGCCAGAACTTTAAATTGCCTGGAAATTAGACACTCATACAGGGAGATGATCTCACTGTTGAATCAAATCCGTAGGAGAGTGAAGGAGTAGGGTGAGGCAGAAGGAGGAGTTGAATACATATGACACAGGGACAGCAAAGGATCCTGCAGGTCACCCTGGATTCAGAATGGCCTTTTGGAATCACTCTGTAATGCAGGAATGCAAGCCTTTCTATCCCTTACTGGTCAGTTTTTTGACACAACCAGGTCCTGGAGAAGCACTTACCTTTGAATTAAGTGTTCACTTTTCAGCTGGCAGCTGTCAATCGTCCACTCTTCCAACAGCTGGGGGAAGGAGGACCTCAGTCCTAGAGGGGTGGATCTTGGGGATGCAAATGGAGTCCTCTCTAGTGGCACCACCTGTGCCACTCAAATCCAATTGTCTCACATAACTTGTGGAAATAGCACTGTTAGAAGCATGTAATTCTCTTTTTCTTGGGAAACTTAGAAAGCTTTGTAGGATAAACTATAGCACCTGCTGCTGAAGCTGATCTTGAAACCAGAGCTGACACTCATCATGTCTCTCCCCAACTAAGGATTCTGAATTCTGTGCATCCTCAGTGAGCACTCACTTCTCTGGGTATCATGAGCTCAGTTGGTGACATAAGCAATACCTTCATCAGGTTCAAGGTATCTGAGTCCTTGGTCACCCAGCTTTCCTTGGGCTGTAACCATTGCTCTTGTATACTTTTATTATTAAAATCAGTAAAAGACACTATGGAGGAAGATGTGGTGGCAACGATAGTCTTCCCTATGCATCATAAATGACAGACATGCTACCTCATGTAAATGATCCCTCCCTTTTCCTATGCATCTCTTGGCAGGAGGAGACCCAAGTAATATTCAACAACCATGGCTGGAAGTTTATTAAAATGTTTTCTCTGTCCCGTGGTGAAATCATATCCCTCTGGGAACTAGGATTCCTAAAGCTGCCAAGTCCGGGCTTGTGAGTCTGAGAAGCATGTATTCCCAAAGAGTGTCACTTAGAATCATGACAAGAAGGACTGCTTCAACTTCTCCTCTTGAGTCCAAGACTGATGTGTTTATCTGCTGGAGAAAAGAATTGCAAAGTCGTTGTTGATTTTGTGTGTATTCTGCATCTTTGAAGGTGGTGCTCTGTCTCCACATGGGAACCTTGAAGAAGCATCCCAGATTCAGCTGGGTGGTACCGTATGTGATAGGGCCAAGGGATCCCACTAGGCTGTGCCAACTGCCACATCTTTGTGATAAAGTGGGATTGTTGGCCTGTTGTGGTGTAATGCAGGACCCTATGTCAGCAAAGGAAATACATTGTAATTCCAGAGATCTTGGTGCTCTTTGAGGCCCAGAGAGCAGGAAAGGTGAGTCCATCACCAGCATATGAGTTTATCGTAGTCAAGATGAATCTCTGTTCTTTCTAGGGTGAAAAATTCCAATTGTAAACAACTTGTCAACAAGTGGCCTGTTGGTCACTTGAGAAATAGTGCCATTCTGGAGGCTCAGTATTAGTTTCTGAAGATGGAGGTGTGGGCTTTTGGCATTGGTAGTAGCTGAGTCAGCTTCGCAGTTGGGCCCATGTATACTCTCCATTTCTGCTACAATGTCTACTTTGTAAATCCATGGTACCAGGACATGAGTTGATATTAACTGGCCAAGAGATATTGATATTGATATTCTGTCTACTTGGCCAAGTAGATAAATAGGTTATTTTAGTAACAGGTTATTCTATTTAGTTTCTTGGTGTCTCTTTTGCAGCAGCTGTCCTTTGGTTAGTGTTGGTATTAACATATGATATCAGGAATTTTATACTTTTGTGTCTGCTCTCATAGGTCCAACAACATTCCTCTTAACTAAATTCATTGTCACCAACTTTTCAGTCCTTCTTCAAGGTCCTAAGCAACTAGAAAGATGTTTGTCAATGTCTGTGAGTCTGTATTTATTCTGCCAGACCACTTCTCTCTCCAGACAAAGAGGCAAAGGTACACTGGCCAAAGCTTTGCCCACTGGGAGCATTTCCCTTCACCATTACCTTCGAATGTCACTGTAGAGTGTGGCTGCCATTTAGCTTTGTTCCTCCTCTGTCAGGAGGTCATAAATGATGCCCCCATGTACCATATGTGTGAGTTAAAAGGAGAGAAATCCATTTAACAGTTGTGGTTGATTTGGGGTCAGAATGGTCTGCATATTCAGCTTGCTCATGTGCTCTCCAGATGTGTTACTTCCAACTTATGACTTGGTGGCTTTGATAGAACCCAACTCATGATTGGTAATTATGGACACAGGGTTACTTTGAAGCCCTACTTGTTCTTAGGTTCTTAAGGCCGAGTAACACAACAGAAGAAATGTGTCATTTTACTGAACATGACATACCCTCACCACCTAACAAAACCAGAGCTCACCTTATATTTTTATTCTCCTATTGGAGACTTCATAAAATTTCACATGACATCTTTACCCTCTATAGATATTTCTACTACCATAGGATCTGCAGGATTTATAGCCCACATGGCATATCTACTAATACCATAGCCTAAAACTACTGGAGAATCCTTTCTTATTTTGAATCCAAGTCAAAGCTAGTAGTCTTTGTATCACTTTAAATTGCTCAGATCAGAATTTCCAAGTATGACATACACTACTTCCAGAATCTGAACAGCCTTACTAGAATGCCATGCTCTACTGGCCATCTTCATAGTTTTCTGAAGTGAAGACCCTATAGTTGCTGACCTCAGTGATCATTGTTTTGAACTAAAATGTGTCCCCTTCAAATTCATATTTTACAGCCCTGCACTCAAAGTGACTGCACTTGAAGATGAGGACTTTAATGTGAGATAGGGTCATTAAGGTTAAGTGAGGTACTAAAAATGAAGCCCTAGTATGACAGGTCTTCTATCCTAATAAGAACAGGAAGAGATTCCAGGGTTATTACACAGAGGAAAGACAATGTGAGAACAATGAGAGAGAGTATCTCTGCAAGTCAGGTAGAGAGTCCTCACCAGCAATCAACCCACTGGCACCTTGACCTTGGACTTCCTAGCTCCAGAACCAGGAGAAAATGAATTTCTAGTCTCTTAGCTCCCAGTCAATGGAATTTTGTTGTGGCAGCCTAAGCAGATTTATACTCATTATAAGTGATGGTACCTGCCTTACTTTTAATGAAATGTCTACAAACTAGCCTCTATTGTTGCTATTACTGAATCCAGTGTTGTAAAATTATCTTCCATTATAAGTCCTGGTATACAAAGGATAGCTTCCACCAAAGTTCTCAAGGATATTCAGTGTTACTATTTTGCAACCAATTCTTTATCACTTTCATACATGGAATCTCTTTTGGTCCCTTCTGATGAACTATTCAGCTGGTCTAGTTTCTGGCCTTAAATATATATCCATTATATCATGCTCATTCTATAAGTCTTTTGATGATTTCTTCCACTATCTATCCAGCCAGTTACGTGATGTCTATATCACTTTTCAAAAAATTCTGTGAATCATGCTAGCACTAGTTAGTATCCTAATTATCAGTATCTCCTGAAATCTTTAAAAAATACTATAAATTATAAAATAAATCCTGTATGATAGAAAAGTGCTCATATACCTACCAACTACAGTATCCAATTCTGTGTTCTGTGCACTTGCTGACCTGGCATCCTCAGAATCCTGTAACCTATATATTCTTCTGGTTCCTATTGCTACATGTTTCTATATCCTGAAAGCTTCTTTAGGATATAATCCCTTTACTTCCTTAGAATACTCTACCCTTCTCTGGCCAAGTTATGTGGTAGTTGGACCCTAGCTTTTGATCTAACAGCCAGCTCATAAGGAGGTGACCTCTGAATTTTATTCAAGCAAGGAAAGAATTCTGCCTCTAACAGGGAGAAACAGGCCACTTCTGCAAGTGAGGAGAGTTCAGAGAAATCTGTGGTTCCAGTGATTTTGAATATACACGTCTCTGGGCCTCATTCTTTCCCAACAAGTTTCCTCACCTTTGCACAGCAGATTAGCTAAGGCTGAAAACTCAACCTTCTCTGAAATTCTGCTACTCCTAACTTAAGTTCTGAAGGTGAGCCTCAGTTTTCCTGACTTCATGCTCAGGAGATAAGTTTCTTTATATACTTTAAAGAGAGTGTACTTATATACTTAAAATAAGGCCCTTTGACTTTTAAACTACCTTTCAGCTGGTAATCAGTCATTCCCTATCTTCTATTATCTTTTGCAGTAAATCATCAAGCTCTGAGAAAAAGCCATGAGTTTACCTTGTCTTTATAATTAGTATTTATCAAATTTAATATGACTCCTACTAGCACTATCTTTCACCAATTTCTTGTTCAAAATCATTATTCTGAAAGTTTAACAATTGCACCATTATAGCATATTAGGGTTAATGTCACTCCCCCAAACTCTAGGGCTTTTCATTGCCTGTGAGATGGCCAGTCTAGCTTTAAAGCCCATTTTAGAGTTTTCTTCTTGGAGCCATTTCTGGTACCAATTGTCTTATATCTCAGAAATAAACTTAGAGAAGGAGATTTGATGGTAACAAGTTTATAGAGAATGACTCCAGGCATGGTGCCTATAGGATATGAAGGCTATAGATTGAGCAGAAGGAAGAGTTAAGCTGTGTTGCATTTGCAACAGAGACTTCATTCATCCCACTGGGAATTTAGGAGCTGGAACAAAACTTCACAAACACATCTCTTAAGGTAAGGGGACAGATTTTTATAGGCTGTCACAAGCAAGACATGGAAGGTAGGCTGTCCCCAAGGAGAGGACATGGTTTTAGGTTTGATTGTTTCTTGGCCAAGGAGACTACTCAGAGGAAAACTGAGCTGAGCTGTCAGTCACCAATGCTCTCAGGAGCAGGGGAAAGAATATCTTATTCCTAAAGGTATTCACCACAGGCTGGCTTTGCCTTTGTGTCTCACCTCTTGAGCTATAGATATAAGAACATAGTAGGGCCAATCTCACCAGGTGAATAAAAGGACTGGATAATTTTATTCATGTAAAGTGTCCACTAGTGTATAGTAAGCATTCAAGATAATGTTAGGTTCCGATACAATATACTAATGTTTTCATAATAATACTAATCATGGCTTACCTGAGTTAAAACAGTTTTGATTTAAAACAAGACTAGGCATTTCATGTTTCATTAAGAAATACTTGTTAAATTGTCTTAAATAATTCAACTTGTTACCTAAAAGAACCCCTAAATGAGTAGAAGTGGCATTAGTGAGGACCAACTCCACAAGTTTCCTTTAAGAAACTTCTAGCTACCATCTCACCATATTATTCATAGGCATTTGTGGAAGAGTAGAGACATTCCTCATAGTCTAGCATTATTGTCTTATGGACAATCACAAGCCATAGGTTATAAATAAGGATGGTTGTTCTGCGTTCTAGGAGGAGTGAGAAAGTTGAGGAAAAATTAATGAACCGACTTAAGCAAGAGATTAGGCTGGGGAGTTCTGGGCAACCACAGAGGATACTGAGAAGCAGTTGGAAAATACTTATTGGCAATTGTACGATAAATCGAGGCAGAACATAGTTCTGGAGTCAGATAGGCTTGTCTGTGAATCCTGAGTCAGACTGTAGGTGTAGAGTTTATCTTAACCGGCTCAAGCTTATCAAGCAACTGCTCCTCATGAATTGTTAAAGGAGCATAATAACCTTGCCTAGCTCACAATTTTGTTGTGGAAACTAAGACAAAGCATTTAAAGTTCTCAGCATAATGCATGGTACAAGGTGGCTATAAATATTTATTTGCTATTAGAATTACTATAAAGCATCATCAAGAGCAGGACATCGACTTGGGCAAGTGATGGTAGTAATAATGATTAGGAATAGAGAATATTATCCAGAACTACCTAACCTAAACTTTATCCTCAAGGAACTTACCTCAGATATTTTATAGCGCTTAAAACAGTCACTGGATTTACCTTGATAAAAGTCACAATTAAACTCTGCACTTGGAACCTAGCAAAAAGGAAACCAATGTATTTTTCAGATGTAGAAAGTTGTTTCTATGGTTTGCCTTTTAACCCATCATTTTTAGTACCTATACTCTTTCTTATTTGTCTTCTTCTTCAGGAAAGTGTTGAAACCTTTTTCTTTTCAGGACAGGCAGTGAAAAGGGCACTGTGTTTCTGCGGGACCTGGCTCAGATTTGTTGACATTGAGCTGAAACTGGATAATCAATTCATTATTTATAGACCTGTTCACATAATGGAAAATGTTTCTTTTATTTTCCTTTTTTTAAAAAACAAGCCACACAATAAAAAATGTTTAATTAATGGCATGTGCAAGCCTTAAGCAAAGGTTTGCTTGTTTTATGAGTTTGGCAAATTGTTTTAGCAACTTCCTCTCAGATGCTGACAAGCCTGTTGGTTTATATTCATTAGGTCTTCTAAAAACCAGTCAAGTATTAAGATTAATTTTGAAGTAGCTCAGGTAATCTCTGAGGTAGGATATCTATGTCTTTATCACTTCACCTACCTCACATAAACCCTTTATAGAGCATCTCCATGTCCTTGAAGCGGGTGTGAAATGAATTAGCCCCAGCTTGCTGGCATACAGAGAATAATTCTCCATTAGACTACATTATACTTCTTATTAACTACTTGTAGACATATCAAAAACATGTGTTTAAAAGAAAAACTTCCAGTATCTTCTTACTTAAAAATTTCATTTAGCCTTGAATAAAAGTGTAGCAAAAATGCAACCTCTGTAGACCAGCACCAATTAGGTCTCCAAGACAGAGTTTTGAGGAAGAGAAATAACAGCTTTATTGCTTTGCAAGGCAGAGGAGGACACAGCAGGCTAATGCCTCAAAACTATGCTCCACCTTGAAATGGGGTAGTAAGGTATCCTAGAGGTTTAGCTTGAAAGACATGGTAATTGACTGAGGTGTCTGTAATTTTCTCCATCCATAGATCTTTTCAGAGTTGTCAAGGCCAGCATCAGTGGGTCCAGTGATAGTTTCTGGTTGTCTTCGTGGCGATCATTCCTTGACCTCCTCTCCAAAATGAAGATTGCTTACAGGGAAGGGTTGTTAGGGAGTGTTTCAATTACAAAAGAAAACACTAGGTATAATATAACTCTAACTAGAAAGTAACCATTAGTAAAAGAAAACAGTTAAGCAAGGAAGAGGTAATTTGTGAAAAGCCAGACACTAGGTGCAATGTAACTCTAACTAGAAAGTAAATACTGGTAATAAGTCAGTGGGCCAAGGCAGGGCGTAACATAATGGAGACTGTTTTAACTAGTTTTTAGCTGTAACAATATTTCCTAATCATTAATTCTTGAGTCAGCCTTTTGAGATTGAGGGGAGCCTCGGAGGCTAAAGGTAAGGATTTTTACTTCAACACAAAAATTTAGGGTCTAGTGCTTGGTTTCAAAATCAAGACTCATTAACTTTATTTTTTTTACTATTTTTTAATTTAATTTTTATTTTACATTTGAGTATAGTTGATTTATAGTGTTCTGTTGGTTTCAGATATGCAGCAATGTGATTCACTTATACATATACATATATCCATTCTTTTTCAGATCCTTCTCCCATATATAATTAACGTTAAATAGTTCTGTTCACATAATTAATATTTTATATTTACCAGGTGGTTCCCATTATCTCAAATAATAGAGACCTACACATCTGTAGTGGAGCAATCTAAGGTCAGTTGACTATCAGAACAAGATCCCCCAAAGGCTTTGTATTGCAGAAGAAAGTAGGATGATACCATCAGGGAGAGCATCAAATAAGAAATAAAAGATCCCTTCCATAGCTCACTTTTGGCTCTTTCTTACTTAATTTAGGTTAGGCTGTTCTTATAACATCTTTGTACACTGACGTTCTTTGAAATCTATATCTTCCCAGCTGAACGTTTAGCAACCATGTTAATGTCACTGATTAAGTGGTGTATCTAGTATACTTGAAAGCCAGAACAAGCAATTTTGTTAGCACTTCCCTTTTCCATACAGCATATTTCATTATAGTAATAATCATGGACTGAAAAGATTAGCCAGAAATAATAATAGCGGTGAGTAAGGGAGAAAATGCAAGCTGAATATATCTTTCATTGAAACTCATATGTATATATAATCATGGTAGCTAAAAAACAAAAATAATTAAAAACAGTATAATATTTAAAAAGGAAAAATAATAACTAACAAGGTAACATAAATTTATTTATGTTTTAAGAGAAAAGAGGAAAAATGTGTATCTACATAGTGGACACAGTAATGAATAATAATGTGACTGTTTCTGATTTTTCACCTATCTTCTGCAAATTAGTCAATGATCTCATCAAAATTGATCATTTTCACATAGTCTTGCTCAGTAGACCATATAGTTAGCTTTGTCAATCTAAATATGTCTTCATTTGTAGTTGAGAAACAGATTGTGTTAATTTTATTTTTAAAATTTTGATTAAAATAGTTGATTTACAATGATGTGCCAATTTCTGCTGTACAGCTAAGTGACACAGTTTTATATATATGTGTGTGTGTATATATATATATATATATATACACATGTATATATATGTATATACACATGTACATACATATATATATGTTTGTGTGTGTGTGTGTGTGGATATATATATTATTTTCCTGTATTCCTTCATGTCCTATCACAAGAGGTTGGATATAGTTCCCTGTGCTATGCAGTAAGAGCTTACTGCTTCTCCATTCTAAATGTAATAGTTTCTATCTACTAACTCCAAACTCCTAGTCCATCCCACTTTATCCACTCTCTCCCTTGGCAACCATAAGACTGTATTAATTTTAATTTCAAAAGTTCATTTCACATGTAGCAATACACATACAAATAGTTAAGAAAAGTGTTCACTCTAGGATAAGTTTGCAAGTCATAAAAATTTGTTTTCATAATAAATTCCAGAAATCACCATAATTTTATATCTTTTTAAAAATCAATTCTGTGATCTTTTAAATGTCTTTTCCATAGAAAAATGTTAAATACACACAAAAAAATTCAAGTACTGGAATAAAATAACAGAACTGAAGTAACTCAAGTTCAGTATCTTAGTCTATTACCTACATTATCGTCACTTTGAATCCACTATTAAATGCAGGAATATATAGTGCCATAGAGCTTAAAGCTGAACTGTGCCTAAAGCAAGCTTAAACAGTTCTAAATATTAAAATGACAGAATTAATATGTGTGGGTTAGTATAATTACCTTCCATGAAGAACACAATGTTTATTAAAGAATAAGTAGTAAACATAAACTAATTTGGATAATATAGACATTTTAAAATACAGCAAAAATTGGAGCAATTATTTAGAACTTAGACAGACAAAATATATTATTGTTCTGGGAGTATTTTATCACCGACATTGTTTGGAGTTGCTGGTTCAGAGTAATAATAAAATGTAGGTGAGAGATCCCTACAACACCTGTTAGAGTGGCCAAAATCCAAAATGCTGACACCAGAAAATGTTGGTGAGGACATGGAACAACAGGAACTCTAATTGTTGTGGGAAAGCAAAACAGTGCACATTGGAAGACAGTATGGCAGTTTCTTATAAAACTGAACATACTCTTATGATTATGACAATCCAGTAGTCATGCTCCTTAATTTACTCAAAGGAGTTGAAAACATATGTCCACACAAAAACTTGCACAGAGATTAACAGCAGTTTTATTCATACTTGTCCAGATTTAGAGGCAACCAAGACGTTGTTCAGTGGGTAAATGGATAAACTGTGAGACATACAGACAATGAAATATTAATCAGTGCTAAAAAAAAAATGAGCTATCAAGTCATGAAAAGACAGTGGAAACTTAAATTCATATTTTTACGTGAAAGAAGACAACCTGAAAAAGATACATGCTGTATGATTCTAATTATATGATATACTGGAAAATTCAAAACTATTGAGACTGTAAAAAGGTCAGGCTTTAGGGGGCAAGAGGTGAAGAACTGAATAAGCAGAGCACAGATAATTTTTAGGTCAGTGGAAATATTCTGTAAGTTACAATGATAATGGATATATGTCATTACATATTTGTCCAAACCCATAAAATGTACAACACCAAAAGTGAATCATAATATATAAACTGCAGACTTTGTATGATTGTGACATATCATTGCAGGTTCATCAATTATAACAGATACACATTTCTGGTGGAGGATGCTGATAGTTGGGGAGTTGGGGGTTGTAATGGGAAATTTCTATAAGTTCCTCTCCTCTCAATTTAACTGTCAACACAAAACTGCTCTAAAAATTATATCTTAATTTTTAAAAGTGTAGACTAATGGTATTTGGTTTTCTTTTTGTTTTTAAACTCACCAATGACAACATCCTCCAGTGCTATTTTTGCCTGCACTGGGATGGATCATTCCTGCTTCTTGCCCTTGGTACTCAGCCACTGTTCTGCTTCTTTCTGGGGTTTCATTTCTCACCATCTCCAGACAATTCCCTGCAAGCTTAATGATCTTGTATCACAAATACACCAGGGCTAATATGATACACTCTAAGCCATTCTCTACATTTTTCTGATAAATTTGTCAAACCAAGTAACCATGAAGGAGGACTGTGGGCAATTTTAATTTTTTTTAAAAGAAAATGAAAGGAAAAATTACGCCTGAAAGCAATGGAAAGTGGATGAGACTCAACAATAAATCAGAGAGACTGAACTGCCCCAGCTAATTCTGTCAGAAAGGAGTAAACAACTGCAGAGGCTTGCTTCAGACTATTTCCTTTAATATATTAAAAGACAGAAGAAGGAAAATTACTAAGTAAAATGTGAATTTCACACTTCATACTTTGTCACTTAGCACAGCTTGTCTCACTCCTATCATCCTGCACTCATATGATATCTCAACAAGAGAAAGAGACAGAAATGATGGACTCCTTTTTGGAGAAATTAATTCAGTGAGACATAAATAAGTACACTCTTCTGAAAGAGATTCAGAAACATGCATGGGAAAAAATTTCAGCTGGGAGGGGCAACAAAGAGTCAAACACTGGGTGGGGGAGAAGATATTTGAGTCTTTGAACCATGAATTTAATACTTGCCTCCATTCACTCTTTTCAGTAAACAGATTAATAATTTATTAATTCCATGTATTGTCCCAGGTGGTGAAATAATACAAGAGTAAACTAACCTCTGTGATCCATGCTCTGACCCATTGCTGAATTCAAATTGTCACATTTACACAAAATACCAAATCTCTGTGTCTATCTGTTTAATTAGGAAACAGGCCAGTTTTCCCAAAGAGATCTCCCCTTCTGTTTTTCTCTCTACATGTCGTTGGAATGGAGTGACCATGCTGGTTGATCTGCCATTAAGAGGTCTATTTTCTTGCAAGATTAAGCAAGGGTCAGATTGTACATGCATTTCATGCCATTCGAACTTAAATAATGAGGAGCCACTGAAGGATTTTTAACCCAAAGCAGTGACATAAACATATTTATGTTGTTTGAGGAATTTAACACTGGTCTAGTAGGTTGAACGGTGATCTCACCACCAAAAATATGTCTGCAAATCTCTGAACCTCTGTAAATGTGATCTTATTTAGAATAAAGAATCTTTGCAGATGTAATTGAGGGCCTTGGGATGAGTTTATCCTGGATTATCCGGATAGGGGATAAACCAAATGGCAGTTGTCTTCATAAAAGACAGAATAGACAAATAGAAGTCAAAGGGAAAACGTTGCAGAGGGGCTTGGCTCTAAGCCATGAGAGTCAGAAACCGCAAGAAACTGGAAAAGGTAGAGAAAGCATCCCTAGAATTTCAGAGGGAGTGTAACACTGACCACACTTGGGCTTCTGACTTCTGGCTTCCAGAACTGTGGGAGAATAAAGATATCCTGTTTGAGCCACCAGCTTGTGAGAGTTTGTTATAGAAACCACGGGAAGTGGATGCAACTGGGAACAACATTAAGATGGTGTTTGATGTAGGAGTAGGATTCGGGTTGGAATATAATAGAAGAAGTTATTACTATAGAACCTATCAAGAAGAAAATAAACCAAAATATTAACTTTGAATGGTGGGATTATATAACTTTATTTTCTACTTTATTTTTATTTATGTTTTCCAGTTTTTTTATAGAACTACATGCACATACTACTGTAAAATGCTAAATAAAAAAAAGCTAAATTAAATAATTAGGACTTAAACTAAGGCAGCAGAAAGAGAGCACTGAGAAGAGGAGAAATTCCCAACTTATCTCTCTCCCTATCTACCTGAAAAATGTTTTCTGAGTTCTCCTATATGCTGTTTTAGGCATATAGAGACGGCAGTGAATGTTACAAAGAAAAATGAATAAATAAATAAATAAATAAATAAATAAATAAATAAATAAAGCCCTGCCTTACAGAGAAAGCCGTAGTTTTGAACAGAGGCATAGGTAACTTAATTGTGAAAGGGTCACTCTGAATGCTGTGCGTAACCACTGCTATGAATGGCAAAGCAGGGAGAAGTTAGGAGACTGTCTCTGTCATCCAGGGTAATTGATGATGGTTTACGCTGTATGCCCTGGGAGGCTAGGGTTTCTTCTGGTAACTGACGTGTACAGAGCCAAAGGAAACAATGAAATTATATTGACGCTTCCAAGGCATATAGTCACGGTGAGGCTATTAAGTGTGGTGCATTAAGGAAGGTTCCAGACCTGAGACTTGGCTCTTCACTGTCACATAGGGAAACTTGGAGTCTAGGGGTGATAGAGCCAATCTTATTCTGAGTATTTGAGTTTCTCTCTTGGATCCTGTGGATGAAGTATTTTATGTTATTCAAATTGAAAAGTGATCAGAAAACAGCTGGAACAGGGAAGAGGCCCTCATTGATAAGTTATATCTCTAAATCTGGCTCAACTCCTCAACTCTATTTGTAAGGATTACGCCCAAGTCATATTCCTTGCAAGAACTATTTCTATCAGATGGCATCTTTTTTGCATGCAAGAATATTTTGTAATAAATTAGGTGGTGAGGAGAAATAATTTCCTGTGTTTAGTTCTAAAGCTGGAGACTATCTCCCACTGTTCCCTAACAATATGAACACATGAGAATCATGGATGATGTTTTGTGGTTGATTATCAGAATATACTTGGGAAACAACTTTAATTCCTGGAAATTGTCTAGCCAACTGACAGTGCTAGTCACTGAGTCAGCTAATAAAACTCACTTGCCATATTTTCTCAAAATAACAATGTAATTGAGAAATAGATGGGTTCTATGCAAACTTCCTCCTGCAGAAATCTTTTTAATTATCCCAACTCCTCTTTAAAAAAGATTTGCCATTGACTTAAGTTTAGTATAATTCCTAAAATAGTGAAAGAAAATTAAAACCCTATGTAGAATATTAGAAAGTGAGACTGATCTATTTTTTTTTAATTGAGAATTGGAAACAGAATGAACCGATCAAATAGCTAAGGTGATTAAATGCTTCAAGGAGCAGAGACAGAAATTTTGAGTGTAGACTGAGCTGAGGTCATTTGAGTAGCCCATGCCTTAAGGGCAGATCGGGTAAAGATTACAATGCCCTCAGCTTCTAGAAATCACCACTCTGCTTTGTGAATAAACCTATCTGCTTATGAAAATATCACCACTCCAGTTTATTTTAAAGTTATCTCGAAGGCCATTTGAAGTATTTTTAAAATACCAGCTCTCTTGAGCACACAGTTATAAGATGTGCTGGAGTGATGGCGTGCATCTTCTATATCTGTCTCGTCAGGGCTCCAGATCATTCTAAATTTTTACAGAACTCATATTATCCCCTAACATCTGTATTTAGGATTACTCATTTTAGTTCTTGTGAAGGAGTGATTGAAAAGTTTTGTCTCTGAGAAAAGAAAGTCTCACAGCTTTTATTTCAAAGAAATAAATAGAGAAGCTATCCTGGAAAGGAGGATAAAAGAAATAGAGATTCTGCATCCACAGTGAAGGAAGACTAGCATAAAGAAACACGTGATGTGCATAAGTAGGACCAGGTTCCCTGAGTTAAGGAACTAAATTAGACCCTAACAGGCTGTAGTCTGAAGATGGATAAGGGATTAGAATGCCTGTTTGAATCAAAGTCCAGGGACATGGAAATTAATTTCAAGGAGGAGGGTATAAAATCTTCTCTTTCTGAATCATGAGCTATCTGGCTCTCCCACAAATTATGGAGTCAACATGAATATGCATCATTAATCATCACCAACACTTATGGTTCTAGTCTTATTAAACCTCTTGGCAAGTCAGAGTAATCATCTTACTGGAGAATTTTTGTAAGAGGAAATAATATTACCTTAACAGCATTCCACAGATAATACCTCCTATACCTTTCTCTGTGTTGGTAGCATCCTCCTATACTCGGTAATTTGATAGGCATCAAACATAGCGTCTTAAGTCTTAAATGTTCTACTTATTTTTGTATCAAGGAAAGGATGTGATACACTCCTTTGCACATAGTAGGGACTCAGGTTGTATCTCTAAAATGGAAAGAAAAAAGAGGACAAGGAAATAAAACCATACTACCACAAAGACTGCATGATGAAATGTCTCTTTCCATATTACTTGTGTTGCAGATCAATGCAATAAATGCAGTAGCCAAGATCTCTTTAGAACACCTGCTTCTATTTGTCCTTCAGCATTCAGCCCAGAAATCTCTCTTTAGTATGTGCTCCATTTCTATTTTTATTTATGATAGTTGGATAATCAAGTTATGATTGCATATGCCTAACATCAGTTCCTCCATGAAAGATGTGTGATATATTACAGTCATCTTCAATACTTATGCAGACATTTCTAAACAATTCCATTCTTCCTAAATGACACAGTTTCCCCTCACAGGTGTACCTCACAGGGTACACCTGTGAGGGGAAACAATCAACAAATCTATAGAATTTAAAGAGAACTTACTTTTCCTAGGGTCTTTTCCCCAAGTGTTAGGAATATAACTGATTATTTTAACAAGAAAGTGTCTTCCCCCTCAAGTTATAACCTGGTTATATCAGATAAATTCAAAGCTTCTGGTCAGGCACCTTAAGGCCATATCTTTTTTCCTCTCACAAGTTTTTGGCTGCTTGCCTTCAAATTGTGAGCTGACAGACTTCATCCTTTATAAGCTTAATAACCTGAAAACCCACTGGGCACCTACAATACCTGTTGTTTTCAGATATAGAGCTTAGGAATGGATGGAAAAAAATTGAATGCCTTTGACCTTCTCACCTCCTTCTTATAGCCCATGAGTCCATGCCTCCCATTATACCCACTCCACTCGACTGAAGCCAGAGTACAGAGAACTTGGCTGACAAATGTCAGCTACTGTCCATCTCACAGGCAGTTGGGCCCTCCATGTCCGAGGTCCTCAAATTGGAGTCCCCATATCCTGAGGAACAGCAGAAGCAGCAGCATTGCCCAGAAATTTGTTGAACATGAAATCATTGGGTCCTAGTCCAGAGCTTCTGGATTAGAAATTCTAGGGATAGGAACCACCACTTGTTTGTAATAAGCCATTCAGGTGATTCTGATTCTTCCTGAAGTTGGAGCACTGCTATTCTGGGAAATTGAACCAATAGCATTTGGCTGTAAGCCATGGAGTAATTTATAAGGAGCTGTGGGCACTGGTTGAACTCATTCCCAAGGAATGGTACTCAACTGTGAAGGTGCTTGGCTAGCTGGCTGTGTACATTTGGAAATACACACTGTTCTCCTTCCGTGTGGCCCATGAAAGATGAAGACCAGAGAATTCTAAACTTGAGCTGGTAAAACCTGGAACTCTCAAAGGCGGGGCTGGGCACCATGAAGTTACTTCATCCTTGTGTATTTGACTACTCATAGTCAGCTGTTATTTTCTTCCTTGCATCTTATCATGTAGATTGTGCTTTTTAATGTTCCTCTCATAAAGAGTGATTCAAAACATAAATTTATGAGATCTTACTGTAAGGTATACACAGAAATAAATATCTCAAAAAAGCTTAACTTTAAAACAATGAAACAAGTTGCTTACCATAAGCAAATATATCTCAGGAAAGAAAGTTACTTTTGAATTCAGTCTCCTGAACAAGGATGAACATCTTCACTTGGCACCCTTTCTCTATGCAGAAACTACCGAATGCTGGCATGGTTATCTTCCTAAAATGTAGGATATTTACTCAAAAAACTGGGCATCCATTTTAAATGTGCATCCAAGCATTTAAGTTCATAAGAGGAACGCATTCGCTAAAGAAAATTTCCAGATAATCTGTTTGAAATGCTCTTAATGGTGCATGCTTTATTTTTATAATATTTTCATACAACCAAGTTTAGCAAGTTTAGATTTGATGACAATTAATGGAAAAGGAGCAGAGCAAATGGACACGTGATTGGAGTTCATAGAAACTTTCTGGGAGGCTAAAGTTTAGGAATGCAGATGTAATACTATATACAAACACAAGTGAAAGTAAAGCCCACATTAACCTAGCATTATATTAAAAGTAAAGGACTTGGGTTCTAATCCTTTGAGAATCTCTCTATAAAGAGAAAGAGGGAAAGAGAGAGAATTTACTTATTTACATAACTTAAACTAAAATGCATACTTTCTTCTCTGGGTTTTATTTTCTTCACTGATAAATTAGTCACAATTTAATGCCAGTTTCAATGGATTAAAAGTACCACCTAATAACAAAATCTGCTCAATCACTATACAAGCTTTCTGTCAATGTAAAGAATTGCTAGAACTGGAGGAAACGTGTAGGTATCCTTAGATCACTGATACTTGCTTTTTTCCTTTGTGATCCATTTCAGGCTACTTCCCCCATCCCATGCTTCCCCTCTGCTTGCTCAGCTCCACCCCCACTTCTATCAGGTTGAAGTAGTTTTAAGGAGAAGATATACAATTGCCAACAGATGAAAGGGTGGATATGGTATTTGTGACACTCTTACACCCAAGAAAAATGTTTTTTACTTGAGGTGTAATTGACATATAATATATAATTTTTACTTGAGGAATAATTTACATATAACATTAATTTTAGGTATAAAACATAATGATTCAGTAATTGTATACATATACACACACAACAAGGCTAGTTAATGTCAGTCACCATGCATGCTTATGAATTATTTTTCTCCTGATGAGAACTTTTAAAATCTACTCTTTTAGCAATTTTCAAATATGTCATACGTTATTAACTATAGCTATTAAGTATAATGATGTACATTATATTACCATGACTTATTTATGTTAGAACTAGAAGTTTGTACCTTTTGGCCCCCCTTATACATTTCTGTCCCCCAACCTCTGGCAACTACACCAATCTGTTCTCTGTGTCCATAAATGCTTTTTTGTTTATGTTTTTGGGTTTTTTTTTTTTTTGGATTTTGCATGTAAGTGATATCATATGATATTTGTTTATATCTGACTTATTTCACTTAGCATACTGCCCTTAAGCCCCATCCATGTTGTTGTAAATGGTAAGATTTCCTTCTTATTTATGGCTAGATAATATTCCTGTGTGTGTGTGTGTGTGTGTGTACGCGTGCACGCACACACACGCTCATGTGTGCATGTGTATCACATTTGCCTGTTTATCCAATGTTGCATACTTGGGTTGTTTTCATACCTTGGGTGTTGTAAATAATGCTGTGATGAACTTGAGATGCAGATATGTCTTAAACATGGTGGTTTTATGTCCTTAGGATAAATACACACTTTTTTTTGAAAAATCTCTGCATTGTTTTCCATAGTTAGAGCACCAATTTACATGTCCATCAACAGTGCATCAGGGTTCCCTTTCCATCCCTGCCAACTCTTATAATTTCTTGTCTTTTTGATGATATCCTTTCTGAAATGTGTGAAGTAATTGCTCACTGTGGTTTTCATTTGCATTTCTCTGATGATTAGTTATTGCATTTCTCTGATGATTAGTTATGTTAAGTACCTTTTCATATAACTGTTAGCTGCCTGTATGCCTTGTTTGAAAAAAAAAAAAAGTCTGTTCAGATATTCTGCCAAATCTTAGATTATTTTTACTGTAAGTTGTATGAGTTCTTTATATATTTTAATATTAATTCTTGCTCAGAAATAAGATTTGCAAAAATATTTTATCCCATTTGATAGGTTGCTTTTAGCTTTGCTGATGGTACCGTGTTTTTTGTGCAGAAGCTTTCTAGCTTGATTTAATTCCATTTGTTTATTTTTGCTTTTACTGACTTTGCTTGTGATGTCAAGTCAAAAAAAAAAATCATCACCAAGATCAATATCAAGTTGCTTAAGCCTGTGTTTTCTTCTAGGGGTTTCGTGGTTTAGGGTTTCATATTTGATCACTTGATGAATTTGTGTGAATCTTGCTCAGGACCATTTCTACCACTGCTAATCTTCTCTGTATCATTCCAATTTTAGTATATGTGCTACTGAAGTGAGCACAGCAAAGTTTCTCTTAGCATCTCAATATATGTGTGTACTTAAATCTGTGTATGATTGGGGTGGGGAGAAGGCAGTGGGGATTAGAATAAGTCAGTCTGAGATAAAACCTAATATACTGACTGTATTATTAAATAAGACATGTCCTCTTGGAAAAAAACAGCCATCAACTGGTAAAACTGGCTAAGCTGTGAAGTGCTATATGATGTTCACAGCATAAGCAACAAGCTTCTTGTGCTTTCCCTAAATGTACACTTTCCCCCCAAAGGTAGGCTTCAATTGACTATATCCTCTGCTAATCAAACTTGAAGAACACGTGATTTTCATCACTATTCATTTCCTCTCTTCAAACTCAGAGCCAATTCAGAATTATTTTTCCAAAGGAAATGTATCGTCCAGCCATATTTTGTAGACTTGTTTGTAGAGGATGTGAAGGATATTGTTCCTGAGAACACTGTGGGTAGGCTGACAGTCAGAGCACTGTTGGTGGGGCTGACTTCTGTGCTTGCCATCTATTTTTTATTTATTTTTATTTTTCCATTATACCTGGTGTACAGTTTTCTATCAATTTTCCAACTGTACAGTATGGTGACTCAGTTACACATACAGATATAGATTCGTCACAAGTGATTAGATATAATTCCTGGTGCTATACAGCAGAATCTCCTTGTTTTTCCATCCCAAAGGCAATAGTCTACAACTATTAACCCCAGACTCCCATACCATCCCACTCCCTCCCCCCACCCTCTTGGCAACCACAAGTTTGTTCTCCAAGTCCATGTTTTCCTTTTCTGTAGAAAGGTTCATTTGTGCAGTATATTAGATTCCAGGTATAAGTGATATCATATGGCATTTGTCTTTCTCATTCTGACTTAGTTCACTCAGTATGAGGGTCTCTAATTCCATCCATATTGCTGCAAGTGGCATTATTTTATTCTTTTTTATGGCTGAGTAGTATTTTATTGTATAAATATACCATATCTTCCTAATCCAATCATCTATCAATGGACATTTGGGTTGTTTCCATGTCTTGGCTATTGTGAATAGTGCGGCAATGAAGATGCATATGCAAGTGTATTTTTCAAAGAAAGTTTTGTCAAGATATATGCCCAAGAATGGAATTGCTGGGTCATGTGGTAGTTCTATGTATACTTTTCTAAGGTACCTCCATACTGTTTTCCATAGAGGTTGTACCAGCTTGCATTCCCACCACAGTGCAGGAGGGTTCCCTTTTCTCCACACCCCCTCCAGCATTTGTTATTTGCAGTCGTATTAATGATGGCCATTCAAACTGGTGTGAGGTGGTATCTCACGGCAGTTTTGATTTGTATTTCTCCAATAATCACTGATGTTGAGCATTTTTTCATGTGCTTGTTGGCCATCTGTATATTTTCTTTGGAGAAATGTCTATTCAGGATTTTTGCCCATTTTTCAATTGGGTTGTTGGCTTTTATGCTGTTGAGTTGTATCAGTTGTTTGTATATTTTAGAGATTAAGCCATTGTCCGTTGCATCATTTGACACTATTTTCTCCTATTCTGTAAGCTGTCTTTTTGTTTTCTTTTTGGTTTCCTTTGCTGTGCAAAAGCTTGTCAGCTTGATAAGGTCCTATTGGTTTATCTTCCTTTTATTTCTGTTGCTTTGGGAGACTGACCTGAGAAAACATTTGTAAGGTTGATGTCAGAGAATGTTTTGCCTGAGAATGTTTTGCCTTTTTTCTTCCAGGAGTTTGATGGTGTCTTGTCTTATATTTAAGTCTTTAAGCCATTTTGAATTTATTTTTGTGCACAGTGTGAGAGTGTGTCCTAGTTTCATAGATTTTTCACGCAGCTCTCCAGGTTTCCCTGCAATACTTACTGAACAGACTGTCTTTTTCCCATTTTATGTTCTTGCCTCCTTTGTCAAAGGTTAATTGACCATAGGTGTCTGTGTTTATTTCTGGGTTCTCTATTCTGTTCCATTGGTCTGTATGTCTATTTTGGTACCAGTACCACACTGTCTTGATTTCTGTGGCCCTGTGATGTTGCCTGAAGTCTGGAAGAGTTATGCCTCCTGCTTGGTTTTTGTTTCTCAGAATTGCTTTGGCAATTCTGGGTCTTTTGTGGTTCCATATAAACTTTTAGATTGTTTGTTCTAGTTCTATGAAGAATGTCATGGGTAATTTGATAGGGATTGCATTGATTTGTAGATTGCTTTGGGTAGTATGCCCATTTTTACAATATTGATTTTTCCGGTCCATGAGCATGGAATATCTTTCCATTTGTTTGGATCTTCTTTGATCTCCTTGATTAATGTTTCGTTGTTCTCAGCATATATGTCTTGCACTTCATTGGTTAGGAATATTCCCAGGTATTTGATTTTTTGGGGTGCAATTTTTTGAATCTCTATTTTGATGATTTCCTCTCTGATCTTTATCATTTCCTTCCTTCTGCTGACTTTAGGGCTTTTTTGTTCCTCTTTTTCTAATTCATTTAGGTGATGGGTTGTCGATTTGAGATTTTTCTTCTTTTTTGAGGATGTCTTGTATTGCTATGAATTTCCCTATGAGCACTGCTTTTGCAGCATCCCATGGATTTGGAGTGGTTCTGTCTTTGTTACATTTGTTTCAAGGTATTTTTTAATTTCTGTCCTGATTTCCTTATTGACCCATTCGTTTTTTAGTAGCATGCTGTTTAGTCTCCATGTAGTGTGTTTTTTCTCATTTCTTTTCCTGTGGTTGATTTCTATTTTCATGCCATTGTGGTTAGAGAAGATACTTGAAATAATTTCTATACTCTTAAATTTGTTGAGGTTACCTTTGTGCCCCAGTATGTGATCTATCCTTTATAATGTTCCATGTGCACTTGAGAAGAATGTATATTCTGATTTTTTTGGGTGTAATGTCTTGAAAATGTCAATTAGGTCTAACTTTTCTATTGTGTCACTTAGGATTTCTGTGGCCTTACTAATTTTCTGCCCAGAGGATCTGTCCACTGATGTGAGTGAAGTGTTAAAATCTCCTACTATTATTGTATTGCCATCTATTTCTCCTTTTATGTCTGATAGTACTTGTTGTAGGTACTTGGGTGCTCCTATATTAGAGCACATATATTGATGATTAAAATATCCTCTTCTTGAATATATCCTTTAACCATTAAATAGTGTCCTTCTTTATCTTTCTTTATGACCTTCATCTTAAAGTCTATTTTTTTCTGATATGAGTATTGCAACTCCTCCTTTCCTGTCTTGTCCTTTGGCATGAAATATATTTTTCCCATCCCCTTACTTTCAATCTATATATGTCCTTTGTCCTAAGTTGAATCTCCTGTAGACAACAGATTATAGACTTTGATATTTTTATCTGGTCTGCCACTATGGTCTTTTGATTAGAGCATTCAGTCCATTGACAATTAAGGTGATTATTGATAGATGTGTATTTATTGCCATTTTAGATCTTGTTTTCCAGTTGATTCTGTGTTTCTCTTTTCTTCCTTTCTTTTTTCGCTTGGATGGTTTCCATTTATTTTATGCTTGAGTACTTTTCTTTTCAGTATTTGAAGATATGATGTTCCATTTTGATTTGTGGTTGCTCTGTTTTTTAAGTATGTTAACACCTTCTTATATCTGCCTGCTTTAGCCTGATAGCCATATAGGCTGAAACATATCATTAGAATTTTTTTAAAAAGTTAAAAAAGAAGAAAAAAGTCTATATTTTCTTATTTCCCTCCCCATAATATATGATTTTGTTGTATTTTTTTAACTAAATTTTTTTTTAACATCTTCACGTTTAGATCTGTATGCTGACTTATTTGAATTATTGCTTTCCATTTGTGGTTTCCTCCATTCTGTTTCTAACGTTTTACTTTTTTTTAATAAGAGCCTTTTTCGTGTTTCTTTTAGAAGGGGTTTAGTATTGCTGTAGTCTTTTTAGCTTTTGTTTGTTGGAGAAATTCTTTATTTACCATTCTATTTTAAGTGATATTCTTGCTGGGTAGAGTATTCTAGGTTGCAAAATTTTTCCTTTCTGCACTTTAAATAAATCTTGCCACTCCCTTCTGGCCTGTAGTGTTTCTGTAGAGAAATCAGCTGGCAGCCTTATGGGAGATCTCTTATTAATAAACTTTGCTTTTCTCTTGATGCCTTTAGGATCCTCTCTTTATCTTTAATTCTTGTCATTTTTAATATAATGTGCCTTCGTGTGGGTCTTTTTGAGTTCAACTTGTCTGGGGCCCTCTGTGCTTCTTGTATCTTGATGTCAGATTCATTTAGATTTGAAAAGTTTTCAGACATAATTTCTTCAAATATATTTTCAGTCCCCCTTTTTATTTTCTGTCTGGAATTCCTATTATGCATAGAAGGGGCACTTTATATTATCCCATAGATCTCTTATATTTTCTCATTTGTTTTTTTGTCTGCTGTCCTGATTGGGTGATTTCTGTTATTCTATCTTCCACGTCACTAATTTGTTCCTCTGCATTATTCAAACTGCTCTTTATTGTCTTTAGGTCAGTTTGCATCTCTGCAAATGAGTTTTCTAGCTTTTCTTGGCTCCTCCTTATATTTTCTAGTTCCTTTCTAAGGGAATCTGCATTGCTGTTTGCATCTAATCTTAATTCCTTGATATTCAGCCTTAATTCCTCAAGTATCTTCACTGCATACCTTCTGGACTCCATTTCTGTCAGATTGCAGAGATTGTTTCATTGTTGACTGATTTAGATGCCTTCTTCTGTTTCTTTAACTGGGAATGGTTTCTGAGCTTCTTCATATTGCTTATGCTTTTCTTTTTCTGTGAGTTTGGGGAAGCCAAAGTGTAGTCTTTTAAGGCTACTTCTAGGCAACAGCAACCCTTTTTTATTTTTTGGTGTGGTTACTCTTTATTTTTGATGTGGTAGTTTGAATATTTGGTTTGTCTTTCTTCGATGTTAGCAGGCTGTTATCTCCCTAGTGCTCATTGTGTTTTCGGGTTGAATGAAGCAATGGGTAAGGCCAGCAGTTGGTGCCTGGTTTCTGGGCTTTCAACAACAGCAAGGACCTGCAGGAGGATGGCAGTGGCTACTGCTAGTTGTAGGGCCCTGGGAAGTGGTTAGCTCTAGGCAGATCTACCAGGTGTCCAGAGCATTTGTCAGTAGCAGCAGCAGGATATGTGAGCACCCAGGGGAGTGAGAGCCACAATGGCTAATGATCAATTGCAATGCCCTCCTCTGAGGTGATTGGAGCCATAACTGTGGTGGTTTGCCTCTGCCTCCTGTAGGCCATGCAGGAAGTACCTTGTCCTGCTTAGCCCCTATAGGATGTGCTGCACAAGGTGCTCTTAGTTACAGGTTCCTGGGAAGGTACAAGCATCTGGGCAGTGCCCAGAATGTTTGGCAGTGGCAGCAGTAAGGTGGGTGTGCTCCCAGAGGAGCGAGAGCAATAGCAGGTGGTGTTCCATCATAATGTCCTTCTCTGTGGTGCCCTCTGGGGTGGTTGGGGCTGTAAGTGATTTTTGTTCAAGTATCCCCTGTGATGGGGGTCACACCCACCTCTGGAGTCAGGGATAACTGCAGTGATTTCCTCCTGCCCCCTGTAGGCCACCAGGAAGCACCCTGTCCCACTTATATCATGCATGAGGTGCTGCACCAGCTGCTCCTAGTCGTATGGACTTGGGGAGGGGGGACAGAAAACAAGTGTTTGGGTGCTGCCCTGTGGGTTTGACAGTGGCAGCTGCAAGGTGGGTGTGTTCCCAGGGAAGTAATAGCAGCAGTGTCTGGTGCTAGGTAGGCCCCATGTCGCACTTAGCCCCTTGATGCCCTTAGCCTACACTATAGGTGCCTGGCCACTGGTAGCCTGCACAGAAAGTGCCCAATATCCTGTATATATGAGCAAAAGTCTTATGGATGGCTGCGCTGGAGATTCCCAGTCCACCACAGGCAAGCAAGCGGCCTCCGTGTTCTGGGCAGTCTGCACCCCCAGAAACTTGGTCCTCCATGGTCTAGCAAGCTGCTTTGCATCATGGGTGAGTTGTGCCAAGAGACACCTGATCCACTGCAGCATCCCAGCAAGCAGCTTCTTGTCCCAGCAGCATGGGCAGGCTGTGTCCAGAAGACACCAGGACCACAGAGGTCTAACAAGCAGACTCCATCTGTCCTTGGTTTGCACTGGAGCAGGTCCGCCCTCTGGGCTCCCGCCCTCTGTGCATACTCTGGTGTGAGGAGTTTCCTATGGGGGGCAACCCCTCCTCCTCTCATCCTCCCCAACAATGGCGCCTTGCCTCTCCTGTAGGTCTGGACCTTCTCCTGGGTTCCCTCTCTCCTGGCGTTCCACTCCTCAGCCCTTAGAGTATCGCTCATCTGCCCCATGACACACTGCTCCTTAGCCCCTCAGGCTGTCTCCACACTGCCAACCCCAGCCCTCTCCCAGGGACTGAACTCCAGAGGCTAAATCTCATTTCCCAGCCCCCGCCCAAGCATCTCAGGCTGTGTGTGTCATGCTGGTGTTGGTGTTCAGATGATCTGTGGGGCTCTCACTCCACTATGCTGTTCTCAGTTCAACTGCTGCACTTTTCTCAGACTTTGATGTCCCTCCAGCTCAGCTGATCTTTAGGTAGGATAGGTGGCTTCCTGGGGTGTGGGTTCCTTTTCTCCTTCACAGCTCCCTCCCTGGAGTGCTGGTGCCATCCTGATTCCTTTTCTCTCTCTCTCTCCTTTTTTTCTTTTTTTTTCTGTTGTTCTACCCAGTTATGTCAAGAGTTTCTTGCCCTTTTTGGAGGTTTAAGTTCTTCCTCCAGCATTCAATGTCCTGTGCAAGTCATTTTACATATAGATGTGTTTTTCTGATGTGTTTGTGTGAGAGGGTGAGCACGACCTCTTACTCATTCACCATCTTGCCACACCTCCCATGCTTGCCATTTCAACTGTCCAAGTCCTTGACTCATAGGCTAAGCTGATAGAAAAGAAACAGCTCATTGTGGAAATCACAGTGAAAATGAGGAACTGGAATTGTCACAGGATGTTATTTCAGGTGTTTTTCTGACCAGACCAAGAAAAACATAGAATGAGACTATACTCAGATTCAATTATACATTCAAACTGCCTGTATTTAAAAACTACTACAAACTGTAATGGCTAATTAAGTTGGTAACTTTATGTTATTCTTCTGCTCACAGCCTAACTCTGAGCCCTTTCTCCTTCATTGAGAAGTTAGTGACAATTTTTTTTCTTTTTGCTGGGATCTCTGGCTGCCTGAAGGAGGTAGGGCTCCAGGATGGGGGGGGGAAAGAAAGTAGATTTTGGGCAAAACTAAATTTGCCTTCTGGGAGTTCCCGTCTTGTCGCAGCAGTTAACGAATCCGACTAGGAACCATGAGGTTGCGGGTTCGATCCCTGCCCTTGTTCAGTGGGTTAACGATCTGGCATTGCTGTGAGCTGTGGTGTAGGTTGCAGACGCGGCTCAGATCTTGCGTTGCTGTGGCTACAGCTCAGGCCAGTGGCCACAGCTCCGATTAGACCCCTAGCCTGGGAACCTCCACATGCCGTGGGTGCGACCATAAAATGACAAAAGGCAAAAAAAATAAAAAATAAAAATAAATTTCCCTTCTGGCAGATGGTCTACAAATCTCTGGTCCTTTGGATTACATAAAAGGGGGCTTTGGGGAAAGAACAGGCATTAATTTAAGTTCTAGAAAAAGCAGGGTGAGTTTTAATTTCTTCTTGCCTCTGGGTTCCATCAACTGAAACAGTATTTCACAGAAAAATTCAGATTATGCCTTACATGTTACCTGAAATGAGAAGACCCTCCTCTAAGAAAGCAGTGTAGCCCCAAACTCTCTGTTCTAAATGGCATCCTTCTTACCTTTCTTGTCCATATGATTCTTGTCCACATGATTTATAACCTTAGAGAAGGATTTATTGTCATTGAGTAGACTTTCCACCTTCATCTGGAGATGACTGACCTCTGCTGAGAGGTGAACTGTTCTTCTGAGCCACTATCATCTCCTTTACAGAAAGAGCAGGTTAGGGCTTGAACGGTTTTATTATCAAAAGACTTAGGTCCCTTGAAGATATTTGAGAAATTCTTTATTTAGGGATGTGGAAACATTTTTCCAATGCAAGAATTAGCTTAAGAAAATCAATTGCTGATCACTTTTATTTTTTTCAAACGCAGTTGATGATGTGGGCTACAGAATAAACTTTTTTTTCCCCTAACACCACCACTCTCATTTACCAATAATAGAGACTTAAGTTAGCAATTTAATTTTCTTTATCTGTGAGATGTATCTTAGTAGAATAAGATAATAAGATAGAACAATATATTATTTTATCATAATAGAATACTAGTTCCTACAATTGTTCTAGTGAGAACATAATGATATTAGTTCCCACCTCACAAGTTTGGTAAAATTTAATGAAATAATATGTATAAGACACTTAGCACAGCACCAGGTTCTTAATCACCAAATGTTGGTTTATGTTATTATTATTATTATTATTATTATTATTAATTTCACCAAGCACACATTCTATAGGATTTACATGTATGGTAATACTCAACAAGTGTATACCTGGCTATGCTTCAGATAAAGAGAGAAGTAGACATAATTTCCACTGACTCTTTAGGATTACAGAAAGGTGATTGGTGACCCAACTTTACTAAGTTTTGCTTATTTGGATTTCTTGTATCTGTCTTTTTATTTCTCTTTAACAGATGCTTGCATTAGGCTTTTGGGAGTTGAGCGAAAAACAGTTTTTCATTTTTAGGAAGCCACATGTTCTCCATCTTTAAATCAAAGGTGAAATGCAGTGTACTATGGCAGTAATCCAAGGCTTGGAGGCCACATGGACTTTTTGGTTTAAACTCATTTTCTATGAAGTCAAAACTCATCCTCTACTTTTGAAAGCACATAAGGCAATTAGCTGAGACAGCAGTGAACAGCCCTGAGAAGGAGGCCCCTTGTGTCTGAAAGGTTTCTTCCTATCTGCTTTTTAATGGCATGCAAAAGGCATTCATTCACACTTTCATTTCCTATTAGCCAAATAGAAATGTCTTCAGATAATATGAATACCTTATGGCATAAGTGACTTTCTAAAGTATCTTATTAGAACTCCTTATCTGTGTAACTTAGGCAGCATTGAGGCTTGATAGCCAGTCACATACTTCTTAAACACTGACTATTGAGAGCAGCTCATAATATGTTAGACAAATGCCACTGGGGAAACTCCCAGGGGACATAGTAATTTTAGCCTCTTCTCAAGCATGGGGCCCTTCTGTCACGTCACAAGCATGTGACTTCCCCATTTGGCAGCTTCACCCAGAAGATGAAGTCAGATTTCCCAAATGTCTCCCAAGAACTAGGAGAACAAATCACACCATCACAAATGGAAGTTGGCACATTACTACAGAAATCAGAGAGAAAAACTCCATCATTGAAGAGTACTTAATATGCTTTTTGAGAACAAAGTCCTAAGTTTCAGATGCACCTTTTTGCAAATGGAAGTTTATAGGCTCTCTAGGCTGCTTTGTTGCTTTTTAAAGTAAAAGAGTCTAACAGATTGGTGCTGGAGAAAATTCAAATCAAAACACCCCCCCAAGCCAAAACACACAAAAATTATCCCTCCAAAGTGTTTCTGTCCCTTTAGAATGGAAGGTTATGTTTTGTTAGAAGAAAGTGACTTACCTGAGACATGCATGGGAGAGCTGGGACTTTGCTTTGCCCACCTCCAGTCTCCATCCCACTCGACTTCACCTGCCCTGATTAGCCCTGGAGGGTCTGTGCCACATTGATCCTCACACCAGCCGCCTAGTATTCTGCGCTGATGGACTTGATCTGAAGAGTCATTTTCTTCATTTCCCCACAGGATTCTACCAGAAGCTCATAGTGTTCACCAACTGCATTGTGTTCCTTTCTTTTTCAGTTTCTTCTTAGAAGACTGCTTCTTGGTAAACTTGTGTTTGCTAATATGAACAGATACCTTGTCCTTTGAAAATGTGTTCACTTATTCCATAAAGATTCACTGACCTTAATTGTAATGATCAGTATACTTCCATCATAAAGAAAAACTTCCTATATTTAGATTTTGCTCAGAAGCGTTTTTCATTTTTGTTTGTGTTTGACATCTAAGTACTATGATTCAAGCCTGTTTCCTGAAATGCAGGTGCATTTGATTTTTTAAAATGCAGCCCATTTATCTTGCTACACAAATCAATTTTTTTCCTACTCTTCTGCTCATCAATACTGTTGCCTTTCAGTTCCTCCAAGATATTTCAGGTAAATGGTTAAAGTAGTGTGTCCACAGTCAAAGATGCATCAGATGTTTCCTGCTGAGACAGAGAAGATGAACACAGCTAATGGGCAAATGATAAGCCAATGAGGAGGTCAGTATTTACCCAGTGCTACAATAAATCTTGATAACTGGATAACTACCAAAACAACATGCCAGTAATCAGTGTGGTTTGCTATATTCTTCCAGAATAGGTGAATTTGAAAGGTATGGGAATTTTTGGAATAAAGATTACTTTAGCTTTATGACAGAATTTTTGAACTTAAAAGAAATTATCCTTTATATCAAGACAAAGATATAGAATCTCATTGGTTTTCAGACTTTAAACTACATGAGATTTATTGGGAATACTTTTAGATATAGATTCCTAGATTCCATTCCTATTCTGACTGAGTAGTGGTGATCTTGTGTCCATTTAGCGTACCTGAAAACATTAGCTGAATCTAATGCAGACAAGCTAGTTAACACACTTTAAGAAACACTGGTTTAAATTGTACTGCTATTCCCTCTATCTCAGAGGTAGGAGATTACTTTAGTAATCAACCCTTCAAACAATCAAAATTTATTTAGAGACAATTAGTTCATAACAACATGTGTATATGAAGTACTCAGTTGCATTTTTTTTCTGTTGCTGTTCTGTTCTACCTACTAAAATGTAACTTTTGATTCTTATATGTGAGTTTGAGTAAGGTAAGAAAAAAGTTTATTGGCAAAATTTTTCAATAGTGATTTTTCAAAAATCTTTTAAAGTAATTGTTCATACTTAGAAACATAGCCTTCTCCTAAATATAAATGCAAAGAATATATTTCATTTACTGAAATTAATGAAATTGTAAAATATTGGCAAAGTTTTTAGGGAAGACTGCGATTAAAAATATTAAACTAAAATCAGTGAATATATAATTTTGTAATAAGTGTATCCCTATCACTGACACATTTTTCAATATGAAATTCAGTATATTGTTTATCAAAGACTATATAGGCATTAAATTTTACTAATATCATGTACATTAAGGAGAAGGAACAATAATAGAATTTTAAAAAATTACAAATTAAAAAAACCTTGAAGTTTCAATATTTTCTTCCTATATACCAACAAATCATAATTGTTATAGTCTTGACTGTCATAAGAGGCTGGTTTGTATATTTTGACTGACTCTCTTAGTTGCAAATTAAAGTAAAAGTTGGCACGTAAGTAAAGAATAAATAACTTCCTAAAATGAACAAGAGCTTTCTTTTTCAGCTTTTACATAACCCAGTGTTCCTTAAACAGTAATTTTTTTGGGTGGGAACTTTCCACGAATATCTTTAAAATAGTTTTTAGGCTACCATCCCCCTAAATGGCAAGGAAAAAAATGCAAGGGAGACTCAAGACTCAATTTCAACTTTGTCATCCATAATTTTTTTCAAACCATTGGTCCCTTGATGGTGCTCACCTATATGATTGTTTCCAATCTGTGTGTGTACATCTCGGGATCCTATTTGATTGAGTTGTTTGATGTCATTGCTTATTTTCTTTACAACTAATAATGAAATTCTTTGGTATATCTGGAAGTTCTTCTAAGCATCTCTAACCTTCCTGGTTTCATTGCGTTCTTTTCTTCAAAAAAAAAAAACAATCTCAACTTATATTTGCAAATGTTTTCAAAATGTACATGCAAAGGAATTGCTTATGGGCCTTGGGAAAAACAAAAACAAAAACAGATTCTTATTCACGATTCTGAAGCAGGAGTTGAGTTCCTGTATTATTAACAAATTCCAAGGCATGTTCTTGATGCTACCAGTTTGTGAACCAAAAGTTCTACAGCGTACATGTGGCTCTCACCAAGTGCTACAATCTGTCATTGATCACATTTCTATGCCTGTACACTGTATATTCAGGGTATATGTGTCCTGTATATATGTCTCTGAGCATGGAAGTCTCCTTAGAAAATTCTCATCAATGATGACAATAATGCACCTGACATCAACTCTGTAGTCATTAAACATTTTTTTATGTCTGAAATCTACTTCCAAGAAAACATCTTGTAATCATGAATTGATCTTGGAAATCTGTCAGCAGAGTAAGTGTGCCAGATCTTTGTCATCCTGCAGAGATTTGTAAAGACTGTCTTAGACCTTGTTATTATTGTTTTTCACTTCTGAAAGCATTCAATAAGCCTGTAAAGAAAAAAGGATTATGAGATGTGATATACTGAAGTGATGCCCACCAAAATACTGAAAATGGAAGATTTCTGGGAGGTGTTAAAATAGAAACAATTTTATTCATTTAAAAACCTATGTTTTTCTAAACATTTTATTGTCCAAATGTATTATTTTCATAATCATTATGAACTTTCAAGATCCTGTAATTACTTGTATATTTTAAACCTCATGGAAAATACTCAGAATTTGACTATTTGCCATGATTTCTTATTCCTGGTTTCTTCTCTATTTGTCACATTTTGCTTATTAGTTTAGCAGTACCTGTGGGGGAGATATTTTTATAACTCCAAATTTCTTAGCACTTGGTTAGTGACCATGATGGGTACTCAGGATCTACCTGTCAACTAAATGTCAACTTTTTTGGCTTTCTTGAATTTCTTGAATGTAGATTGATTGTATGAAAAGAAGTTACATCAAATCAAATGGCTTTAAATCTCCAAGATGTCATGTATTACTGTATAGGTTTATATAAATACTGAAGTTTGCATCCCAAGTAAGAGCATAATCCTCTGGTTTATTACATGCCAAGAGAAAATGCATGGCACAACATCAGTGGAAGCCCACATAGAAAAATTTAGTGGCTATTATTCATAACTTCTAATCTCTTAACTCACATGTATGCATGTAGAGGAATGACCAAAATTCTAACTGGGTCTAGGGTATTGATGTCCTGGCACTGAGTAGATTCTGGGATGTCATGTTAAATGGTGTTCCCACTCTGGAAAAGATGCTGGAGAAAAGAAGGAAATTACTAGGGGTAGCTGCAAATCACACTAAATATAATTTCCTTTGTTTCTGCCAAAATTCTGCCAATATGTTCAGCTTGATTTAAAAGACATATGAAAATGGAAAACATTGCTAATCACAGTGATTAATTGCTTAGGACTTAATTCAAAGAGATTTCCTAATTGAAATTTCAAAGTATCCTAAATATAATGTAAGAGTCAAATGATGAAGCAATAGAGGAAATGCCTATAGACCATCAAGGAAGAAGGGATATGCCAAAAAATACAAAAAAAGTAGATTTTTTCTTTTTCTTTTTTTTGTCTTTTTAAGGCCTCACCTGTGGCATATGGAGATTCCCAGGCTAAGGGTCTAATTGGAGCTGTTGCTTCTGGCCTACGTCAGAGCCATAGCAACGCCAGATCCGAGCCACATCTGCAAGGTACACCACAGCTCACGGCAACGCTGGATAGTTAACCCACTGTGTGATGCCAGGGGTCGAACCTGCAACCTCATGGTTCCTAGTGGGATTCATTTCTGCTATGCCACGATGGGAACTCCAGTAGATTCTTTTTAAAAATATTCTCAGAGTCTGCATTCTTGTCCTAGTTGTAAATACAACAAAATCAAGGATGGAACTGCTGTTAGTGATCCAAAAAACTGGTGGAGGCCCATGTACTGTGCACAATACAAACCTAGACTGGTAGAACATGAGGAAGGTCCATGGGATCCAAGAATCACTGAGAGAGAAAAGCAATAATTAAGTGGTACTGGCTTATGCATTCCACAGATATTCACTAGCTGCATATGATATATGATATGTCATGTACCCTTCTAGGTACCTGACATATATTAGTCAGTAAAATGGAGAGATTCCTACCTTTTGTGGAGTTTACATACAAGTAGATACAGAAAGACAGCAAATGGTACACCAAATAAATAGGCATGTTATATTGGTTTATGTGACAAATTAAGTGATAGAGATAAAAGGAGAATAGGAAGATGGACAGTGCTGGTTATGGGGTGGGAGTGAGGTGGGTTGCAATTTTAAGTAAAGATATCAAGGTAATTTTCATGGAAATGGGGTCTTGGAAAAGACAAAGAGCAGGAATGAGCCATGCAGCTATTTGGGGGGAGGAGCTTCCTCTTCTCTAGTGCAAAGCCCTAACCCTAGACTGAGGGTTTTCAAGAGGCCTGTATGTCTCTCATGGAGTCAGCAGGTGGGAAAAGTCATAGGGCATGTGTGTCAATGTAAAAGAGACTCAGATCATATAGGTTATTGTAGGCCAAAGTAAGAATTTTGGCTTCTTGACACAGGGTCAGATTTTAACAGCTATCTTAATCTCCATTCTGTCTATACTTTCCTTTATCATTCCTTTTAATATAACTTAATATCTTCCAGTCCTATATCTACTGTGTCCTTTCTTACTGTCTGTTCTCTTGTAATAGGAATAAACCTGATCCCTGTCCTTGCCCATTCCAATTCATACTAATTCTGTAGGCGAATTTGTTTTTTTATTGTACAAGGAGTTTTTCCTTGTAAAAACATCATCTACACTTGTCATTGTTTCTATAATTAAGTCAAAACCTCTCTTCATCTTGCAGGATCTGGCTCATACCTACTCTTCAACTTAGTAGTTTCTTGTGCACCATGCAATTGTTTTTTTCCAATTTCTGTCTCCTGTGCCTCTTTCTAAGCAATTTCTCTCATCAACAACTTTCTGTTCTTCATATCTCCCCAAATGCCATAGCCATCTTTATCATCACCCCTAATCTCAGGAACAAGTTCTTTCTCACTTTTCAAAATCCCTAGAATGTTATAGTTTTAACTTATCTTAAGATAGATCCCATGTTTTCAAATTTTCATTGTAAGTGGACTCAAAACACATAGGGGAATTAAACCTATGTCTTATTCATGTTTTAATCCTCCGCAGAATGTATAAATATCAGTACACTGATAAATATTGTTAGAATGAATTTCAGCACTCAGTCTGTCTGTAAGCATAGATAGGGAATTTTAGCATTATTGACAGAAACTCATTCTGGATACAGTGGTCAGTCGTCCATCATGACCCATGGGCATTTAACTTTGTGATTAGAGATACTTCTGTACTTGTTATGACTACCCATACTTCAAGGCCAAGAAAAGGAATTTGGGATTAATTTAGGAATCCATCATATTTTTAAAGCCATGGCAACTTGGCTGTATCATAAATATAGCAGATCACCCAGCAGCATAAATATTGGAAACACTGCTTTGGTGGCAATAAAATTGATTGATGCTCTGAGTTTCTCTTAACCCTGGTTATCCTTGTTCTTGTAGATGTTGGTTGCCTTCCTTTCTTCTCGAGATTGGGACTGCAGAAGCAGTATCTGGGGGGGAAATATCAGATGTCAGACATCCACTGTGCTTTCCTAGTCTGAATTTGCAAATGAGGGAGATGGTATCTGATTCAAAATAAACCAGGTTCTCACATATAGATGTGTTCTTATCATTTCCATGTTATTAATTGAGGAGCATGGAATAGAATTAAGGTATAGGATAAGGAAAATTAGGCCACTCTGGTTTAACTCTTATTTTAAATGTAAAAACTTCAAAAGAACTTGTCATTCACTTGGATGTCATAGGTAAGGGTTCTTTTCCCCTAATATTCTGTAGACATCTGTTTAATGAATTCCATTTAGGCTCTAACATGTTGAAAAAGAAAAATTTACTGAAAATTTGGTCCAAGAAGCATCATGCTAGAAATGACGGAATGCCATCTTAGGACAAAAAAACCTGATTCTTATACTATTTCTGTTATGAATTAGTTTCATTAGCTGGTGTGATTTTCTCAACCTTGTTCATCGTGTCTCTGACCCTTTATATATGCAATAATGGAGAGAAAAAGGACATTAAGTACCTACTTTATGCAAAATGCTTTACCAAAGTTCTCTGGCACTGAACTTTTCAGCAATATCATTTGAAAAATTAACATAATAATGTAAGATTGGAGCTCAGAGAAACTGTCATTTTCCCAAAGTTCTGTGACTTAAGTGGCAAATCTAAATTCCAGTCAATCTGAATTCAAAGGTTATAATGATAACTGCATATATGAAAGGCTAAAAAACAATAGCTTCTTGTTCTAACATTTTGTGACTGTCATCCTAAAGTTCTGTGGTGTTTTCATACAGTGGCAAGATAGAAGCCTAGAGCAATAGTTTTGCTAACTCTTAATCACTATTTAAACTCTGACTCCTTTATGGAACAAGACAAGTCTGCTCTTACCATGCTTCCCAAATCAAGTCATATCAGAAGGGATAATTATTGATTGGCTAGTCAAAAGGCAACTTCCTTTTGCATTAAAAAAGTAAGGAGCCTGTCAGAATAATATTCAGTTTCATCAATGTTAATATTCATTCACGGGTCTTCTGCAGATTGGAATTTTGGGAAACTTCTATATCTAGCACAATGTGGATTTTGAACTTGTGTTTTCTTAGAAGTTTTTAAAAATGAGTAGTTTTCTTTTTCTTGTTATAGCAGCCACAAAACGTGTTTTTCTGTCTTTAGGTCTGTGTTTATATTATCACTCCCTGAAGTGTCATACTCTCAATCCAAAGTGTTTACTCATCCCTTAAAGCCCTGTTCAAGCCCTTCTTTCCCAGGAGGTTTTCTGTAGACAGTCTGTTATGCCATTTTAGCCCCATCAGTTCTGTTTTACGTTAGAGTTAATCTCTGTAGCTTTCTTATAACAACAAATAATTCCCTATATTTCCAGAAGGGTTTGATGCAGTTTTTTATAAAGAATAATATTTTAATATAAATTTGTTTTAGGAATAAATGAACTTATGATATAGACCCAGGGTGGGGCTCTCTACATTTTTCTCCTTGATCACCCTTTCCCACCCAAGGATGTTTTTAAATGGGTAGGGAATCTTGACAAGTAGCTTGATTTCTGAATCTAGCCACTCAAGATAAGATGAGAATTGGTCCTTAAGAACCAGGCTATAAGATAATATTTTAGATTGGGTTCCCAGGGATATAGGCTCTGAGATAGAGACTTACATGTATATGTTTAATTGAAGAGTTGTTTCAACAACAGCATTTGGTGGTGTAGCTTATAAGGGAAGTGAGTGTGGGCCAAAGGAGGAATTACACAATGTAGTTGCAATAAAATTCTTATTTGATCCCACTGAAACCCTATATGTAAGATTGCCCTTCTGAATTGTCTTAAGGTTAGAGCATGCCTTAATGCTTCCTTACTAATGGATATAGAATGACTACAGGTATGGGCAGAACCTTGAGAAAGACAACTCCTCTAGATTAGCCCAAAGACTTAGAAGGACTCAACTGTGAGCAGGCAATAGAAACTCCCAGTATTTAAAAAAAATAAATTCCTTCATCCAGGAGGGGTGGGATCTGCATGATGCTTCCCAGAATTAATTAGACTATAAAGGAAGGACAGCAGAAAGTTTTTTTTTTTTCCCACACCGGATACTAATATACTTCTCATATTTACATTGGCTTTGAGAATTCTTATTATGTGATGTTTATAAACATTTAGAAGTGGCGATCAAAGTTTGGACTAGGGTTGACAAAAGGTATAGAGTCTGTTTTCAGAGGAGAAAAACTCATAAATCTTTGAAAAGGCAGATGGTCAAGATTCCTCAGTCTTAAAGCAAGGAGAAGGAAGCAAAATGAAATATACTGAGTGTTTACTCTGCACATGGCACCATCTTGCCTCTTTTACGGTTATTTATTTTTTAATTCTTTTATTTTTCCATTATAGCTGGTTTACAGATATCTGTCAGTTTTCCAAGTGCACAGTGTGGTGACCCAGTTACACATATATATATATGGATTCCTCACAAGTGATTAGACATAGTCCTTGGTGCTATACAGCTGGATCACCTTAATTTTCCATCCCAAAGGCAATAGTCTACATCTACTAACCCCAGACTCCCATTACATCCCACTCCGTCCCCCACCCTCTTGGCAACCACAAGTCTGTTCTCCAAGTCCATGATTTTTTCTTTGGAAAAGTTCATTTGTGCAGTATATTAGATTCCAGATATAAGTGATATCATATGGTATTTGTCTTTCTCCTTCTGACTTACTTCACTCAGTATGAGGGTTTCTAATTCCATCCATGTTGCTACAAATGGCATTATTTTATTCTTTTTTATGGCTGAGTAGTATTCCATCATGTACATATACCAAATCTTTCTAATCTAATCATCTGTCAATGGACATTTGGGTTGTGTCCATGTCTTGGCTATTGTGAATAATACCGCAATGCACATGCACATGCCAGTGCCTTTTCAAGGAAAGTTTTATCCGGATATATGCCCAAGAATAGGATTGCTGGGTCACATGGTAGTTCTATGTATAGATTTCTGAGGTACCTCCATACTGTTTTCCATAGTGGTTGCACCAACTTATATTCCCAAAAGAGTGCAGGAGGGTTCCCTTTTCTCCACACCCTCTCCCGCCTTTGTTCTTTGTAGACTTATTAATTATGGCCATTCTGACTGGTGTGAGGTGGTATCTCATGGTAATTTTGATTTGCATTTCTCTAATAATCAGTGATGTTGAGCATTTTTTCATGTGCTTGTTGGTCATCTGTATATCTTCTTTGGAGAAATGTCTATTCAGGTCTATGCCCATTTTTCAGTTTGGTTGTTGGCTTTTTTCCTGTTGAGTTGTATCAGCTGTTTGTATATTTTAGAGATTAAGCCCTTGTCTGTTGCATCATTTGGCACTATTTTCTCCCATTCTGTAAGTTGTCTTTCAGTTTTCATTTTGGTTTCCTTTGCTTTGCAAAAGCTTGTCAGCTTGATTAGGTCCTATTGGTTTATCTTCCTTTTATTTCTGTTGCTTTGGGAGACTGACCTGAGAAAACATTTGTAAGGTTGATGTCAGAGAATGTTTTGCCTGAGAATGTTTTGCCTATGTTTTCTTCCAGGAGTTTGATGGTGTCTTGTCTTATATTTAAGCCTTTAAGCCATTTTGAATTTAATTTTGTGCACAGTGTGAGAGTGTGTCCTAGTTTCATAGATTTTCATGCAGCTCACCAGGTTTCCCAGCAATACTCACTGAAAAGACATTTTCCCATTTTATGTTCTTGCCTCCTTTGTCAAAGATTAATTGACCATAGGTGTCTGTGTTTATTTCTGGGTTCTCTATTCTGTTCCATTTGTCTGTATGTCTGTTTTGGTACCAGCACCACACTGTCTTGATTTCTGTGGCCCTGTGATGTTGCCTGTAGTCTGGAAGAGTTATGCCTCCTGCTTGGCTTTTGTTTCTCAGAATTGCTTTGGCAATTCTGGGGTTGTGGTTCCATATAAATTTTTGGATTGTTTGTTCTAGTTCTGTGAAGCATGTCATGGGTAATTTGATAGGGATTGCATTGATTTGTAGATTGCTTTGGGTAGTATGGCCATTTTTACAATATTGATTTTTCTGGTCCATGAGCATGAAATATCTTTCCATTTGTTTGGATCTTCTTTGATCTCCTTGATTAATGTTTTGTCATTCTCTGCATATAAGTCTTTCACCTCCTTGGTCAGGTTTATTCCCAGGTCCTTGATTTTTTGGGGTGCAATTTTAAAAGGTATTGTATTTTTGTATTCCTTTTCTAATATTTCATTGTTAGTATAGAGAAATGCAGTTGATTTCTGAAGGTTAACCTTATATCCTGCCACTTTGCTGAATTTGTTGATTAGTTCAAGTGATTTTGGGGTTGAATCCTTGGAGTTTTCTATATATAGTATCATGTCATCTGCATACAGTGACAGTTTTAATTCTTCTCTTCTTGTTTGAATGTCTTTATTTCTTTTGTTGGTCTGATTGCTGTAGCTAGGACTTCCAATACCATATTGAATAACAGTGGTGAGAGTGGGCATCCTTGTCTTGTTCCAGATTTTAGTGGGAAGCCTTTCAGCTTTTCTCCACTGAGTATTATATATGCTGTGGGTTTGTTGTAAATGGCTTTTATTATGTTAAAGAATGTTCCCTGTATCCTCACTTTGGTAAGTTTTGATCATGAATGGATGTGGGACTTTGTCAAATGCTTTTTCTGCATCTATTGAGATGATCATGTGGTTTTTGACTTTTCTTTTGTTAATGTGCTGTATGACGTTGATTGATTTGCATACATTGAACCATCTTTGCACACTTGGAATGAATCCCACCTTGTTGTGGTGTATGATCTTTTTTATATGTTGTTGGATTCAGTTGGCTAAAATTGTGCTGAGATTTTTTGCATCTATATTCATCAAAGATATTGGCCTGTGGTTTTCTTTTTTGTGGTATCTTTGTCTGGTTTTGGAATTAAGGTGATGGTGGCATCATAGAATGTCTTTGGGAGTGTTCCTTCTTCTTCAACCTTTTGGAAATTTTAAGGAGGAGGGTATGAGTTCCTCTTTGTATGTTTGGCAGAATTTGCCTGTGAAGCCATCTGGTCCTGGACTTTTATTGGTAGGGAATGTTTTTATGACATACTCAATTTCATTTCTACTGATTGGTCTGTCCAGTTGATCTATTTCTTCTTGATTCAGTTTTGGTAGGGTGTAAGTCTCTAAAAAGTTGTCCGTTTCTTCTAGGTTGTCAAATTTGTTGGCCTACAATTGTTCATAGTGTTCTCTTATGGTTCTTTGTATTTCTGTAATATCCATTGTGACTTCTCCATTTTTTTTTCTTATTTTATTTGGGTTTTTTCTCTCTTTTTGGTGAGTCTAGCCAGAGGTTTGTCAATTTTGTGTACCTTTTCAAAGAACCAGCTCTTGGTTTTATTAATTTTTTTTCTATTGTTTTTTGAATCTCTGTTTTATTGATTTCCTCTCTGATCTTTATGATATCCTTCCTTCTGTTGATTTTGGGGTTTTCTTGTTCTTCTTTTTCTAATTCATTTAGGTGCTGTGTTAAGTTGTCAATTTGAGATTTTTCTTCCTTTTTGAGGAAGGCCTGTATTGCTATGAATTTCCCTCTCAGCAATGCCTTTGCAGCATCCCATAGATTTGGAGTGGTTGTGTCTTCTTTATCATTTGTCTTGAGGTATTTTTTAATTTCTGCCTTGATTTCCTCTTTGACCCATTTATTTTTAAGTAGCACGTTGTTTAGTCTCCATGTAGTGTGTTTTTCTCATTTCCTTTCCTGTGGTTAATAACTACTTTCATGCCTTGGTGGTCAGAGAATATACTTGAATAATTTCTATATTCTTAAATTTGTTGAGGTTAGCTTTGTGCCCCAATATGTGACCTATCCTTGAGAATGTTCCATGTGTCCTTGAGAAGAATGTATATTCTGATGTTTTTGGATGTAATGTCCTAAAAATATCAGTTAGGGCTAATTTTTCTATTGTGTCATCACTGTTGCCTTACTGATTTTCTGCCTACAGGATCTGTCCATTGATGTGAGTGGAGTGTTAAAGTCTCCTACTATTATTGTATTGCCATCTATTTCTCCTTTAACGTCTGATAGTACTTGTTGTAGGTACTTGGGTGCTCCTCTATTAGGGGCATATATATTGACAACTGTAATATCCTCTTCTTGAATGTATCCTTTAACCATTAAATAGTGTCCTGCTTTGCCTTTCTTTATGGCCTTCATCTTAAAGTCTATTTTGTCTGATGTGAGTATTGCTACTCCTGCTTTCCTTTCTTGACCATTGGCATGAAATATCTTTTCCCATCCCCTCATGTTCAGTCTATCTGTGTCCTTTGTCCTAAGGTGAGTCTCTTGTAGGCAGCAGATTGTAGGTTTTTGCTTTTTTATCTGGTCTGCCACTCTGTGTAATTTGATTGAAGCATTCAGTCCATTGACATTTAAGGTGATTATTGATATATATGTATTTATTTCCATTTTAGACCTTGTTTTCCAGTTGATTGTATGTTTTTCTCTTTTCTTCTTTTATTTTTTTGGCTCAATGGTTTCCATTTACTTTATGCTTGAGTGCTTTTCTTTTAAGTATTTGTGGGTGTGATGTTTTGTTTTGATTTGTGGTTGCCCTGTTTTTTAAGTACATTAACACCTTTTTATATCTGCTTGCTTTAGCCTGATAGCCATATAGGTTCAAAGACATCATTAAAAATTTTTTTAAGTTAAAAAAGAGTCTATATTTTCTTATTTTTCCCTCCCCATAATGTATGATTTTGTTATACTTTTTTAGCATCTTCATGTTTAGATCTGTATGCTGGCTTATTTGAATGACTAATTTTCATTTATGTTTTCCTCCATTCTATTTCTTACTTTTTCCTTCCTTTTTTAGAGGAACCCTTTCAGCATTTTTTTTTTTGAAAGGGTTTAGTATTGCTGTACTATATTTAGCTTTTGTTTTTGGAGAAATTCTTTATTTCCCCTTCTATTTTAAATGATATTCTTGCTGGGTAGAGTACTCTAGGTTGCAAATTTTTTCCTTTCAGCACTTTAAATATCTTGCCACTCCCTTCTGTCCTGTAGTGTTTCTGTAGAGAAATCAGCTGGCAGCCTTATGGGGGATCCCTTATTATTAACACTTTGCTTTTCTCTTGCTGCTGTTAGGATCCTCTCTTTATCTTTAATTCTTGCCATTTTAATATAATATGCCTTGGTGTGGGTCTGCTTGGGTTCAACTTGTTCGGGGCCCTCTGTGCTTCCTGTATCTTGATGTCAGATCTCTTCAAATTTGGAAAGTTTTAAGACATAATTTCTTCAAATATATTTTCAATCCCCCCTTTTTTTTTCTTCTTCTGGAATTCCTATTATGCAAAGATTGGTCCACTTTTTCTTATCCCATAAATCTCTTATGCTTTCATGTTTTTTGTTTGGTTTCTGTCTGCTGTCCTGATTGGATCCATGTCACTAATTCATTCCTCTGCATTATTCAGACTGCTCTTTATTGCCTTTAGGTCAGTTTGCATCTCTGTAAATGAGTTTTCTAGCTTTTCTTGGCTCCTCCTTATATTTTCTAGTTCCTTTCTAAGGGAATCTTCATTGCTGTTTGCATCTAATCTTAATTCCTTGATATTCTGCCTTAATTCCCCATATATTTTCACTACCTCCCTTCTGAACTGCATTTCTGTCAGACTGCTGAGGTCTGTTTCATTGTTGACCACTTTAGATGACTTCTCCTGTTCCTTTAACTTGGAATGGTTTCTGAGCTTTTTCATGTTGCTTATGCTTTTCTTTTTCTGTAAGTTTGGGAAAGCCAAAGTGTAGTCTTTTAAGGCTACTTCTAGGCAACATCGCCCCTTTGTATGTTTTGGTGTACTTACTACTTACTTTTGGTGTGGGAGTTTGAATATTTGGTGTCTCTTTCTTCAGTGTGAGCAGGCTGTTATCTCCCTAGTGCTCATGGTGTTTTCAGGTTGAATGAAACAATGGGTAAGGCCAGCAGTTGGTGCCTGATCTCTGGGCTCTCAACAGCAGCAAGGACCTGCAGGAAGGTGGCAGTGGCTACTCCTAGTTGCAGGGCTCTGGGAAGTGGAAATGAGCTCTAGGCAGATCTATTAGGTGTCCAGAGTAATTGTCAGTAGCAGTAGCAGGATATGTGAGTTCCCAGGGGAGTGATAGTCACAATGGCTGGTGGTGGATTGCAAAGTCCTCCTCTGAGGTGATTGGAACCACAGGTGGCACCTGTTCCAGAATTCCTAGTGGTTGCAGGCCATGATCATCTCTAGAGCCAATGATAACTGTGGTGGTTTGCCCCCTCCAGCAGTAGTCCATGCATGAAGCAACCCATCTCACTTAGCGCACATAGGAGGTGCTATACAGGTTGTTCCTAGTTGCAGGGCCCTGGGAAGTGATAGAGATCAGGCATATGGATACTGCCCGGAGCACTTAGCAGTAGGAGCAGTGGGGTTGGTGTGTTCCCAGGAGTGCAAGAGCACCCACAAGTGGTCTTCAGTCACAATGCCCTCCTCTATAGTGCCCTTGAGGTGACTAGGCCTGCAGGTGGTGTCACCTAATGGGAAGGTGTCATTCCCATCTCTGGATACAGAGATAACTGTGGTGGATTGCCTCTGCCTCCTGTAGACCATGCAGGAAGTACCTTGTCCTGCTTAGCCCCTATAGGATGTGCTGTTCAGGGTGCTCTGAGTTACAGGCTCCTGGGAAGGTACAAGCATCTGGTCACTTCCCAGAATGTTTGGCAGTGGCAGGTGTGCTCCCAGGGGACTGAGAGCAATGGCAGGTGGTGTTACATTGTAATATCCTTCTCTATGTTGCCCTTTGAGGTGGTTGGGGCTGCAAGTGATTTTTGTTCAGGTGTTCCCTGTGGTGGGGGTCACACCCACCTCTGTAGTCAGGGATAACTGTGGTGGTTTTCTCCTGTCCCCTGTAGTCCACTGGGAAGCACTCTGTCCCACTTAGACCATGTAGGAAGTGCTACACCAGCTCCTCCTAGTTGTATGGAGTTGGTGGGAGGGGCAGTGAAGAAGTGTTTAGGTGCTGCCCTGAGGCTTTGACAGTGGCAGCTACAGGGTGGGTGTGTTCCCAGGGGAGTGATAGCAGCAGTGTCTGGTGATAGGTAGGCCCCATATCACACTTAGTCCCTTGATGCTCTTAGCTCACACTGAAGGTTCCTGGCCACTGGTAGCCTGCACAGGACGTCGTTGTGAGCTGTGGTGTGGGTCGCGGATGCGGCTCAGATCCTGTGTTGCTGTGACTCTGGCATAGCCTAGCAGTTGTAGCTCTTATTGGACCCCTAGCCTGGGAACCTCCATATGCCATGAGTGCGGCCCTAGAAAAGGCAAAAAAAAAAAAAAAGACACAGAGTGCCAGACTGTTTTAAAAAGCAAAAACCTACAACTTCCTGTCAACAAAAGACTCATCTTGGGGCAAAAGACACATACAGATTGAAACTTAGGGGATGGGAAAAGATATTTCATGCCAATGGATAAGACAGGAAAGCAGGAGTTGCAATACTCATACCAGACAAAATAGTCTTTAAAATGAAGGCCATAAAGACAAAAGTACACTATTTAATGGTAAAAGGATCCATTCAAGAAGAGCATATTACAATCGTCAATATACCCCTAATTTGGAGCACCCAGATCCCTCCAGCAAATACTAATAGACATAAAGTGAGAAATATATGGGAATACAATCATATAAGGGGTCTTTAACACCCCACTCACCTCAATGGACAGATCCTCTAGAGAGAAAATCAATAAGGGAATATATATCTGAAATGACACAATAGAAAAATTAGACTTACTTTACATTTTGAGGACATTACATCCAAAGACATCAGAATATACATTCTTCTCAAGTGCATATGGAACATTCTCAAGGATAGATCACATGCTTTGGCACAAAGCTCACCTCAACATATTTAAGAGTATAGAAATTATTTCAAGTATCTTCTCTGATCACAAAGGCATGAAAACAGAAATCAACCACATGAAAATAAATGAGAAAAATCTAACTACATGGAGACTGAACAACATGCTACTAAAAAAACAATGGGTCAATGAGGAAATCAAGAAGGAAATTAAAAAATACTTCAAGAGAAATAATAATGAAGACACAACAATTCAAAATCTATGGGATTCTGCAAAATCAGTGCTTAGAGGGAAACTCATAGTGATATAAGCCTTCCTCAAAAAAGAAGAAAAATCTCAAATTAAGAGCTTAACACTACCTAAATGAATTAGAAAAAGAAGAACAAGCAAATCCTGAATTCAGCAGAAGGAAGGAAATCATGAAGATCAGAGAGGAAATCAATAAAATAGATGCAAAAAACAATTAAAAAAAACAATAAAACCAAGAGCTGGTTCTTTGAAAAGATAAACAAAATTTAAAAACCTCTGGCCAGACTCACAAAAAGAGGACAGAAAAAGCCCAAATACAATGAGAAATGAAAAAAGGAGTAATAACAACAGATACTGCAGAAATATGAAAACCATAAGAGAATACTATGAATAATTATATGCCAACAAATTCAATAACCTAGAAGAAATGGACAACTTTATAGACTTACAGCCTGCTAAAACTGAATCAAGAAGAAATATATCAACGGAATGGACCAACCACTAGAACTGAAATTGAATATGTAATAGAAACAGCCCCTAGAAATAAGAGTCCAGCATCAGATGGCTTCACAGGTGAATTCTTACAAACATACAAAGAGGAACTTATACCCATCCTCCTTAAACTTTACTAAAAGTTTGAAGAAGGAATACTCCCAAAAACTTTCTATGAAGCCACCATCACCCTAATACCAAAACCAGACAAATATACCACGAAAAAAGAAAATTATAGGCCAAAGTCTTTATTGAATATAGATGCACTAATTCTCAGCAAAATCTTAGCCAACCAAATACAACAACGTATAAAAAAAGATCAGACACCACAACCAAATGGGATTTATCCCAGATTCACAAGGATGGTTCAACATATGCAAATGTATGTCATAAAACACAGTAAGAAAAGGAAAGTCAAAAACCACGTGATCATCTCAATAGATGCAGAAAAAGCATTTGACATAGTTCAACATTCATTCATGATCAAAACTCTTACCAAAGTGAGGATTCAGGGAACATTCCTTAACATAATAAAAGCCATTTACAACAAACCCACAGCATATATAATACTCAATGAAGAAAAGCTGAAAGCCTTCCCACTAAAATCTGGAACAAGACAAGGATGCCAACTCTCACCACTGTTATTCAACATAGTATTGGAAGTCCTAGCTATGGCAATCAGACAAATAAAAGAAATAAAAGGCATCCAAATAGGAAGAGAAGAGTTGAAACTGTCACTGTATGCAAATGACATGATACTATATATAGAAAACCCTAAGTACTCAACTCAAAAACTACTCAAACTGATCAACAAATTCAGCAAACTAGCAGGATATAAGATTAACATTCAGAAATAAGTTGCATTCTGTATACTAACAATGAAAGAAAAAGAATGCAAAAATGCAGTACCTTTTAAAAATGTAACCAAAAAAAAAAAAACAGATACCTGGGAATAAACCTGACCAAGGAGGGGAAAGACTTATATGCTGAGAACTATAAAATATTAATCAAGGAAATTAAAGAGGATTCAAAGAAATGGAAAGATATTCCATGCTCACTGGCTGGAAAAAATAGTATTGTAAAAATGGCCATACTACCCAAAGCAATCTACAGATTCAGTGCAATCCCTATCAAATGACCCATGACATTTTTCACAGAACTAAAAGAAACAACCCAAAAATTTACATGGAATCACAAAAGACCCAGAATTGCCAAAGCAATCCTGAGGAACAAAAACCAAGCAGGAGGCCTAACTGTCCTAGACTTCAGGTAATATTACGTGGCCACAATAATCAAGACAGTATGTTACTCATACCAAAACAGACGTACAGACAAATGGAGCAGAATAGAGAACCCAAAAGTAAACCCAGATACCTCTGGTCAATTAATCTTCAACAAAGGAGGAAAGAAATGGGAAAAAATCTTTTCAGCAAGTGGTGCTGGGATAACTGGATAGCCACATATAAATCAATGAAACTGGAATACACCCTCACACAATGTACAAAAATAAATTTGAAATGGCTTAAAGACTTAAAAGTAAGACAAGGTACCATCAAACTTCTAGAAGAGAACATAAGCAAACAAAACATTCCCTGCCATCAACCTTACAAATACTTTCTCAGGTCAGTCTCCCAAGGCAACAGAAATAAAAGTAAAAATAAACCAATGGGACCTAATCAAACTGACAAGCTTTTGCACAGCAAAGGAAACCATAAAAAAAAAAAAGACAACTTACAGAATGGAAGAAAATAGTTTAAAATGATGCAACTGACAAGGGCTTAACTCTAAAACCTACAAAGAACTTATACAACTCAACAGCAAAAGAGCCAACAACCCAACTGAAAAATGGGCAAAAGATCTGAATAAACATTTTTACAAAAAGATATACAATTGGGCAACAGGCACATGAAAAAATGCTAAACATCAGTGCTTATTAGAGAAATTCAAATCATAACGACTGTGAGGTACCTCCTCATACCAGTCAGAATTGCCATCATTAATAAGTCCACAAATAACAAATGCTGGAGAGGGTGTGGAGAAAAAGGAACCTTCCTGCACTGTTGGTGGGAATGTAAGTTGGTATAACCATCATGGAAAGTATTACGGAAGCATATTAGGAAACTATATATAGAACTACCATATGACCCAGCAATCCCACTTTTGGTCATATATCTGGACAAAACT
>PVHT021183705.1:23575745-23590017 GCA_004024745.2 Catagonus wagneri | reverse complement strand
GACTTTCTTGGTTTTCTTTTTATTTAGTTAGTTTTTTAATTTTGGAAGTTACAATTTAGTGCACAACACAGATGTTGTCCAAAATCAACAACAGTAAACCTGCCAGCTACTCCAGATTTTCTGACTTTCCCAATTTGTAAGGTCTAATTAGAACCAATAACCTTCTTTTCCAGAGGGAGTTTCTCTACACACCAGAGGGCTGGGTTGGAACAACTTGCTTGACTAGCTTTGTAACTTTACAAGAGTCTAGGGAGTTGTCTCCCCCAAACATATCATGTTATTATGTGATTAAATTGTTTTCAGACTTTCCCACCCTCAGAGCCAGAACCAGAAAAAGGCTTCCACTCCCCTCCCTGGCTTTAAGCAGACATCCATGTACATGTTAAGACTATGGAGGAAAGTCCAGCTTTCCTTAATAAGAGGGATTTTAAGGATATACATTGAATACCATGAAAATACATTGAATTCCATGAAACTTTGCCTTCTTGTAGATTACATATGAGGAGCTTAACTTAATCATCCAAAGGACATATTGTACGGGAGGAAGAGGAAAATATTAACTAATGGGAAAGATCTATAAACCCATAGGTTGTAACCAAAGTTGTTGAAAAAAACTGCTATTGTAGAAGAGGCATAAGTCAGAGAGCAGGAATTCCTCCCCCTGTTTATTTAGATAGGGACAGTTATCTATTGTGTAGGATACCTTTTGATTATGAATAGATCAAATAGTTTCCCAAGAGAACAGGCAGTTGCAAAGGTCTCCTTGTGTCTTCACTTGCTCTTGTGAGTGTGTGACTCTTAGTTCATTGTAGATAATCTGATTTCTTGCACATGCATTCCACCATCTGCCCCTTGCTCCATGATCTTAAGCATTTGTTTAGGGTCTTGAACATCTATTTCTCATTACAAAATGATGGGATTTACCAAAGTGATCACTAAGTTTTACTATATCAGTGCTTCTTAAAATACTGTCATTGTTAAATTATCTTCATTGATTTTTCTCTAGCTTGTGTATGGCATGTACTTTATTTGCCAGATACTTATCTCTAAACAAGCTCATTTAAAAATGATATAAATACCATTTAAATTTCACTTTAAATAATATCTATGAAACTAGGGGTTTGATGAGCTAGTTTAACATTTTAAAAATGCACAAAAAATACATTTTAAAAAAATGTATTTGTGAACCCCAAATTTCCTCCCAGCAATTAAAAATCCCAACTAATTAATCCCATAATAGAATATTAATTTTGCTGATGTTTGACATTTCTCATAGTTTAAAAAATAAATATGCATATTGTTCTTATTACAATATGTAATATGAGAAGACGTGGTTTAATAGTAAGTTGCTTTCTTCCAGTAGAGCAACAAACCAGTGTAGAATAATGCAGCCATGGAGTCTGATTTCCTATGTAAAGCATAGAATCCTTGTGCTTTAAGTGATAATATTTGACAACAGAGAATTTCAGAAACTTAACCTACCCCTTCCACTGCTCTTCCTCAAATAGAAAGAAGAAATAACAAGTTTTCAGCTCCAGGTTTTAAAGCAAAGCAAAATATGATGTTTCAGATTGAAGTATTACAAAAATAATAGGAAAAAAGTACATACCCAAATAACTAGGAGCATACAATGAAACTCTTCCTTCAAGTGTAGCTTTAGCAGAGCTCATGAGATACTGTAATTAATCCCTTACCTGGAAGGGTCCTCCTATCACTACCTGAGGTAAGGAGAACATTTACTGTAATAATTAAAACTTGCTACCTTTATTTCAGTATCAATAACAAATGTTATTTACTGGGCTTATATATTCGAATTTATGTAAATCTAGTATCCTCTAACATTGTCTTAGTAATTTCTGGGCATTTGGTTACTATACCCACACACCAGAAGAAATTGAATCATGCTGTATCTGGCCGCTAGGTGGCTGTTCTCCTTAAGAGCACTAGAATTTGTATTCAGTCTAGGCTAAAGAGCTTTAATTCATGAGGTGGATACAAATAATTAAACTTTTCCTCTTTGTAATTAATTCACACTTTGTCAAAAAGAAAATACATAGAACTCCGAGGAGAGAAATAGAGCTATTCCGAGGAGAGAAATAGAGCTATTAGTGGCAATATTTTTTAAACTTAAAATATATCCACCTTGGTTTGAATTTAATCTTGCATGTTGAATTTAATCAGCCTATTTGAAGCTACAAAAGATGTTTAGAAAATTTTGATTTTAGCAAGGATGGTGAACATCTAAAAATCCATGTTAAAAGAAAACTTATCTTGAATGTATGGCTCATCTTGCTATATCAAAGCATGATAATCAGATTATTAAATATTTGGAAGGCTGTATTTTTTACTACTAGATACTCAGGAAGGAAAAGACAGAGGATGGGTAGAGAAATCTCCAAAGGTATATTACTCACTTGTTTTAAAGTTAGATATGTAATGGCCATGTTCCTTCAGGGCAGAGGCTTCAGTCCCTCTAAAAATAAAGTCCCCATTTCACAGATAATGAATTTTTAAATAATTACTTAATAGATAATATGGAGAGATGTGTATACACGAGGGAAGTTTGCACTGCTTAGAACTAGGACTCTTTATTTAGAACATAGTGATTATGATCCTAAGCCTTTAGTTCTGAAGGAATCTTGGAGATCATTTAATCCATGTGTCTCTTTAAAGATGAGAAAACAGAAACCTCTAGAGGTTTGGTAAATCGCCTGAGGTCTCACGGCTGAAATGTAAGACAGAGTTAGAATCCAGACCCCTGACAAATAATCTGCATTTCAGAGTTCACTTCTTCCTGCTGCATTTTTATTTCATTCTGTTTTGTCAAACCAGAGCACAATGCAGCAAACCAACACACTCGTGACTGTCCTGGAGGGCAGCTTTTTTTATTGCTGGATTGAATCCTAAGAGAAAAAACTGGGTTTCCTAGAATGTGCGTAGGAAAAAAAGATAGTCACTTTCATATATTAGAAGAAAAGAACATTGCAGGTGCTTTGGCTGTGACTGATCTGTCATCACTAACAATATAAATGTGATAAATCAGAGTTTTGTGCTTATTGGTCCCTCAGGAAAACACTCCAAATAGGTAAGCACCTTTTATTCTTTAGGGTATAAAGAATTCACTTCATTCCTCTTCTGTGTATCAGACACATTTTTTTTTTTTAATGATCCGGTTGCTGGTTCAATAAAAATGTCAACCAAGAGCACCAACTTGGAAATTCGTAATATGACTCTCATTTTAATAAATTTGCATGTGTGTTCATTAATGTGTTATGAAATATTACATATTAAGAACTTGTAGCTCATTTATGTGATGGTATCTCCCTAAAAGTTTGAGCATACCAAGCCAAATTCATTTTTGTTTTGCTAATTGTTTTCAATACAAATAAAGCTGCAATGGAAGAAAAGCTCTGAAAGTAGGTTCCTTTTGGTCTCTCATCAGCTGTTCCTCTTTTCTCATCTTTTTTTTTTTTTAAATCTTTTTAGGGCTGCACCTGCAGCTTACAGGAGTTCCCAGGTTTGTCTGATATTTATCTATGTGTGTCTGTATATACTGCTTAATTTTTTTTCTTCCTTAGCATTGAAAGCTATAGCATTCACTGGTTTGTCTTCCACATGAAAGTTTATTTATGGTGATTATGCCATAAGAATAAAAAGAGGACTTGAAATAAATCTCACATTATATATGGTTTGGAACTTGCTCTCCACCATCAAGGTTTGATGTGACAAGTACTCTTGGGAAGACTGTAGCTATCAGCAAAATGCCCTGGAGGATAATAAAACTCTGGGACAGAGGATAGTGCACACATAAGATGATGGATCTGTGACCTGCAAATCAGAGTGTATAAATTTTGACCATCAAAACCACAGTAGGAACAACTCTCCTTCTCTAACGGGCTTGGTGCCCTCTTTGGAAATGGCTGGTCCTGCAAGTTCATTAAGGAGCACTGAGGTTTCTGGAAACGTAGTTCAACAGCAGAAGCTGCTTACCCATGGGACTGAAAGATCCACTGGGAAAGGCTAGAAGGACATGTTTGACCTAAAATTTAAGACCATAAAAGGGAAGAGGTGGCTGTGATTGAGGACTGTGTCAATGAGGCACAGAGGAATAACTAAGACTCTTAAAGAAATCCTGTACATTTCAAGTAGAAAACAATGAACTGAGTTGACATTTGTATTTGATTATGTTTAATAGGGGGATTTAAACTCCTTGATTACTAATATACTAGCTGCATGTTTGTATTTCAATCATCTTTTAATTGATATTACATGGGATAATTTGTTCAAATATAAACAAATTCAAAAGTACTGCTAAAAAAACTTTTAGGAGTTCCCTTTGTGGTGCAGCAGTTAACAAATCCGACTAGGAACCATGAGGTTTCAGTTTCGATCCCTGGCCTTGCTCAGTGGGTTAATGATCTGGTGTTGCCATGAGCTGAGCTGTGGTGTAGGTCGCAGATGCAGCTGGGATCCTGCATTGCTGTGGCTCTGTTGTAGGCTGGCAGCTGTAGCTCCGATTAGACCCCTAGCCTGGGAATCTCCACATGCCGTGGGTGTGGCCCTAAAAAGCAAAAATAATAATAATTTTTAGGTTTTCATTTAAAGGGATAAATGAATTAGATGCCCAAAATAGCCACCTCATATTATTTATATATTTAAATCATAAGATGAAAATGAAGATTTGTAACAAATATGACAAAAGTAATTTTACTACTACTAATGATGATGACGATAGGCATATATATCCCCAATTGATGAGAATAAGCATAGTTAACACATCTACTATGTGTTTTTCCTTCATTTTGTTTCAGTTCCCTCTTTAATTTTGCATTTATTATTTCAAAGCCTAAAAATTGCTATACATATCCAGGAGTATGTGTGAATATATTATAATTTTATTCTCTATAAATATGTTTATGCATAATATTTTACTTTATATAGTATAAATTATATATGATTTGCTTTTATATTTTTTAACTTTAGATGGAATTATGTTATGACTCTATTACTCAGTATTATACTAGTGAATTACATCCATGTTGATTTGTGAAGTACTTCTCCATTTTCACTTCCTGAGTGGAATTTTGTATTAATTTGCTGTAGCATATTTTTCTATTTACCTATTTTTCTGTGATGAAAACCTAGTGTGTTCCAGTATTTTTGCTTTGCTTTGTGTTTGTGTATATGTGTAATATAAACACAAGCACTGTAACATTTGTTTATAGTGTATGTTTCCTGGGATACCTGCCAAAATTTTTCTAGCATATATACCCAGAAGTATAACTGCTGGATGTAGAATATGTACACCCCAATTATAGTAGATAATAACATTTTCTCAGAATTGAGAAATGTTACACACTGAGCAGCAGTGTACAAGAATTTCTATTGTTCTTCATCCTTATGAGTACTTGATGTTTAACTTTTCATTTTGTGCCAAATTGATAGCTGTAAGATGACAATTTGATTTTGAATTCACTTTTTCCTGAGGGTAACAGTTTTGAGCAACTTTTCATGTATTCCTCATCATTTGATTTGTTATTTTGTAAAATTCCTTTTTTTTTTGTATGTTGCCTGAGTTTTGCTTCAGTTTTTCACTCACCTGTAATAGTGTTATAGGTGTCCTTATTTGATGTATATAGCCTCTTGGTATAAGGACTGTGCTTTCTTTCCTCTCAACTGTCTCGGTTATTCATTCATTTTCGCCAATAGGATATGAATGAAAGTAATGTGAATAACACCTTGAGATGTGTTTGAGCTGGCCCACTGGAGTTTTCATCCATGGGAAGAGATAAATAATGCAAGTAGCCATCATTCACCATTTACCAACTTGGGCCCTAGAATGCAGTTTCCTCAGTTCACCCACAGTTATGAGTGAGAAATAAATACTTAGTCTTATATGCCATACTTAGTCTTATATCTTAGTCTTATATTGTTATGCAGATTTATTGAAACAATGACTAATACATATTTGCTATTTTTTCCCTATTGGGTTGGATGTCATTTTCTTAGGAATTTATGACAGTTCTTATTTATTCTGAGTTCCAAATTTTTATACTCTAAGTTCGTTGCTTCTTTTCACTCTTTCTTTTTGATGTACAGATATTTTCCCAGATTACTGAGATATCACTGAAAAACATTATTGTATAAGTTTTAGGTGTACGGCAGAATGATTTGACTTACATATATCATGAGTTGCTAAGTGTTTAGTTAATATCCTTAATCTCATATAAATTTAAAAAAAGAAAATATTTTGCCTTTAATGGGAACCCTTAGGATTTGTTATCTCAAGGACTTATTATCTCAACTTTCATAAATACCATATAGCAGTGTTGACTGTAGTCATCATGTTGTACCTTACAGCACTCGTCCTTATTTAACCTATAACTGAAAGTTTTTAACTTTCGACCAAATTCATTCAATTCCTTCTTCCCCCACCCTGGCTTCTGGTAACTACAATTATCTCTTTTCTTAGTTAAGTTATTTGTTTTAGATTCCATATATGATACAATATTGTCATTTTCTGTTTTATTTACTTCACTTGGCATAGTGCCCACAAAGTCCATCCATGTTGTCACATATATCAGGATTTCCTCCTTTTTAATGGGTGATTAACATTCTGTGGTATATGTATATATCACAACTTCTTTGTCCATTTTGTCCATTTGTTTCTTGATTGGCCTAGGTCGTTTTCATGTCTTAGCTACTGTAAATGTTACTATTATGAACATGGGGATGCAGCTACCTCTTTGACATAGTGTTTTCATTTCCTTTGGATATATTCTCAGAAGTGAAATTGCCAGATCATATGGGTATTCTATTTTTAATTTTTTGAGGAATCTCTTTACCATTGTCAATAGTGGCTGTGTCAACAGCAGTGCACATGCACAGGGTTTCCTTTTTTTTCACATTCTCACCGACATTTGTTATCTCTTGTATTTTTTGTTTCATTTTTGCTACATGTGGAAGTCCCCAGGCTAAGTATGGAACCCATGCCATAGCAACAACCAAAGCCACTGGATCCTTAACCCACTGTGCCACAAAGGAACTCCATTCCTTGTCTTTTTGATGCTAGCCATTTGAATAGGTATGATGTGATGTCTCATTGTGGTTTTGATTTGCATTTCCCTAATGACTAGTTATGTTGAGCAACTTTTTGTATAGGTGTTGGTTATTCATATATCTTCTCTGGAAAGATGTCTGTTTAGGTCTATGCCCATTTTTTTTTTTGGCCTTTTTGTCTTTTAGGGATGCACCAGTGCATGTGGAGCTTCCCAGGCTAGGGGTCAAATTGGAGCTATAGCCTCTGGCCTAAGCCACAGCCACAGCCACAGCCACACCAGATCTAAGCTGTATCTGCCACCTGCACCACAGCTCATGGCAACACTGGATCCTTAAACTGCTAAGCAAGGCCAGGGATCAAACCTACAGCCTCGTGGTTCCTAGTCAGTTTCATTTCCATTACACCCAGATAGGAACGCCATCCTTTGCCCATTTTTAATTGGATTATTTGTGGGTTTTTTGCTATTGATATAAACTTTTTTGTGTATTTTAGATATTAACCCCCTATGAATATTTTTGCAAATATTTTCCCAATTGTCAGTACTTTCATTTTGTTGTTTATTTTACTGTGTAGAATCTTTTCAATTTGACATAGTCCTACTTGATTGTTTTTTATTTTATTGCTCTGCTTTAGGTGTCATATCCAAAAAATTATTGCCAAAACCCATTTTAGCCTTTTTTCTTATGTTTTATTCTAGGACTTTTATTGTTTCCAGTCTTACACTTAAATCTTTAATAAATTTCAAGTTAAATTTTTGTTTGTTGTAATACAATGATTTTTATTTTTCTATAATAGCTGGTTTACAGTTTTCTATCAACTTTTCAACTGTGCAGCATGGTGACCCAGTTACACATAAATATATAGATTCGTCACAAGTGATTAGACCTAGTTCCTGGTGGTATATAGCAGGATCTCCTTGCTTGTCCCTCCCAAAGGTAATAGTCTACATCTATTTATCTCAGATTCCCACACCATTCCACTCTCTCCCCCTACCCTTGGCAACCTCAAGTCTGTTCTCCAAGTCTGTGATTTTCTTTTCTGTGGAAAGTTTCGTTTGTGCAATATATTGGATTCTAGATATAAGTGATATCATATGGTATTTGCCTTTCTCTTTCTGACTTAGTTCACTCAGTATGACAGTCTCTGGTTCCATCCATGTTGCTGCAAATGGCATTAATGTATTCTTTTTTATGGCTGAGTAGTACTGCATTGTGTATGTATACCACATCTTCCTAATCCAAGCATCTGTTGATGGACATTTAGGGTGTTTCCATGTCTTGGTTATTGTGAAAAGTGCTGCAATGAACATACCTGTGCAAGTGCCTTTTCAAGGAAAGTTTTGTCCAGATATATGCTCAAGAGTGGGATTTCTGGGTCATACAATCTATGTATAGTTTTCTAAGGTACCTACATACTGTTTTCCGTAGTAGATGTAGCAGCTTAAATGCCCACCAGCAGTGCAGGAGTGTTCCCTTTTCTCCACACCCCCTCCAGCATTTGTTGTTTGTGGACTTATTAATGATGGCCATTCTGACTGCAGTGAGGTGGTATCTCATGGTAGTTTTGAATGCATTTCTCCAATAATCACTGATGTTGAGCATTTTTTCATGTGCTTGTTGGCCATCTGTGTATCTTTTTTGGAGAAATGTCTATGCAGGTCTTTTGCCCATTTTTCAATTGGGTTGTTGGCTTTTTTGCTGCTGAATTGTATAAGTTGTTTGTATATTTTAGAGATTAAGCCCTTGTCTGTTACATCATTTGACACTATTTTCTCCCATTCTGTAAGTTATCTTTTTGTTTTCTTTTTGGTTTCCTTGGCTGTGCAAAAGCTTGTCAGCTTGATTAGGTCCCATTGGTTTATTTTTGCTTTTATTTCTGTTGCTTTGGAGACTGACTTGAGAAGACATTTGTAAGGTCGACATCAGAGAACGTTTTGCCTATGTTCTCTTCCAAGATTTTGATGGTGTCTTTTCTTATATTTAAGTCTTTAAGCCATTTTGAGTTTATTTTTGTGCATGGTGTGAGAGTGTTTTCTAGTTTCATAGATTTGCATGCAGCTGTCCAGGTTTCCCAGCAATACTTACTGAAAAGATTGTCTCTTTCCCATTTTATGTTCTTGCCTCCTTTGTCAAAGATTAATTGACCATACGTGTCTGGGTTTATTCTGGGTTCTCTACTCTGTTCCATTGGTCTGAATGTCTGTTATGGTACCAGTACTACACTGTCTTGATTACTGTGGTTTTGTAATATTGCCTGAAGTCTGGGAGAGTTATGCCTCCTGCTTGGTTTTTGTTCCTCAGAATTGTTTTGGTGATTCTGGGTCTTTTGTTGTTCCATATAAATTTTTGGATTATTTTGTCTAGTTCTGTGAAGAATGTCATGGATAATTTGATAGGGATTGAGTTGAATCGGTAGACTACTTTGGGTAGTATGACCATTTTTATAATATTTATTTTTCCAGCCCATGAGCACGGAATAGCTTTCCATTCTTTGTATATTCCTTGATCTCCTTGATTAATGTTTTGTAGTTCTCTGCATATATAGTATCATGTCATTTGCATACAGTGACAGTTTTACCTCTTCTCTTCCTATTATGATACCTTTTATTTATTTTGTTTGTCTGATTGCTATAGCTAGGACTTCTAATACTATGTTGAATAACAGTGGTGAGAGTGGGCATCCCTGTCTTGTTCCAGATTTTAGTGGGAAGGCTTTCAGCTGTTCTCCATTGAGTATTATATTTGCTGCTGTTTTGTTGTAAATGGCTTTTATTATGTTAAGGAATGTTCCCTATATCCCCACTTTGGTAAGAGTTTTGATCATGAATGGATTTTGGACTTTGTCAAATGCTTTTTTGCATCTGTTGGAATAATCATGAGGTTTTTTACTTTTCTTTTGTTAATGTGGTGTATGACATTGATTGATTTGCATACACTGAAACATCCTTGTGCACCTGGGATGAATCCCACCTGGTTGTGGTGTATGATCTTTTTTATATGTTGGATTCAGTTCTTAAAATTTTGTTGAGTATTTTTGCATCTATATTCATCAAAGGTATTAGCCAATAGTTTTCTTTTTCATGGTATCTTTGGTTTTGAAATTAAGGTGATGGTGGCATCATAGAATGTCTTTGGGAGTGTTCCTTCTTCTTCAACCTTTTGGAAAAGTTTCAGGAGGATGGGTATGAGTTCCTCTTTGTATGTTTGTTAGAATTCTCCTGTGAAGTCATCTGGTCCTGGACTTGTAGGTCCTGGACTTGTAGGGAGTGTTTTTATGACATACTCAATTTCATTTCTAGTGATTGGTCTGTTCAGTTGATCTATTTTTCTTGATTCAGTTTTGGCAGGGTGTAAGTCTCTAAAGTTGTCCATTTCTTCTAGGTTGTCAAATTTGTTGACATACAATTTTTCATAGTATTCTCTCATGGTTTTTTGTATTTCTGTAATATCCATTGTGACTTCTCCTTTTTCATTTCTTACTGTGTTTATTTGGGTTTTTTCTCTCATCTTCTTGGTGAGTCTAGCCAGAGGTTTGTCAATTTTGTGTACCTCTCAAAGAACCAGCTCTTGGTTTTACTGATTTTTTTCTATTGTTTTCCAAGGCTCTATTTTATTGATTTCCTCTCTGATCTTTATGATTTCCTTCTTTCTGCTGACTTTAGGTTTGTTTTGTTGTTCTTCTTTTTCTAATTCATTTAGGTGGTGGGTTAAGTTGTCGATTTGAGATTTTTCTTCCTTTTTGAGGAAGGCCTGTATTGCTATGAATTTCCCTCTGAGCACTGCCTTTGTAGGGTCCCATATATTTGGAGTGGTTGTGTCTTCATTTTCATTTGTCTCAAGGTATTTTTTAATTTCTGCCTTGATTTCCTCATTGGCCCATTTATTTTTAAGTAGCACATTGTTTAGTCTCCATGTAGTGTGTGTTTTCTCATTTCTTTTCCTGTGGTTGATTTCTACTTTCATGCTATTTTGGTTAGAGAAGATACTTGAAATAATTTCTATACTCTTAAATTTGTTGAGGTTAACTTTTTGCCCCAGTATGTGATCTATCCTTGAGAATGTTCCATGTGCACCAGAGAAGAATGTATATTCTGATGTTTTTGGATGTGATGTCCTGAAAATGTCAATTAGGTCTAACTTTTCTATTGTGTCATTTAGGATCTCTGTTGCCTTAATGACTTTCTGCCTAGAGGATCTGTCCACTGATGTGAGCAGAGTGTTGAAATCTCCTACTATTATTGTATTGCCATCTATTTATCCTTTTATGTCTGATAGTACTTGTTGTAGGTATTTGGGTCCTCCTATATTCGGGGCATACATATTTATGACTGTAATAATCACCTTAAATGTCAATGGACTGAATGCTCCAATCAAAAGACAAGGAGTGGCAGACTGGATAAAAAAGCAAAAACCTACTGTCTGCTGTCTAGAAGAGACTCACCTTAGGGCAAAGGACACATATAGATTGAAAGTGAGGGGGTGGGAATCAATATTTCATGCAAATGGCAAGACAGGAAAGCAGGTGTTGCAATACTCATATCAGACAAAACAGACTTTAAGATGAAGGCCATAAAGAAAGACAAAGAAGGACACTGTTTAATGGTTAAAGGATCCAGTCAAGAAAAGGATATTACAATAGTCAAGTTAATTTTTGTTAGTTGTTTAAGATGCAGGTCTAGTTCAATTTTTTTGCATGTGAATATCCAATTTTATCAGTCGCAATCACTCTTTTTCCATTTTGTACCCTTGGCTTCCTTGTCAAATATTAATGATATTGTAGCACGGATTTATTTCTAGACTTTCAGTTCTGTTTCATTGGACCATGTATCTGCTTTCATGCCATATTGTTTTGACAACTATAGTTTTGTAATATATCCTGGTATCCAGGGGTGTAACTCCTACCACTTTGTTCTTTCTCAGGATTGCTTTAACTGTGTAGAGTCTTTTGTGTTTCTGTATATATTTTAGGATGTAAAATTGCTGCTAGAATCTCAATAGGGGTTGAATTGACTCTATGGATTACTTTGGGTAGAATGGACTTTTTAACTAACTTAATTGTTACACTCCACAGACATAGAATAATTTTCCATATGTCTTCTTCATCAATTTCTCATATCAACTTCTTGTAGTGTAGCGATCTTTCACTTCCTTTAGGTTATTAATGTTAAAATTGATATATTTTAAATTGCAGAATTAGTAACATTACTGTACTTATGGTTATTTTTACTATATTTGATTTTTAACTTTTAAACTAGAGTTGTAAGAGATTTGTACATCACCAAATTCTAATTTTAAATATGTATTTAACATTAACTGTAGTTTTATCTTATTTTCCTATATTTTTGCAATTTTTTTAAATTTTAGCATCCTTTGCTTCCACTGAAAGGCACATTATCATTTTTTATAGCAGGACTATTTGTGATGAACTCCTTAATTTTTATGTTTTAATCACAGCAGACTTGTTTGTCCCTCATTTCTGAAGGTCATCTTTGCCATATGTAAAATTCTTGGTTGACTATTTTTTTCTTGCAATATTTTGAATATATCATCCTATTTTCCTGGCCTAAAATGTTTCTGTTGAGAAATCCACTGATAGTTTTATGGATGTTTCTTCATATATTTTTTCTCATTTTTTCTTGCTGCTTTCAATGTTATTTCTTTGTATTTTACTTTTGACAAATTGATTATAATGTGTTTTGATGTAGACCTATTTGAGTTCAAGTTATTTCAGGTTATTTGGGCCTTGTAGTTCTAGATGTCCATGGTCCTACCAGATTTGGGAATTTTAGAGCCATTATTGCTTTAAGTATAGCATTGTATCTTTTTACTTTTTCCCATAAACCTGTAGGCTACTTCACTCTTTTTCAATCTTTTTTTTTTCTTTTGGCTCCTCTGATGGGATAATTTCAAATGTTCTGTTTTGTAGTTCCATAATTATTTCTCCAGCATGATCTAGCCTGTTTTTGAATCTATCTATTGCATTCTTTAGTTAAGTCATTTTAGTTTACAGCTGAAGGATTATTATATGTGTATATATATATATATATATATGTGAATACTACATATATATATAAATATATAAATAAGAAAGCTTATATATATAAATAGCATATATATATGTATATATATATACATGTGTGTGTGTATATATATATATATATATATATATATATGTAAGCTTATGTTTAAGCATTTGATTGACCTGGTAATAAATGTTATCTATACTGTGAAGTAGGGCCCAATGGTTTTCTTCATTAGGATAATCAAGTTGCAACATCACTTGTGAATAGATAATCTCTTCCTTACTTATCCCTAGTGACATCCTAAAATAAATCCAGTTTCTGTGTAAGTGTGCACTATCAGGTTATCCCTGTGATAACAGATTGTAGGGTATTTGTAAATGTATAATAGTCATGTTATCTAATAGACCAAATCATTTTATCTTCTTCATCAGAATTGTGGTGTTTTTTTTTTTTGTCTTTTTCTGTTTAGGTAAATTTTATGTATGATTTATCTATATTCCCCCACCATTCTACTTGGATTGAGATACTATAATTTCCATTCAGCTATAATACAAATCTGCATTCATTAGTTGGATTAAAGAAATCACTAGTTTTTTTTGTTTGTTTGTTTGTTTTTTAGGGCCGCACCCACAGCATATGGAGGTTTCCAGGCTAGGGGTCAAATCGGAGCTGTAGCTACCGGCCTACACCACAGCCACAGCAGTGCCAGATCCAAGCTGCATCTGTGACCTACACCACAGCTCATGGCAGTGCCAGATCATTAACCCACTGAGCAAGGCCAGGGATAGAACCCACAACCTCATGGTTCCTAGTAGGATTTGTTAACTGATGTGCCATGATGGGAACTCCAAATCATGAGAGTTCTCATTCAAAGTGGCTATGAATTACAAGTTAAAGGCTGTCATAAGATAGTCCCTTACAAATATGAGTGTTCAAGATCATCTAGGGAGAGAATTAACACTCTCTCTTGATGTACAGGTGTCAAGGTTGTGATGACTAAGTAATGGACACAGCTGGCTTGGGCAAGATGAATAAAAAGTCCTACAGGGAAGACATAATCTCATCCAGTAATTGATGACTGGCTGTTAATATTAGAGGGATCTTTTTTGATTAAAAAGAGGAGCCGATCAGAGATACACAAAGGAAGGTCATCTTCGGTTATATACCGCTATTCCTGTTTTGACATTACT
>PVHT021183705.1:23519415-23574745 GCA_004024745.2 Catagonus wagneri | reverse complement strand
TAGGCAGAATAATGGCCAGAGATGTCCACATCCCAGCCTCCCAAACCTGTGGACATGTTACCTTATATGGCAAGAGCAACTTTGCAAATATTGTTAAGGACCCTAAAATGGGGGGATTATTTGGGGAAATAGAATGTAAGAGTGATGTGATATGAGAAAAATTCAACTTTGCTACAGTTTAGGAAAGAGGCAGAAATCCATGAATTAAGAAATGTATATGCCCTCTAGACAATTGAAAAGGTAAGGAAAGGAATTGATCCCTGGAGCCTCCAGAAAGAAAGCAGCCCTCCTAAAACTCTGAATTTTGCCCAGTGAGACCCATATTGGACTTTCAATCTAAAGAACTGTAAGGAAATAAATTTACGTTGTTTTGAGCACTTAGTTTGTGGTAATGTTACAGCAGCCATGGACAACTAATACAGATGGTGCAACTGCTGGCAGAAAAATAAATGAGGAAGCTACTATAATCCGTATCAAAGAAAATATTTCATGGAAAATGGTCACTGATTTTGACAAATGTAAGGTTTCCTTAGAAAGAGTAAAGACAGGCAGAATTTTCCCTAATAATTAAATTTTCCAGAAGGATATGAAACATAATTTGCTTTGAACAAAGATGAATGACCCATTTGCAGTCAATATCCTTCAATGAAGAGCAATGCTCCTTTAGCTCTAGAATAAATGGACCAGCAGAAAAAAAAAAAATAATAACAAGCTGTCTAGACCTTGGAAGTCTAGAAAAAAATGCTTTTTAATGAAATTACAAGGCTATTTACCTGATCTTTTAAGGATAAATTATTTTAATTAGCTGTTAAGCAAAGACATATAATTATTGATTAATAATCAGTCTATAAAGGATAGTATTTTCCCAAGGCTTGACTTTAATTGAGTTTCCGTACATCTTATGTCACGAACCTTAAGTCACAACCTACTGATTTAATTCTGCCAAACTGTTTTATTGAATAAATGTATAGGTTTTAGGGAAAGAAGTATAATCAAGTTTAGGAATTCCGACAACCAAGATTCAAATCCTGGCTTGACTAAGTAGTAGCTCAGTGACTTCGCTGGTCGCTGAGTCTTCTCTGGCTATTTTCTCATTAGTAAGATAAGAATGTTGATAGCACCTACCCTTGCTGTGAGGATTAAATAAGATCGTTACTTAACAATTTGGATGTGATGTCTAGTACGTGTAACAAGCATTACACTAAAAATTTGATGGAAGATATGCAAAACACAGGTGACATTCTCAGTGTTGTATTTTAGCTGTATGTGATATGCCCGTCTTCTCCTGGTAAATTGTATGTGCCAGGGTAGTAGACAGATACCTTGTGTACAAATAGCCCAGAAATGCAAAGACTAAGTACTTGCTATGTTGGTTTAAATAAATAAATAATTGAGGGAGAGGAAGAAAAACTTTGTAAGGGTCTATAATTTGAACTGTAGCTTGAAAGTCATGGAAATACAAAGACTAATTACTTGCTATGTTGGTTTAAATAAATAAATTAATTAAAAAACTGAGGGAGAGGAAAAACTTTGTCAGGGTCTATAATTTGAACTGTAGTTTGAAAGGCAGTAAAGATTTCAGCGACTTAAGGGAGTGTTCAGGATAAGGAGAAGAATTTGCGGAGAAAAATGAAAATGCTTTTAAAGATAAGGACAGAACTTAGTTCGACTCAAATACAGGAAATTTTTCTGAGGGTGGATCAAACTTATAGTTTTCAGAAGGCACCAAATTTTTTTTAAGGACTGATAACAAACAAAAGTTTGTAACTTTTGAGTACTTTTACATATTTTGTCCATTCTCTGGCCCCTGCTTCTGGCAAAAATCAGTCTCTTCTCTGTATCTATAAGTTTATTGTTTGCTTAGATTCCACATATGTGATCTTATGATGTAGGTCTTTCTTGCTCTGACTTTTTTCACTTAGCATAATGCCCTCAAGGTCTATCCATGTTGTTGCAAATAGCAGGATTTCCTCTTTTTATATGCCTGCATAATATTCACATATATATACATTTTCTTTATCAATTCATTTGTTGATGGACACTTAGCTTGTTTCTATCTCTTGGCTATAGTAAATAACACTGCAATAAATATAAGGGTGCAAATATCTTTGTGAGATATGAATTTTATTTCCTTTACATAAATATCCATAAGTGAAATGACTGGATCATACATTACCTCTATTATTTAGTTTTTTGGGGAAAATAACATACTGTTTTCCATAGTGGTGGCAAGAGTTTACATACCAAACAACAATGCTCCAGTATTCCCTTTTCTCTACATCCTTGCCAACAATTGTTATTTATTTTCTTTGTGATAATAGCCATCCTAACAGGTATGTGGTCATATCTCATTGTATTTTGATTTGCATTTCCCTTGTAATTAGTGATGTCAAGCAGTTTTATTTGTACCTGTTAGTCATTTGTGTGATTTCTTTGGAAAAATTCTATTCAGATTCTCTGTCTATTTTTAATTGGATTTTTTGTTTGCTTCTTTGCTTTTAAGTTTAGATGTGTGAGTTTAGAAGGCACTGAATCTTACACTAGAGATGTGTACTTTACATAGTGGTGAGTGATGAGTCCTTGATTAGCCTGGGACTCTGTATGATAACTTCAGTAGCCATGTGCAAGCAAAATGGAAGGTGAAATTTCAGAGGTAAGTAGATCAGCAGGAAAAATTACAGTCCTTACACATTTGAGGTAATCTAATCTTGAAATAATGCTGGCCTTAACTAGGGGCTAAACATAGGAGTTTAAACCTAGAGACATTAAAAGGTAAAAAAGAAAAGAGTCAATCAATAAGGCACTTGTAAAATACATGTAGTTTTTTTTTTTTTTTTAAAAAAAGCAACACTAAGCAGAAGTTTAAAACAGCAAGAGAAGGGGTTTAAAGTAGCAATAGCTCAGTGGGTTGAGGACCCATCATAGTCTCTGTGAGGCTGCACGTTTGATCCATGGCCTCAGTAGGTTAAGTATTCAGCAAGCTGCAGTGTACATGGCAGATGTGGCTCCTATTGATGCCTTTGAGGCTGGTGACTGTGGCATAGGCTGGCAGCTGCAGTTCCCATTCAACTCCTGGCTCAGAAACTTCCATAAGCCACAGGTGCAGCCATAAAAGGCAAAAAAAAAAAAAAAAAAATAGCAAGAGAATTCCACCTACATTTAATGACATTAAAGAAATTCAGAAGTAAAGCAGTATGCAAAATAATATGTGTCATATGATACCATTAAGATAAAGACAATTATGTAAACATATTAATAGAAATTACAGGACTAGAGATAAGGAATGGGCTGTTATTTTTAATCTTATAATGATGCATGCACTACTCCAATATTTTACAATAAACGCTATTTTATCCATAACATTTAAATGTTAAAAAAATAATAAGGTTTGTAAATTAGATCATCAGTAAGATCATAAATATCCAACTCCCCTAGAAGGCTAAGCAATTTGCACATAACACAATCTCAATAATTACTTGTTTGATTGAATGGATGACTAAAATATGAGACAATACATCCATAGAATTCTGAAATAATGATCATGGGAACTTAGAATTGATCTTCTAATTATGATTTCCCATAAATTATGAAAACAGATTGTAGTCAATACCTCAGTTTTTTTTTTACCTGTAAAACAGCAGTTGCTGTTTCATTCCATTGAAGACGTATTAGAGAAAATGCTATTTCTTTGATAACCACGTGATACTGAATGTTTACCTTCTCTAAAGTTGTCGTGTATAAATGTTCAAAGCATAAGATTTGAGAACTGGTGTTCTGTTATTCAATGTTCTGTTTTATGGTGTGATTTAAGTCATAAACCAAGAGCTACTATAGTAAAAAGACTGCTCTGAAGCATAGTTCTCAGGCATAGACTTGTTACACTGTAGTAAACCCATGTCCCTCCTGGGTACTAATGCAGAAAATCTGCAAAACAGGTACCCTTTTGCTTTTTACACATCCGTGCTATAACAGTAAAACAACAGAATTATAATTCTATAAGTAATTTTTACTTTACCAAATACCAGTATCTCTGAAGCTATAGCCATAATAATAAATTCTGTGATAATTATAGATGCAATTTTTATGGTTTGTATTTTCTTACAGACCTGTGAATGTGAAGACAGACATCCTCTACCTACCTCTATGTAAATTAAGTTCTACAAACACATTCCTGGCTGTACTAACATACATCATACATGTTGCCAAGAGTACCTCAAATAAATCCTTTAAAATTAATCCTCTGACTACTTCCCATTGCATTTATAAAAATCATTCAGTTTTTGTCAAGATACAGAATGATAGCCATTCCCTAGCCGTATCAGTCAACCTTCTTAAAATGTCTAGAGGGTAATTTTACTGTACCAAAAACCAAGTTTAAAAACCTTAAAGAGAACACCAGAATGAATCCATCAAGGAAATATAAAAGAAAACCGTTTCTACCCTCAAGAAAAAAAAATCCATGAAAAAGAAATCAGAAGCAGCCAACTAAATTAAATGCAGTGTTTTCCTCATCTGTCCCCTGCAGGAGAAAGTGAAATGGCCTTTTGCAGAAAGCAGCTTGCTTTCTTATCTGCTGTAATACATACAAGCAGTTGTGAGTTACTGCAGTCCATTCATTTGTCAGTAAGCACAGAATGAGTATCTGCGAAGAAAAGACCTTGTACTCTTGAAGCTTACCAGTCAGGCAGACAGGAGAGCCGTGGACATACATAAGTAAAACACAGGGTTATTTCTTAGCTCTTCTTTGTGAACTTAAGAGAAAAAGCTCTTTATCCCTTTCCTCATTGTCATCATCATATCATTTTCTTCCACATCTTCCTCGTGACTGTTGTTCGTGCTATCAATGTTATCATCATTGCTACTATTGTTTCCGTTTTTTCCTCCTCTTCTTCCTCATCACCACCAACATAACAATAACCCCTTCTATTCAGGGCTTTAAAAACATGATCTTTGAAATCTCAACAAAGTATGTATTATTGTTACCATTTTAAAGATGAAATGATAAAACTGTAGTAGGAACAGGGTCAATAATTTGTCCAAGTCCACACAGAAAATTAAGTAACCGAGCTGGGCCTTCTAACAACAAACATGATCTTCTGGAGCTGTTCAAAACCTTTAGGAGAAAACTCCTAATTGGAATTGACCCTTCAGAACTAGAACTGCACAAGACAGTGTATCTTTTCACTAGGTGGAAGAGTCACCTTGAAAAACTTCTCTACATCTGTGTCTTGATTTTTCCCTCTTATCTGATGCACTCCTACACAACTTTTATGTGAAAAGCAAATCCCGATTCATACCTTGTGGCACAGCCAAAGATTGCCTTTGTCCTGTCTACTCAATAACTACCTTTAGTACAAGGAGCCCTATTTGGGAGTTTTTAACCTAACCTGCTTTAGTGCTACAATAGGAGTCAAGAATTCCTAGGGTTAGAGCTCAGCTCTGCCATGAAAACTGTGATAGGTATAACCTCCTTTCTTGAGGTTTTAAATTTTCTGTCTGTAGTTGATGTATACAAACAATTGGCTCGGTGTGATGACTTTATAGTTCCTTTTGGAATTAGCATTCTACATGCTACCAAATGTAAAAAAAATTACCTGCTAAAAATAAACTTGTTCATTTGCTTCACAGGTGAATTAATTACTCAAGAAATATTTCAATGATAGTTACAGTAGCACTAAAATGGAAAGGCTTCATCACCTCCTCAAAGCTACAATTGCTAAGATTGCTAAGAGTTTAGAAATCTTCTGTCCAGGTTTTTTTCTTCTCTGTATATATTTTCAGGTAGTAATGAGTATGATATATATACATATGTATATATATAAACAATTCTTTACCTTTTTTCTGCTTGATGAAACAATGCAGACAATTACGTGATTTTACATTCTCTGTAGAAATCCAAATTACTGGTAGCATAATAATAATTACTTGTAAATTGATGATTTTTTAAAATATCTTATCTCTAGATACAGTCATTTAGGCAATTTCCAATTTTTCACTGGAATGCTACAGTGAACATTTTAATCTATAGGTGCTATCAGAAATATATCATGATCAAAAATGTAGAAAATGCCCTAAGGATTTCCAGAGCACATTAACAATTTACTGAATGTTTTAAGTAAATGAGTTGTCAGGAATGTAACTAAAATATCAGACCAAGGTCATAGAGCTAATTAATGGCAGAGTCTGACCCTCAAAGCTGGGCTTTCTGATATAAGTCATACTGATAACATTCTTCCTCTTTCTGCTTTCCCTGGGGAACAATATTCCCTTCACTGGGTATCTATCAACCAACCACACTAAAACCAGAGACTGCAGGTTCCAGAAATCTCTAGAGTTTCATATCCAGATTTCTAACTGCCTTGAATATATATATTTTTGCCTGTAGATATTCCTATAGAATTTCAAATGCAATCCTTCTGCAGCTGAACTTTCTGCCATTTCTGCTCTGATTTTCTCCTGTGTCTTTATTCCTAGCCCCAAACAGATGCTTCTTTCTACCTTTCTCACAGTAAATCAGTGAAGGCCCAGTAGCTTAATTTCCTGAATATATATATTCTTTAAAATAAAATAGTAGTGAGACTAGAGATTAGACTCTCTTCTCTAGTCTCACTGCTCAGACTCGGGCCACCATTGTTTTCTAGCTTAGATGACTAAAACAAACTTATTTTTGTGTTTTATTTTTTTTCCTTCTATAACATACTTTTCACTCTATATCCAATATTATATCTCTGAAACCAGTTTAAAAAAAAACTTTTTTCTAGACAAAAACCTGTAGTAACTTGCTACCACAATCCTAATCATTGCATATATGCATAGCTCTTCACAATCCATTCCCAAGCTTTATCTATTTTCCTCCCCGGCTTCACCAGTCACACTGAATTACAACTGAGAACACCAGATTTTATAAACATTCAAGCCTCCAGACTTTTGTTCCACAGACTTCGTACTAGTCCTACTGACTTTTTCTCCCTCAGTGAAATGTCCACTCCTCTTCCAACATCAGCCATCATTTCCTCATGAAATACTGAATCTTCCCATACAGAGTTGGAATGTCTTGTGTCAACTTGTGCATCTGTGTATTAAGCCACAAATTATACTCTCAACTATTTGTTTACTCCTCTCTCTTTCCTTCTAAGCTCAACTTTCCTCAATCATAGGAAATATATAATTCATCTGTGTGAAACTAGCAGGTGGCATGTTCTCCAGAACTTGGAAGTTAAAGAGCTCTATCAAGTGCTTCTCTGTATTACAACATTTTCTATTATCCAAAGTTTGCTTCCACCATCCACAAAAGCAGTCCATCTTAAAGTGGATCCCCTGGCTTGTGGAAGAAATTGTATTATCCACAATATATTATACAGGCACATCACCAGAGAGCTAAGCATGGCTCAGGACCCAAAGAGTTAAAGCCACCAATTGAAATGATAGCAGTAAATGACCCAAACTTTATTTTTAGCCCTCTGTGTGTTTAAAGAATTCAAGCCCTAGATTAGCCCTGATATTTAAGCTCTTTCTGATAGAAGCAGTAAGCATGATTTGAGCTCTAAAGAAAAATGAGAACAGACTCCAATATCTGTTAAATCACCAACCCGGTAGCTTTATGTATGTTTTTATAACTTATTTAATCATTTTGCTCTGAAGACTGTGTCAAATATATTGTGTGGGTTTTTAGGTGAAATTTTCCTTATTCTCCTTAGTATATACAAATTAAATTTTATAAGCAGCATCTAATTTAAAATGAGGCTTCAGAGAATTGGTAGATAGTTTAATATTTTCATTAGAATGTGCATTTTTCCCTAATTCCTAGCTTTTGATATTTCTCTTCATCTAAAGACTGGAAGGGGAAAATGGGACTGTGGATTAATTTTATATTTACATAGAGTTTCTTAATTGGATAAAATCCTGGGTAGATCTACTAACTATATCTATGACAGTAGTTACTGGGTCCCAAGAAAGCAAAATTATTTGGGGTAGTTTTTGTTTTTATTACCATTTAAAAGATTAAGATAATTCTGGAAGTCCCTTATACAGTGTTTATCTTCATAAACCAATGTTTGATGAGAAAATGATTAGACTAATGATGAGGATCATGTATTCTTACATATTTATACTTGGGAAAAAGCTCTCTAGGATCATGACTTTTTTTAATATAGGAAAAAAAATGGCTGAAACTTACAAGTGAACTCTTCATCCCTAACATCTAGTCAAGCATAAACAAATTATAAAAACCTATGTGGAAATCTACAGAATTTACTGTAGAATTATGGCATCAAGCAATTTTCCATTCTTTAAAGTTAGACTATGTGGGTAAAAATTCAGCCTGATTTCTGGAAAATCAGGAAGAATCACTGAAATTTGTGTTGACTAGAAGTACAAAGTAACAGAATAGTTAGATAGAAATGTAATAAATTACTACAAAATTTTTCACCTAGTTATGATAGTGGTTGCATCTGGGAGTAAAGGTAAGAAGTAAATTAACAAAAGGAGCATGGCAAGTTTCAAATTCAACTAATAGAATTATAGTCACAACAACCATTACTTATTATTTACTGCATATTAGGTCTCATTGTAAGTACTTGTCCATACTGTCTTGTTCAATTTTCATAACACTTCTGTTATAGAATTATTAAAATTATCTTCATGTTACATATGAGACAATTGATGGGCTGAGAAGTTACTTAGCCAAGGCCACACATACACCATGAATATTCAAGTGAAGAATAATCATACTTATTAATATAATTACTAAATTATGTACATATTAATTACATTTATTAATTTTTTAACTTAAAATATCATGTTATGTCATATAGGTAAATAGAATCGAGAAGAGTAATTCATGCTATTTCAGATTTTTACATTACTTAATATGTTTTAATAATTGGTTAACTAAGTATATATTTAATAATAATAAATCCAAATCAGCTAACCTAAAATCATTTCGAATATTTGTTAGGTAGTTTATGGTTTTTGTATTTGGTTATAAAAACTCTATTGCAGTTGCTGTGACTCTGACGTAGGATGGCAGCAACAGCTCTGATTCGACCCCTAGCCTGGGAACCTACATATGCCGCAGGGGCACCCTAAAAAAACCCCACAAAACTATTGTAAGCAAACTCAGAGATAGTAAGTAACAGCAAATTATGTATCAAGTTATTTTCACACACTTTTGAACATAGTTAAAAGAAACAGTTAAGTGAAGTTTAAAATAGTGGTATTAAAATAATTCTATGACTGAAGAACAATAAAACAAATGTTAATGCATGATAATTATAATGCACAACTTCAGAATAATAGAAATATTTTATAATTTAAGTGCTTCTAATCTTAGGATTTATGGTACTTGGTAAATCCAGGAATTCTGAGGGTCTTAGAATTTCAATGAATTTTAAATGTATATATATATCTTCAGTGCATCTAGGCATGTGTTAATAGTTACTCAAAAATGAGAACTGAATTTAACTAAAAGTTCTGTTCATAATTCTGTTCATTACATAATTTTCAGAGTATAATAGTATAATTAAATGTATGTATACATTATAAAGTTATCACCACCTGAGGTCTAGTTATCATGCATCAACATATACTTGATGCCTTCCTCCATTTAACACATCCACAACCCCCTTCACCTCTGGTAACCACTAATGTCTTCTCTAGATCTATGAATTTGTTTTTATTTTTTGTGTTTTTTATATTTTTAGATTTCACATAAGAGTGAAATCATGATATTTTTCTTACCCTGCCTTATTTCACTTTGCATTTTACCTTCAGGGTCCCAATATGTTCTTGCAAATGGCAGTATTTCTGTCACAAATGCACCCCAGTTGAAAAAAAAGGGGTGCATGTATCTTTCCAAATTAGTGTTTTTGTGTGCTTTAGATAAATACGCAGAAGTAGAGCTGGGTCATATGATAGTTCTATTCTTAATTTTTGAGGAATCTCCATACTGTTTTCCAGATAAACTGTTCCATTTTACGTTTCTATGAACAGTGTATGAAGATTCCCTTCTCTCTATATCCTCTCCAATGTTGGTTATTTCTTGTTTGTTTGTTTTTTTTTTTTTGATACTAACATTTCTAGTACGACTGAAGTGATATTTCATTGTAGCTTTGTTTTGTTTTGTTTCATTTTGTCTTTTTAGGGCTGCACTTGCTGTGTATGGAGGTTCCCAGACTAGGGGTCAAATTGGAGCTGTATCTGCTGGCCTACACCACAGTCACAGCAATGCAGGATCTGAGCCACATCTGCAACCTACACCATGGCTCAGGACAACACTGGATCCTTAACCCACTGAGTGAGGCCAGGTATGGAACCTGTGTCCTCATGGATACTAGTCAGTTTCATTTCTGCTGAGCCATGATGGGAACTCCTTGTCGTAGTTTTGATTTGCATTTCCTTAATAATTAGTTATGTTGAACATTTTTTTCATTTTTCTGTTGACCATCTATATGTCTTTGGAAAAATACTCATTATCTTCTGCCTATTTCTAATCACGTTTTTATTCTTGAGTTGTATAAGTTCTTTGTACATTTTGGATCTTAATGGATAATCGGGTATATGATTTGCAAAAGTCTTCTCCCATTCAGTAAGCTTCCTTTTTGTTTTGTTGATATTTTCCCTCACATGCAGGAGCTTTTCACTTTAATGTCTTGTTTATTTTTGCTTTTGTTTCCCTTAACTTTGGAGTCAGATCCACAAAAACAATACTGATATCAATGTCTAATGAAGTTTTTGCCTATGGTTTCTTCTAGAAATTTTATGGTTTCAGGTCTTATATTCAAGTATTTAACCCATTTTAAGTTTATGTGTATGATGTAAAATAGTAGTCTATTTTATTCTTTTGCATATAGTTTTACAGTTTCCCCAACTCTGTTTATTGAAGACACTTTCCTTTATCTATTGTATGTTCTTGGCTTCTTGATCATAAATTAGTTGTCCATATATGTCTGGGTTTATTTCTGGGCTCACAATTATTTTCATTGATCTTTATATCTATTTTTGTGCCAGTACCATAATATTTAGGTTACGACAGCTCTGTAGTATAGTTTGAAATCAGAGAGCATGACACCTCCAGCTTTGTCCTTTTTCCTTAATATATTTTTGTCTATTCAGAATCTTTTGTGGTTCCATACAAATTTTAGAATTATTTTCTCTAGTCCTGTGAAATATGGCATTGAAATTCTTATAGGGATTGTATTGAATCTACAGATTGCACTGGGTAGTATGGGCATTTGTAACAACAATTTATTCTTCCAGTCCATGAATATAGGTTTCCATTTATTTGTATCTTCTTCAACTTATTTCATCAATATTTTATAATTTTCAGTGTGCAAGCATTTCTCTTCATTTGGTAAATTCATTCCTAGATCCTTTATTATTTTTGATGCAATTATAAATGGAATTGCTTTCTTATTTTCTCTTTCTTATAGTTCGTTATTAGTATATAGGAACAACATAGATTTCTGTGTACTAATGTTATATCCTGTGGCTTTATTGAATTTATTGATTAGCTCTAAGTTTTTTTATGGCGTTTTTAGTATTTTCTACATACAGTATTTTATCTACAAATGGTGATAGTTCTACCTTACCATTTTTTATTTGGATGATTTTTCTTTATTTTGTTGCCTAATTGCTATGGCTAGGACTTCCAAATACTAATTTGAGTAAAAGTGCTAAGAGCAGGCATCATTGTCTTGTTCTTGATCGTAGAGGAAAAGTTTTCAGCTTTTCACTTTTGAGTATGATGTTAACCGTGAGCATCAATAAATTCACTAAAAGTCAGTTATGGCGTTTAGCATGTTAAAGTATGTTCCCTCTATACCTACTTTGTTGAGATTTTTTAAATCATACATGGATATGGAATTTTTTCAAATGCCTTTTTGGCATCTATTGAGAAAATTATGTGATTTTTTTTTATTCTTCATTATGTTAATGTGATGTTATCTAGTCAATTGACTTCTAAATGCTGAAACATCCTTCCATCCCTGAAATAAGCCTTATTGATATTAGTGTATGATTCTACCATGAATTGTTGAATTTTGCATATATGTTTATTTGGAAATCTTATTATTTCTTGAAGCAGTCTTATATTGTTTTATCCTTCTGAGAACTGCTTTTTCAGCATATGTTAGATTTCAGTACATGGTTTTTCTGTTTTTGTTTGTCCCTAGAAAATTTTTAAAAATTCTTCTTTGAGAAAATACTAATAGAAAACAGAGTAATGGACAATAAGTGTAGCCACTTTCAAAACAGAAAAATTTCTCAGGGTCTAACATTAAGGATCATAACTCAGGTCCTTTTAACCGGTACTCTCTACTTTAATATTACACCGGTATGGCCTCTTTCTGTTTTGACATGTGGTCAGAGAAACTGGTCTATAGATAAATGTATTTATATCCTCTGGAGAACTTTCATATCATTCTACTCTGCCACTTTTAAATTACACATTAAACCATTGTCTTTGTGCTTTTATATCATATATAATGACCAAAAGTCATTTTGGTCACTATGCATGTCTTTCTCAGCCCTGCAGTTGCACAATTATCTTATTGAGCAAACACCACATTCTCCTTTAAATTTCCTTTGCCATCATATTACAATGTTCCCATTCTTGTCCATGAATAATCCATGAATGAACTTCACATAAGATATGACTCCTGACCCTCTCCGCATTGCATGCTCATCTGAAAGAAGTGCTTGGCTAATATTCTCCACTATTAATTTTATAGTTTCACCTTTTTGCATAGGAAATATTCTGACCAATTTTAACATTTCAAGTAGAAGTAGTTGGCTCTGATTATATCCTTGGTTAAAAACTTTGGAGAGTAATTTGATAATAAACATGGTGAAAACTCGTGTTTTATTTCTTCAATTTGCTCAGACAGAAAATATTCCTGTTTGGTCCTACAGAATGTTGGGCTTCATCCTCCAAAACAAACAACAGAAAATCACTTGTTATTTTTTCCATTTTAATTGATTTTCAAAAAATTGGCATAATAAAACTCTAGGGAAAAAGATAAAATGCTCTCAGGAACTCAGTTGCAACACTGAAGTGCCTCCACCAGTTGCTGCTCTTAGACTAGTTCATCATTTCCTATCAAAGGTTAAGAAATAATTGTTTGGGCAATAAATAAACTGATATGAAACACAAGTATGGGAGAAGGAAACAAGATTGAAATGTCTAAATCCTATGTTATTTCTAAAGGTTAGGAAAGAATGTATATTTTCTTTCTAAATGTCAATTTAATCTGAATGGCAGTGAACCTCGAATAACATTTGAATTTAATGTAGACCTTTTGAAAATGAAGCGATTGCCTAGCTAACTTGCCTGTTTTGCTTTTGGGTGAACTTCACGTTTGGCTTCAGCTGATGGATAGCTGAGGTATCATTTGCATTTGGAAGTGTAAATATAATAGTTGGCAGTTATTAAAAGGAATAGAGAGGCTTTATTTGCCAGCCAGTGGTCATACTGGGATTTCTGAGGCTCAAAAGTCCAGGTAATGAATGGAGTTATGCAGTTCATCTGACTGGATGCCTAATTAGAGTTGGAAGGGCCCAGGCATTGAGCATTGGACATTTACAGTTTCTAAACGCTATCTCTATCTGTTTTCTCCAAAAAGAAATTCTTCTCTCAAGGCAAGTTTCAAAGAGGAACCAAGTATGTCACAGAATTGTTTCATAGGTTGTGTATAAGTGGGAAGGGTATAGTAAGTCTGGGAAAACAGTTGGCTAATAGCATTCAACTTCCTCTTAAGTCTAGGGATGGCTGAAAGCTCTGTTTCAATTTTTTTAACTTGACCACCAAACTGTCAACTGAAGGGATCTGAATTCAGAATTATACAAATTGGGCTCTGGGAAGAGTCAGTAGTTAAAAACACGGTGTTCAAGGGAAGAGATTAGCTTCCTAGCTGTGAGAAAATTAGGCGAAACAGGCAGCATCCCAGTTACTAGATAGAAGCTGATAGGAAGCAGGACTCGGTCCTTGCACATTCTCACTGACCAGTTATTCTCTCAGCGTATTAACCACCTGAGTCAACACTGTTCCCTGATTCTCAGGATCTGTCTAATTTTTCTCATATTCCAGCAGGATAACTAGTTTATTTTCTCTCATGTTAATATTTCTGGAGATTCTAGGCATTATTCCTCATAAAACATTTGCTAGAGTAACATTTCAAAACTCATGGTCTTTTGGAAATCCTCTTGACCCCAATCACTTAATAACTTGGGGTAAAGAATCTCCACTCTCTTTATAAGAAAATGATATAATTGGACCAGATTCTCAAGGTCTTCTGGGTTCTTACATTCTGGGGACAGAATTGCATAATATATTAAAAATTCTAAAATTTATAAGACCATATATTTCAAAAGTCCATACACTACTAGGTAAGTAACCTTTCTAACAAATATTTAAAAATAAAAAATTTAAAAGAGGTGACAAATTAAATTATTTGAACGTGACATTAAGAAAAATCTCCTCCCTAAATGAATCAGTAATTATTTTTATATATTAGATTAAAGTCTTTCAAAATAGTTCCTACAGCTGCCTTTGCTCTAAGTTTCAAATAGAATGTCTATGTTGATGTATCTGGCATTAGATAAAAACTGGAGAAAGAATTATGAGAAAGAAAAGTCCCATAAAGTACATTCATATTAAAATTATACTCAAGGCCTGGGTATCTTTTATTCTGATTTCCTTCATCAGTGCAGATATAAAATGTCTAGGGCCTATTTCAGGCATATAAAGAAAACTAAACACCAAAGTAAAAACAGACTCTATTCATGCAAAGATGCTGGAATAAATAGTCACTTCCCACTCACCTTCCTATCTATTGCACAAACTGTCTATAAACTGTCTTAGGGTAGATCTTCCCAACTACACATTGAAAGAATTGACAAGGCATTATGTTATCACAGCAAAACTTTATTGGAAGTGAGTTATCAAGATGACTTTCATACATTCTTCATTAGATATTTATCAGTGACAAATATTCATTGCTGATTGATTCCCAAATACATCTTTCATTCTTATCTCTTTTGATATTATCATCCTCATTAATGGCCTGCCTTCTCTATGTACTAATGAATTAATAATATGTTTACACTGTATGAATTTATTTTCTTCCTCTGAGTAGATATAGTAAATTCTATATCCCATTTTCTTCCCTATCACCTGCAAAGAGCAAAAAAATATCCAGGACTTAATCTGGTCTGTTTTTTGGGACATTGGAATTTTCCTACCATGCTTACAATAGGAAGGGATCTGTGGATTCAGATTAGAATGGGTAGCCAAGCAGCTGCTAACTTTTCCCACGACTATCAATTGCCTGTCATCTAGTTTGTGCAACTCTGCTTGGCTTGGTTACTTTTTTAGCAAGCCTGATGTCAAGAAACAACTGCTGGTCATTTCCTCTGGGTAAAGAAACCTAGGCTCAGAATAAAAATTAGGATCATAATGGATCTCCATTGTCTGAATCTTTATATAACCTAGAATTCAAACTGACTTACAGTTTAAGGGTTTCACTTGAGCTAATGCTGGCAGAAATCCATCTATGGTTTGTTCCTCCTTCCTGGATTTTGCCTGCCCATGTAGATTTACTGGATTGTTGTAGTCCAGTAGAATTCTTAGAAATAATTTGTAACAAATCATCCAATTATTCTTATTCTGGAACACAACTCTATGTTTTGATTGCTTGTCCAGGTACCAAAGTTTTTGTGGTCATTAACAGTTTCATGAAATAGACTGTTGCTATATTATTCTTAAGGCTCTGTTCCAGGTGCATGTGATTCCAATGACACAGAGATTTTTCTTGGGGATATAGTTTTACTGAATTGATCTACCAGTCTTTTAAGATTGACAAGCTATTTTCAGTCCTTAAGCTTCTAAATGTAATTGAGATTTTTTTTAGCTTTGTACAAATCTACTATCCATATTACAAGGTACTATTCAAGCAAGACACTGTTGCAATGGGAAGAAAATGGTTTCAATTAAAATGTAAAACACTCATCCTCTTAAGGCCTTATAGGTAGATTGCAGCAGAGGAAAATTCATCGGACAATTTCATGAGATCTGAGTTTTATGACAGTTCTGCCATCAATTAGCTCTATAAATGTTCAAAAAAGGTACAAAAGGCCCAGAGAATTAAACTATTTCTCCAAAATCATAAAGTATTTTGGTAATAATACATAGAATTAGCATGGTGACCTAGAAAGAACACAGGTCTTAAAACTAATCACAAGTTATCTATCAACTCATTTCTTATTAGGCCTGTTTGCCCTCACAACAGAAGTAAATTCTCCCTATTCTCTCTGACTTGGACAGTATCTTAAACAGTAGCATCATAACTGGGCTTAGTTTTTGACAGCCAGTCCTTTTGTAGTTGGCATCTTTCTCTCAGTAACTTAGTATAACACTGCCTCCTTCAGGTGTTCCTTGAGCCTAGCCATGAGAGCAGCTTCCTGTTACTACTAATCTCTAGGCTTTGCCACCTGTGCAATCCATTTCTAGTGTAATAAATTATTTCAGCTTCTGTTTTCCTTGTGGAACCATGCCTGGTACCTATATTGCATGATTTTGAACAAGTTACTAAAGGATGTTATGATTCAGTCTCTTATTTTTTTTATTCCCTCGCTTTAAAAATGGAATGAATAATAGTTGTTTATGGTACTACTATGAAGATGAAAGATAACTTTCTCTGATATATAATTGGAACTTAATAACTCATAACTGTTAGATGATTGTCCTTATGATGGTATTAGTTTTTGTTAGTTATATATGCTGTTGTTGTCACTGGAATGAAAATCAACACAAGTTTTGAACTGATTTGTCTTTTTCCCCTGTCACACCATTATTGGTCCAAAGAAGTATGACTATTTTTCCCTCCATTTTATCATTTGAAAGCTCAGTGAAAAATAATACAAGCAGGCACGTTTGCGTATATTTTTCTACAAATTAATTAATCTGAGAACCTTAAATATTTAGAAATACTATTTGTAGTTAATTTAAGGTATGTGAAGAATAATCAAAGTTATTATTAAAGTTATGCACATTAAATCCTAGAGAAATCTGTTACCTACAAGGAAGAATATGGACTGTTGTGAGAAGTGGTCAAATTTATTTTTAATTTTCTTTTTAAATTGTCTATATTTCTAGAAAGTAGTATATTATTATATTTTACAAATGATTTTCCCCAGTCTGCTTGTTTACTACATGAAACACCAGTGCATTGCTTTCCTCTGATGGATTTAAAATTCTTAAATATCAGTATCTACAGTAAATTAGAAACACAGGTCATATTATGTAAAAATACCTATGTCTAAGATAGTGTAACTCCAGGCAACTCAGCCACTGGAAGACAATCCCTCTTCAGCTGAATATTAAAAATACTTCTGTTTCTTTAGTTAATTTGAGTTGACTGGCAAATTTTTCAACAACACCACAGAGTAGAAATATCAAAGATGTTAAAATCAGAAGCAGTTCAGTTTTAAAGTCTGTTGTGCCGCTTCCTAGGTTTGTAACTTTGGGATGCTCAGTTATCTCTCTAAGCATTACTTTGCTCATTGTGAAAAGGGACCAAAACAGCTGCCGTAGGAAGCGTATGGTGTTAACAATGGCATGTCTTCAAAACAATGGAGACAGAATTAATTTTTCCCTTTGGAAGCTAAGTAATGAAGCCAACCCATGATTATCTAAATGTTAAGTACTCAGGCTTTGAAGACACATAGAACTTTGTTTTTACCCTGACTTCTCCATATATTTTTGTGTTCCTGAGGAAGGTTTTTAAAATTCCTTAAAGTCAGTTTTCTCATTTGTAAGACCGGGGTAAATAAAATTTTTTTCAAAGTGGTTGTGAGAATTACATTTAAAAAAAGAAAATGTTTGGTGCAATGCCTGGTTCATGACTAATTTAAATATCAACTCACTGTTGCAATGATGGTTTACAGTAGAGATGTTCAAAACTGACTGTTTTAAGGACACTTTTGGGCACTAAAATGAGAAAGTAAGCTTGAGTGAAAATATAACCATAGTAAGAGAAAGACTGACAATATAAGGAGAAAGATTATCATTGAAGGAATGAATACATAAAAAGTAACAAGGTAGTAGTTACTGGCTCAGCAGTTAATGAACCCGACTAGCATCCATGAGGAAGTGGTTTCAGTCCCCGGCCTCGCATTGCCATGAAGTTCTCAGACATTGCTCAGTTCCCGTGTTGCTGTGGCTCTGGCTTAGGCTGAGGGCTACAGCTCCGATTCCACACCTAGCCTGGGAACATCTAAATGTCATGGGTGTGGCTCTAAAAAAGGAAAAAAATACAAAAATAAATAAATAATGAAAATAAAAAAGTAGCAAATAAAACATTGGCAATGAATATTCAAACTGATTAGCAATAGAGGATATTCTGTCAGACCGGAAGTTAATACCTAGGCTGCCCGGTAGGCCCGTCAGAATCCAACATCAGTAATTATACATCCTTAATTATAACTTACATTTTCCCTTTCTCAGGTACTGATCACCAAACATACTTCTGATGCTTTGGCTTTTATGTTACTAGTCTACAGTGAGAAAATCATGGTTAGACTGAAAGTACTATCAATAGATATGGAATTTTACATATCTCATGGTAAATTAGCAAATTGTCCTTCTGTTAACATAAGCAAACATCTTTGAATCCAAGCAACTCTGGGACCTCAGTGAGGCTATCAATGGATACAGGTGGGTTTAAGAGCAATTGACAAAGGCAATCTGGGCTCTGGCATTTATTAACTATTGAATATTTGTCAGATTAATAAACTGATCATAGTGTGTTATAAAAGTTAAACTCCTCACAACACATAGCACAGAACATAGCACTAAATAAGTTCTAATTAATAAATAACAACAACAAAATTGTGATAAAATGCTTGAACCTCTGTGCTTTGGGGTGAGAGAGATACCATCTTTGGTATCCACCCCTCCTGTTTTCTGAAATTTTTCAAAAAAACTATCTACAGATAAACAGATAAACAGATATGGTTAATGCCAAAAGATGCCATATTTTAAGCTTTTCTTCTTCAAATAGAAACATAACTATGCTGATCCTGTCATACTTTCCTTTATAATCAACTAATTCACTTATTTATTATTCAGTCAGCATATCATAAAATACGTAATTTAGTCATTCATAACTAAATGAACACATATTTGATGAAAAGAAATGTCCTAGGACACTGAGACTATAAAATAATGGTATAATATTGCTCTTCCAATAGTCAACCTAGTAGGGAGGAAATATAGAATAACATTTTTATAAAATATAAATATAAGCCAAAATATAATATGATATGAAAGATTCTATAATAGAAGAATGCATATCCTATTGTGACAAAGTGACTAATAAAAGGCAGGAACTCAATATAATATTTGAACCAGATATTAAGACTGAGTAGTGAACAGGAGTAGAATGGATATTCCAAGGAAAGGAAATGACAGAAAAGTGGCATATACCAAGGTAGAGTTCTGTGAAGGCATCAATTGTTTGAGATTAGCCAAAAATTCATAATTTTAGTAGTACTGCATTGTGAAACCAAAACATTGGGTGAGGCTAGAGAGATAGGCAAGAGTAAGATTTACATGGCTTTTTCTATGTCACACCTGTTAGGAAGTTGGCCCTTTACCTCACAGATAGTGGTGTGACAGAAAATATCTTTAAGAATACTCTCTAGAGCACTTTACTGTTTATTATGCATATGTATTATAGCTGGATGTACAAACGCATATATAGGACAGAAAACAAATCTTTTGTTTTTGTTATGTTTCTCTTTGCAGTGCCCAAATAGGTATTATATTGATGAGTTTAATCTTACTATCACCATTCTTTAAACAAATCAAGACTAGGCAGGACTGTGGTAACACAAATATGTTAACATGATCATCATTTTTTACTATCTTAGCAGTTAATGTCAGATAATTTTTAATTTCAAACAAAATGGAGCAAATTGCAAGAAAAGATTATAAACAAAGCCAAAAGAAGTCAGTTGGATTTGTTATGGTCTATGCAATTGCACCAGAAAAAAATACAATAGATTAGATATAAATTAATGAACCATTCAACTAATGGGAAAATAACACTAGACATAATCTGTCTGAATAATTTATGTAATTTTAACACTTATACACATATTAGAATGTTAAGTAACCAAAATATTTCTATTTTCATACCAGTCTATTAGAAAACACTGGATAACGCAGGCAAGATTCTCCAAGGGTATCTCGTCATCATCTTTTGCAAAAGTTTCACTCCCATTGCCATCATTAATCTTGTCTTTCAACACTTCAGTGCAAGAGATAGACTATGTGAATGTAGAAGTGGTGACTGATTAGACTAGTACCCTTGACAGGAAGACCTTGAATGGTAGTTGTATATAGATCCCCTTTTCTCATATAAAATTTCTAAATTATCCACATGCATCGTTCTGCTTGATTGACTTCATTTTGTCACACAAATAAAAAGCCATTCACATAAGTGATTTGGAAAACATCAAAAATGCTTCAGGGAATCCTTGTTACAGGGCCTGTTCTGATAATTAACCACTCTCGGGCAGAGTGGGATTGAATTAAGCAAAGAAGTCCTCAACTAAAATTTAAGAATGATGTCCAGGCTCCAGAAAAGTTGTTTCAGGGACATTACGGAACTAGAAATGGGAAAAAATAGAAAATGCTGATTATGAATGGTAATATAGGAAAGGAAATGTTTGATTTGTTCAAATGGTTTGGATCTCTGTATATCTGAAGTTCCATTCAATGTGCTTTCCAAAGGACTTAGGAAAAAACTGAATAGTTATCAAAACTTCTGTAATATAATATGGATTCCATTGCCATTAGTAAGATCTTACTTCTTTATTATAATCACAGGAAAATTTGCAGCGCCTAGGATCCCACACTAATATCACCTGAAGTCTTATACCGCTAGTGGGGGAGGGTAACAACTCTCCTGTACAAGACCCACTGCAAATATAAGGCAGAAGTTCCTTTCCTGCTACATTAAAAGTGGCAAGAATGCTGACAGAACCCATCTCTAAGGCATAGGAACACAGGGCAAACCTAATCCTGAGGCTGGACCAGGACAAAACTGAACCAGTTTTCCACCATCAGCTTGGCAAGCATTGAGTATCAAGGATTAGAAGTTTACTACTTATGGAATACTGAAGAACATAGAAAGACTTCGAAGCAGAGATGTATAGTAATAGACAAGGGTGGGGAAAAATACTGAGAAGGACTCTTCAACCATCAGAGCCTCCTTTATAAACTAGGCATAAATAAATCTGAAGTTTGAAGTGCACTGAAAATAAACAGAACAACAATGAAATCTACTCTATTAAATACCTGATAAGAAGATATTTATTGAATCTCCACACTTCTTGATTAGGAAAAAAAAGACATATTTTCATATAAAACTACATATGTAATACTGCATGTTTTATTCTCTAATATACTTCACTGGGTGATACAATGTATAGCATTCCATCAGAAACTAAAAGACGCAAGAGTAAACAAGAAGAAATAAAGAATCCATTGTCCCAAAAATGCCACAAAAAAGAAAGGACCATATTTAGTTATAACCTACTAACTCATTCATTAGACATCTTAAAATAATTATTGTTAATGTTTAAAGATATAGTGGAAAAGGTGGGCATGCATGGAGATTTGAATTTCATCAAATGCATGGAAATTAAAAGTCAAATTATCTATAAATATAAGTAGAATTTATAATAGAGAAGGAGAGAGAGCAGGAGAGGGGAGAGAGAGAGAGAGAGAGAGAGAGAGAGAGAGAGGGAGAGGGAGAGGGAGAGAGAGAGAGAAGGAGAGAGGGAGAGAGAGCGGCAGAGAGGGAGCACAGCATCCGAGGGCTGAAAGGCAATTCAGACAGTTTACCATATATATAATTAGAACTCCAAACAGATGAGGGGAAATTCTGTAGCAGGAACAATTTAAAAGAAATAAAAAGAACAAATTAAATCCAAAGCAAAGATAAGGAAGGAAGTAATAAAGAAATAAAATCAAAGAAAAAGAAAACAAATAAAAATGTAGAAAAATCAATGAAACTACAGCTTTGAAAAGAATGTAATAAGTCTCCAGTCATAGAGAAAAAAATTGAGAACACAATGTTATAAATGAAAGGGAGAGACAACTACAGATCGTACTGATATTATCATTAATCAAGTTGGGAAGACCTGACAACTTAAAAGATATTAAGTATTTTCTATGAAAGTGACATTTTTCTGTTTACGTCTTTGTTTTCTTTCACCTGAGTTTTATAGTTTCCCTCATATAGGTATGGTACATGTTATAGTTGCATCTAAATATAAACAAACATTTATTGAGGGGTGTTAATATAAATGGTACAATATTTTAAATTTCAAATTCTTAACTGTTCATTGCTGGTATGTATGATAGTATTTGACTTTTGTATATTAACCATGTATTCTGTAATCTTAACATGGTCACTAAACCCAGGATGTTTTCCTGTCTTTCTTGCTTCTTTGGGATTTTATACATAGAGAATCATGGCATCTGTGAACAAAAGAGTCTTTTTTAAAATTTTGTTTTAGATAGGCCAACAGGTAATTTTATTTTTTATTGAAGTATTGTTGATTTAAAATATTATATAAGCTTTAGGTGTACAACATAGTTATTCCATATTTGTATCCATTATACTCAATTTAAAGTAATTACGAAATAATAGCTATATTTCCCTGTACTGTAAAATACATACTTGTTGCTTTATTTTATACACAGTAGTTTGTGTCTTTTAATCCCATGTCCCTACGTCACCCCTGCCCTCTCTCTCTCTCCCCATAGGTAACCACTAGTTTGTTCTCTATATCTGTTTCTGTTTTGTTACGTATATTCATTCTTTTTGCGGATTCCGCATATAGGTGATAATATAGTATTTATTTTCCTTTGTCTGACTTACTTCACTAAATATAATACCCCACAGGTCCATCCACATTGTTACAAATGGCAGAATTTTTATATATGAATGATAGTCAATTATGTATAGATCTTGATCTAGATATGCCACTTCATCATCCATTCATCTGTTATTGGACACTTAGTTTGCTTCCATATCTTGGAAATTATAACTAGTATGCCTATGAACATTGAGATGCATGTATCTTTTCTAATCAGCATTTTTGTTTTCTTTTTTTTTTTTTTGTCTTTTTGCCTTATCTAGTGTCGCACCCGCAGCATATGGAGATTCCCAGGCTAGGGGTCTAACAGGAGCTGTAGCTGCTGGCCTTCACCACAGCCACAGCAACGCGGGATCCCAGCCGCATTTGCGACCTACACCACAGCTCATGTCAACGCCGGATCCTTCATGTTTCTTAGTAGGATTCGTTAACCACTGAGCCATGATGGAAACTCCCAGCATTTTTATTTTCTTTGAGAGCATACCTAGCAATGAAATTGAGGAATCATACTGTAGTTGTATTTTTAGTTTTTGTGAGGAACCTCCATTCTGTTTTCCCTAGTGGCTGCACCAATTACAATTCCACCAACAGTGTACTGGGGTTCCCTTTTCTCCACATCCTCACTAACATTTGCTGTTGTAGACTTTTTGATGATAGCCATTCTGACAAGTAAGAAGTGATACCTCATGGTGGATTTTATTTTCCTTTCTCTAGTCATTAGCAATGTTGAGCATTTTTTTCATAAACCCATTGGCCATCCATATGTCTTCTTTGGAAAACTGTCTATTCAGATCGTCTGTATACTTTGAATTGGGTTATTGTTTTTTGATATTTAGTTGTTCATGTTTTTTAAATTATTCCTTCAATGTTCATGGGATAAGTAATGATGGCAACTCTTTGATTCTTGTTATTAATGAATTATATTTATGTATGCTTCTTTTGGGGATAGATTGGTTTAATCTAAAGAGGTTTTACAAATTTATTAACATTTTTGAAGAACCAGTTTTTTATTTCATTGATCTTGGCTCTCTTGATTTTCTTTTGCAGTTTTGATTTCTGTTCTCTTTTTGAAAATACTCCCTGTCTTCATCTTACATTAGATTTAGCTTTTCTCTTTACTTTCTAGTTTCCTAAAGTGAAAGCTTAGATTATACAGTTAGGGCTTCTTTTTAATTATATGCATTTTATGCCTTAAGTTTCACTCTAAGTACTACTTTCACTCTAAGTTTCATTCTAATGTATCTTACCATTTTTGATATAATATGTTTTCACTTGATTTGAAATGTTTAGAAGTTTTTTCATGAAACTTAATTGATCCAGTGTTTTAAAGCATGTTGTTTAATCTCCAAATTTTGGGTGATGATTTTTCTACCTATCTTTCTTTTATTGATTTCTGGTTTAGTTATACTCTAAACTGAGAACATATTTTGTAGGATTTGTCTTCTTTTAAACTTGATAAACTTTGGTATATGGCTCAGATACTAGTGTATCTTGGTAAATTCCATGTAAATTTGAAAAGATTATGTATTCTGCTGTTGTAAGATAGAATATTTTATTAATATTAATTATACACAGTTGATTGATGGTACTGTTCAGTTCAACTACATCCTTGCAGATTTTCTGCCTGCTGGATAGATCCATTATTAATCAATGAGTGTCGTCTCCATCTGCCACTACCATAGTGATTTTGTCTCTTTCTCCCCGCAGTTCTACCAGGTTTTGCCTCATGCATTTTGGTGTGCCATTGTTAAATGCTTACACATTTAGAATTGGTATGTTTTCTTGGAGAACTGATTCCTTTATTATTAGGTAGCTCTCCTCTTTTTCCCTGATCTTTTTGCTCTGAAACCTGAATTGTCTGAACTTAATATGGTTCTTTCAACTGTATTTTGATTTGGTTAGAATGTTGTATTTCATCCATCCATTTTCATTTTAATTTCTGTATTTATATTTAAAGTATGCTTCTTATAGACAACATGCAGTTGGATCTTTTTCTTTTGTCTACTCTGGGTACTTAGACACTGATGTTTGTAATCATTATTGGTTAAATATCTGCCATATTGGTAACAGTCTTCTATAAGTTGCCCTTTTTAATATCTTTCTTTTTTCTTTTCCTTTTTTGTCTTCTACTCTTTATCTGTTTTCTCTAATTTTGATCAGGCATTTTATATTATTGTATTTTCTTTCATTTCTTATACTATAAATTATGATTATTTTTCTACCTTATTTTACAACTACTTTATGAGGTAAAATTCATAGAGAAAAAAGTGGTACATCTTTAATGTATATAAATTGATGAATTTAGATATAAGTATTCAAAAATCATCACCATAATCCAAGCCACAAACATATCCATCACATCCCAAACTTTTCACTCACCTTTATTATTATTTTTGTTCATATAGTAAGAGCATTTAAAATAAAATACATCCTCTTTGCAAATTTTAAATATACAATAAAGTGTTATTAGCTATAGATATTATGCTCCTGAGTAAAGCTCCAGAAATTATCTTAAAATACTGAAAAATGTATGCCTTTTAACCATCACTTACCTATTTTCCCTTCCCATCAGTCATGTCAACCATCATTCCACTTTCTGCTTCTGCAAGTTTGACTATTTTAAACTGCACTTATAAATGAGGTAGGAAAGCATTTCTTTCCCTGCAGCTAGCTTGTTTCATATAGCATCATGCCTTCAAAGTCCATACATCTTGTTACAAATTAAAAGGTTTCCTTATTTTAAGGCTAAATATTTTATTGTATGTTGAATACTATTTTTTAAAAATCCATTCATCCATCAATGGACACATAAATCATTTCCATATTTTGTCCATTGGGTATAATGTTGCAATGAATGTAAGAGTGCAGATAGCTGTTTAAGATTCTGATTTCGGTTCCCTTGGGTAAATACCCAGTAGTGGTATTGCTGGATCATATGGTAGACTTACTTTTAATTTTTTGGAGAACTTTCATACTACTTTTCATAAAAGCTAACTAATGTACACTCCCAACAACAGTGTACCAATCTTCAATTTTCTCCACATTTTTTGCCAAATTTACTGTTACTATTTTTTAAATAATAGCCATCCTAGTAGATGTGATATCTCAATATGATTTTGATTTGCATTTCCATTGATCCATGTTGCTGCAAATGTCATTATTTCATATGCCTGAGTAATATTCCATTGTACATATGTACCATGGCTTCTTTATCCACTCTTCTGTCAGTGGACATTTTTGTTGCTTTTATGTCTTTGGCTGTTGTAAATAGAGATACAATGAATGCTGGGGTACATGTATCTTTTCAAATAATGGTTTTCTCTGGATATATGATATATGCCCAGGAGTGGGATTGCTGGATCATATGGTAGTTCTGTATTCCCTTTTTCTGAAGGAAGATTTATACTGTTCTTCAGAGTGTTTGCACCACTTTACATTCCCACCAAAGGGAAAAGGGTTTCCTTTTCTCTACATCCTCTAGAGCATTTATTACTTGTAGACATTTTGATGATATCCATTCTGACTGGTGAGAGGTGACACCTCGTTGTAATTTTGATTTGCATTTCTCTAATAATTAGTGATGCATAGCATCTTTTCATATACTTTTGGGCCATCTGTCCATCTTCATTGGAGAAATGTCTATTTAGATATTATACTCATTTTTTTCAGTAGTTAACCACATGTTGAATTTATTGTCTGACCATTAATATTCTCCAGTTTTGTAATCACTTTATATTTTAACATTATTTTTTATATATTCCTTGTACACTTTTCCCTAAATATACTTTGCATATTACAGTTCTAATTAGAAAGGCTGTCATAAAGAATTATATGGATCAAATTTCATACTCTGGGCTAACTCAGCTTCATGAAGAAAGAGAGACAAGAGACATCAGTTGAAGATCTTTTGCACAAAAATGTTTGAAACTGTAATTATTCATTTCTACAACCAACAAACATAAATTGAACACTTACTGCATGCAAGGGTCTCACTGGGTATATGGAGATGAGAAAGATAAAACTCCAGCTTACAACTTGCTTACAGTTTGAGGATGAGGATAGAGTTTTATTTTTATTTATTTATTTATTTATTTATTTATTTATTTATTACTTAATAATCAAGTAACTTTATTTGGAGTACAAACTAAATTTCTGCCCCCTTGTAAATATTTTAGATTAAAATAGATTGGGCTTAATTCTGGGTAAACACATATACATACTTTGAACATTTTAAAATTATAATATTATAATGTCTACATATTGTCAAATTTTTATTTTTATTTATTTATTTATTACTTAATGAATTTTATTACAATTATAGGTGTACAAAAATCATCACAACCAAATTTTATAGCATTTCCATCCCAAACCCTCAGTGCATCCTCCCAGCCCCCAACTTGTCTCATTTGGAAACCATAAGTTTTCCAAAGTTTGTGAGTCAGTATCTGTTCTACAAAGGAGTTCACTGCGTCTTTTTTTTAGATTCCACATGTAAATGGTAGCATTTGATGTTGGTGTCTCATTGTCTGACTGGTTTTACTTCGCATGACAATTCCTAGGTCCATCCATGTTGCTATAAATGCTGTTATTTCATTTAACGGCTGAGTAATATTCCATTGTGTATATGTACCACATTTTCCCTATCCATTCCTCTGTCGATGGGCATTTAGGTTGTTTCCATGACTTGGCTACTGTATAGAGAGCTGCAATGAGCATTGCAGTACATGTGTCTTTTTGAGTCATGAATTTCTCTGGATAAATGCCCAGGAGTGGGATTGCTGGATCAAATGGTAATTCTATTTTTAGTTTTATAAGGAATCTTCCTACTAGTTTCCACAGTAGTTGCACCAATTTGCATTCCCACCAACAGTGTAATAGGGTTCCTTTTTCTCCACACCCTCTTCAGCACTTATTGTTTGTAGACTTTTTAATGATGGCCATTCTGGCCCGTGTAAGGTGGTACCTCATAGTGGCCTTGATTTTCATTTCTCTAATAACAAGTGATGTTGAACAGTTTTTCATGTGTTTTTTGGCCATCTGTATGTCTTCTTTACAGAACTGTCTGTTCAGATATTCTGCCCATTTTTTGATAGAGTTTTTTGTTTTTTTGGTATTGAGCCGTAGGAGGAGTTTGTAAATTTTGGAGATTAATCCCTTGTCAGTCACTTTATTTGCAAATATTTTCTCCCATTCTGTGGGTTGTCTTTTCATCTTGTTTAGGGTTTCTTTTGCTGTGCAGAAACTTTGAAATTTGTTTATTTTTCTTTTTATTGTCATTATTCTAACAGGCGGATCTGAGAAGATGTTGCTGTCATTGATGTCAGAGAGTGTTTGGCCTGTTTTCCTCTAAGAGTTTTATAGTATGTGGTCTTATATGTAGGTCTTTAATCTATTTTGAGTTTGTTTTTTGTGCATGGTGTTAGGAAGTGTTCTAATTTCATTTTTTTTAACATGTGGTTGTCCAGTTTTCCCAGCACCACTTATTGAACAGGCTATCTTTTCTCCATTGTATATTGTTGCCTCCTTTGTCATAGATTAGTTGAGTATAGGTGTGTGGACTTAATTCTGGGCTTTCTATCCTGTTCCACTGATCAATATTTCTGTCTCTGTGCCAGTACCATACGGTTTTGATGACTGTAACTTTGTAGTAGAGTCTGAAGTCAGGGAGCCTGATTCCTCCAGCTCCATTTTTCTTTCTCAGGATATCTTTGACTATTCTGGGTCTTTTGTGCTTCCAAACAAACTTTAAAATATTTTGTTCTAGTTCTGTGAAAAACGTCATTGCTAATTTGATAGGAATTGCATTGAATGTGTAGATTGCCTTGGGTAGTATAGTCATTTGATAATATTGACTCTTCCAATCCAAGAGCATGGTATGTCTTTCCATCTGTTCGTGTCATCCTTGATTTCTTTCATCAGTGCCTTATAGTTTTCAGAGTACAGGCCTTTTGTCTCTTTAGGTAGGTTTATTCCTAAGTATTTTAGTTTTTGATGCAATGGTGAATGGGATTGCTTCCCTAATTTCTCTTTCTGACCTTTCATTGTTTGTTAGTATATAGAAATTCAGCTGATTTCTGTGTATTAATTTTGTATCCTGTGACTTTACCAAATTCATTGATAAGCTCTAAACAGTTTTCTGGTAGATTCTTTAGGATTCTCCAGGTATAGTATCATGTCAATGCAAATAGTGATAGTTTTACTTCTTCCTTTCCAATTGGATTCCTTTTATTTCTTTTTCTTCTCTGCTGTGGCTAGGACTTCCAAAGCTATGTTGAATAGTAGTGGCAAGAGTGTACATTCTTGTCTTGCTCCTGATCTCAATGGGAATTCTTTCAGCTTTTCACCATTGAGAATGATGTGAGCTTCAAGTTTGTCATATTGGCCTTTATGATGTTGAGGTAGGTTCCCCATATGCCCACTTTCTGAAGGGTTTTTATCAGAAATGGGTGTTGGATTTTGTCAAAGTCTTTTTCTGCATCTATTGAGAGTATCACATGGTTTTATTCTTCAGTTTGTTAACGTGGTGTATCACACTAATTGATTTTTGGATATTGAAGAATCCTTGCATCCCTTGGATAAAACCCACTTGATCATGAGGTACAATCCTTTTAATGTATTGTTGGATTTGGTTGGTTAGTATTTTGATGAGGATTTTTGTGTCTATGTTCATCAGTGAGATTGGCCTGTAATTTTCTTTTTTTGTGGTATTTTTGTCTGGTTTTGGTATCAGGGTGATGGTTGTCTCATAGAATGAGTTTGGGAGTGTCCCTTTCTCTGCAAGTTTTTGGAATAGTTTCAGAGGGATAGGTTCTAGCTCTTCTCTAAATGTTTGTTAGAATTCACCTGTGAAGCCATCTCGTCCTGAACTTTTGTTTGTTGGAAATTTTTTAATCACATTTTCAATTTCAGAACTTGTGATTTATATTTTCTATTTCACCTTGGTTTAGCATTGGAAGTTTGTACTTTTCTAAGAATTTGTCCATTTCTTCTAGGTTTTCCATTTTATTGCCATACAGTTACATATAGTAGTCTCTTATGATCCTTTGTATTCCTGTGATGTCCATTGCTACTTCTCCTTTTTAATTTCTAATTTGATTGATTTGTGTCCTCTCTCTTTTTTTCCTGATAAGTCTGGCTAAGGGTTTATCAATTTTGTTGATCTTTTCAAAGAACCAGCTTTTCGTTTCATTGATCTTTTCTATGGTTTTCCTCATTTCTATTTTATTGATTTCTGCTCTGATCTTTATGATTTCTTTTCTTCTACTAACTTTAGGTCTTGTCTGTTCTTCCCTTTCTAGCTGCTTTAGATTAAAGTTAGGTTGTTTATTTGAGCTTTTTCTTGTTTCCTGACATAGGCTTGTATGGTATAAACTTCCCTCTTAGAACTGATTTTGCTGCATCTCAGAGGTTTTGGAGTGTCATTTGCTTCTAGGTATTTTTTTAATTGCCTCTTTGAGTTCTTCATTGATCCATTGGTTGTTTAGTAGCATGTTGTTTAGTCTCCACGTGTTTGTGTTTTTTGTCTTTTCTTCTTGTTGATTTCCAGTTGTATAGCATTGTGGTCAGAAAATATGCTTGATATGATTTCAGTTTTCTTAAAGTCACTGAGGCTTGATTTGTAGCCCAGGATGTGATCAGTCTTAGAGAATGTTCTGTGTGCACTTGAGTAGAATGTGAATTATGTTGCTTTTGGATGGGTTGTCCTATAAATATCTATTAAGCCCATCTGGTCCAGTGTTCATTCAGGACCTGTGTTTCCTTATTAATTTTCTGTCTGAATGATCTATCCATTGCTGTAAGTGGGGTGTTAAAGTCCCCCACTATGATCGTGTTATTGTTGATTTCTCCTTTTAAGGTTGTTAGCAGTTGTCTTATATATTGTGGTGATCCTATGTTGGATGCACAGATATTTAAAATAGTTATATCTTCTTCTTGGATTGATTCTTTGATCATTACGTAGTGCCCTTCCTTGTCTCTTAAAATGTTCTTCATTTTAAAGTCTATCTTGTCTGACATGAGTATTGCTACTCCAGCTTTCTTTTGATTCCCATTGGCATGGAATATTTTCTCCCATCCTCTCACTTTCAATTTGTATGTGTCTCTAGAAGTGAAGTGGGTCTCTTGAAGACAGCATATAAATGGGCCTTCTTTTTGTATCCATTCAGCTAGTCTATGGCTTGTGGTTAGGGCATTCAGTCCATTAACATTTAAGGTAATTATTGATATGTATGTTCTTATTACCATTTTATTAACTGTTTTGGATTTTTGTTGCTCTTTTTTCTTCCCTTATTCTCTTGTTGTCTCCTCTTGTGGTTTGATGACTATCTTTAATGTTGTATTTGAATTGGTTTTTCTTATTTGTTTGTGTATCAAGTGTATATTCTTGGTTTACAGCTACCCTGAAGTTTTGATATAGGAGTATTTTTATAAACAAGACTGTTTTAAGTTGTTGTTTTCTTAATTGCACGTGCATCACCAGTGTCCTGCATTTGTGCTCTCTTCTCACGATTTCTGATTTTTCTAGTACAATTGTGCATGGATGATTTAGTATCTTTACTGTATATATACATTTACTGGTGAGCCTTGTCCTTTGTGGTGTTTTTATTTCTGGTTGTGGCCTTTTTTTTTTTTTTTTCTGCCTAGAGAAGTTCCTTTAGGATTTGTTGTAAAGCTGGTTTAGTGTTGTAGAAATCTCTTAGCTTTTGCTTATCTGTAAAGGTTTTGATTTCTCCTTCAAATCTGAATGAGAGCCTTGCTGGGTAGAGCAACCTTGGTTAGAAGTTTTTTCCTTTCATCGTGTTAAGTATATCATGCCAATCCCTTCTGGCCTGCAGAGTTTCAGCTGAAAAATCTACTGATAACCTTATCGGTGTTCTCTTGTATGTTGTTTCTTTTCCCTAGCTGCTTTCAATATTTTCTCTTTGCCTTTAATTTTGGTCATTTTGATTAATATGTGTCTTGGGGTGTTCCTCCTTGGGTTTATTTTATATGGTACTCATTATGCTTCCTGGATTTGAGTGAGTGGTTCCTTTCCCATGTTAGGGATGTTTTCAGCTATTATCTCTTCTAATATATTTTCTATCCCCTTCTCTCACTCTTCTCCCTCTGGCACCCCTATGATATGGACGTTGGTGCATTTAACATTATCCCAGAGTTCTCTGAGATCCTCCTCATTTCCTTTCAATCTTTTATCTCTTTTCTCTTCCACATTAGTGATTTCCACTAATCTGTCTTCCACCTAGCTGATTCACTCTTCTGCCTCCTGTATTCTACTCTTGGCTGCTTCTAATGAATTTTTTATTTCAGTATTGTATTTTTGCATCTCTTCTTGTTTAATTTTTACCTCTTGTATTTCTTTGCTCAGTGTTTCCTGTAATTATCAGTCTTTGCCTCCAGTTTATTTCCAATGTCTTACATCATCTTCAGCATCAACAGTCTAAAGTTTCTTTCTGAGAGGCTGATACTCTCTTCATCACTGAGTTGTTTGTCTGTGTTTTTTTTCTTTCTCCCTTATCTAAGTTACAGTTTTCTGTCTGTTCATTTTGATAGGTTTTTGGTGTGGTGTCCTTTTTGCAGAAAATAGAGTTGTAGCCTCTCTTAGTTCAGGTGTTTGCCTCCGCTGTGGCTGAAGTTGGTATGCAGGAGGAGAGACTTGCTGTAGGCTTCCTAATGGGAGCGACTGGTGCCTGCCCACTGGTAGATGGGGCTGATTCCTATCCCTCTGGTGGATGGGGCTTTGTCTCTGGATGAGATTAGAGGCTGGATGTGTTCCTGAGGGTTCTTTTGGCAGCCTGTTTACTGATGGGTGGGGCTGTGATCCCACCTAGATTATTGTTTGGCCTGGGACTTCTCAGCACTGATGGGAGGGGCCAGATTTTCCTAAAAATGGCCACCTCCAGAGAAATGCAGGCTGATGAATGATCCCAAGAGCTTCACCTCCAATGCCCTTCCCCTACAGCAAGCCACAGTCACCCCTATTTTCCCAGGAGATCCTCCAAGAATTGCAGTCCAATTTGACCAGGATTCCTGTGGAGATTTTGCTTTGCCCTGGGACCCACTGAATGTGAGAGTCTGTGTGCACCTTTCAAGAATGGGGTCTCCATTTCTCCCAGTCCTGTGAAGCTCCTGCACACAAGCCCCACTGGCCTTCAATGCCAGATGCTCTGGGGGATCTTTCTCCCTGTGCCATATCCCCAGGTTTGGGGATTTGATGTGGGGCTCAGAACACTCAGTCCTTTAGGTGAGTCTCTGTGATACAGTTACTTTTCAGTCTGTGGGACTTCCCACCCAGGAGGTATGAGGTTGCTTATATCACATAATCAGCCCTCCTACCTCCTGATGTGGTCTCCTCTTTGTCTTCTGGAGTAGAATACCTTTTATAAAATTTCCAGTCCATTTGGTTGAAGGTTGTTCAGTATTTGGTTGTAATTTTGTTGCTTTTAGGAGAAAAGTTGAGCTCCAGTCCTTCTATTCCACCATCTTAATCCAATCTCCCTCAACCAATCTTGTCAAATTTTTAAATGGTTAATTTTAGGTCGGAGTGATGGGGTAATTTTTGTTTTTTTCAAATGATTTTTTTTCCTGCCATTAATTTAACTCCTTCAGAACCGGTTTCTCTGAATCCCTCAGCACTGCAAGTTTCAATTAAAAAAGAAACAACACTTAAATTGTGTTCTGCGTGCTATCCCATTCTTTTCCCCTAGCCTTTCCCCCTTCTGCAAGCCTCATGGTCAAGCCTCATTTTCCCTTTGGCTCAGGAACCTCGGTTGGCATGAACCGTCCCTCCGTGGAGGGCCTCTGCACTCTCTTTTGCATCCCAAACTGGAGTCCCCAGCAGGAGGTGGGGCTGCCAATATTTTGCTCGTTTTTCGATTGGGTTGTTTGTTTTATGGAGCTCCATGAGTTATTCATTTTTTGGAGATTAATCCCTTATTAGTTGCTTCATTTGCAAACATGTCCCCCCAGTATGTGGGTTGTCTTAACTTTTTTTAAATGATTTCCTTTGCTGTGCAAAAGATTTTTAATTAGGTTCCATTTGTTTATTTTTGTTTTTATTTTCATTATCTAGGAGGTGCATCAAAAAAGATTTTTCTGTGACTTATGTCAAAGAATGTTCTGCATATATTTTCCTCTAGGAGGTTTGCAGTATTCACCCTTGAGCTAAGGTCCTTAATACATTATCCATTTAATTTTGTGTATGGATTTCTAATATCATTCTTTTACATGTAGCTCTCCAGTTTTCCCAGCACCAGTTATTGAGGATACTGTCTTTCCACCATTGTAATTTCTTGCCTCCTTTGTCATAAATTAGTTGACTATAGGTGCTTAGGTTTATTTTTGGGCTTTCTATCCTGTGACACTGATCTATATGTCTGTTTTATACCAGTAGTATACAGTTTTGATTACAATAGCTTTGTAGCATAGTCTGAAGTGAGGTAGCTTGATAGCTCCAGTTCCATTTTTTCTTTTTCAAGATTACATTGGCTATCCAGGGTCTTTTGTATTTCTATACAAATTTTAAAATAGTCTCTTCTATAGGAGTTTCCATTGTGGATCAGAGGAAACAAAACCAACTAGGAACCTTGAGGATACGGGTTCAATCCCTGGCCTTGCTCAGTGGGTTAAGGATCAGCATTGCCATAAGTTGTGGTATATGTTGCAAACGTGGCTCGGATCTGACATCGCTGGGGCTGTGGCATAGGCTGACAGCTTTAGCTGCAATTCACCCCTAGCCTGGGAAATTCCAAACACCATGGGTGAGGGCCTAAAAAGCAAATAAATAAATAAACAAGTTTTGTGATTTAAAAAATTGACAAGTCAAAAAAAAAAATAAATAAATATTTTGTTCTAGTTCTGTGAAGAATGCCATTCGTAGTTTGATAGGGATTGCATTGAACATAAAGATTTCCTTAGGCAGTATATTCTTTTTGACAATATTAATCCTTCCAGTTCAAGACTGTGGCATATCTTTCCATCTGTTTGTGTCATCTTTGATTTCTTTCATCAGGTTCTTACAGTTTTCGGAGTACGGGTCTTCTGTCTCTTTAGGTAGGTTTATTCATAGGTATTTTATTCTCTTTGCTGTGATGGTAAATGGAATTGTTTCCTTAATTTTTCTTTCTGAAATTTCATTGTTAGTATATAGAAATACTAGTGAGTTCTGTGTATTAATTTTGTATCCTGCAACTTTACCAAATTCATTAATGAGTTTTAACAGTTTTCTGGTAGTGTCTTTAGGATTCTCTAGGTATAGTATCATGTCACCTGCAAACAGTGACAGTTTTACTTCTTCCTTTCCAGTTTAGATTCCTTTTATTTCTTTTCCTCAACTGTTGGGCTAGCATTTCCAAAATAGTGTTGAATAACAGCAGTGAAAGTTGACATCCTTGTCTTGTTCCTTATCTAATTGGAAATGCTTTTAGCTTTTCACCATTGATAATAAAGTTGGCTGTGAGCTGTCATATATGGCCTTTATTATGATGAGGTAGGTTCCTTATATGACCACTTCCTGGAAAGTTTTTTTTTTTATCAGAAATGGGTGTTGAATTTTGTCAAAAGCTTCATCTGTATCTATTGAAGTGATCGTATTGTTTTTATTCTTGTCTGTTAATATGGTGTATCACATTGGTGGATACTGAAGAAACTTTTCATCCCTAGGATAAATCCCACTTGATCATGATGTATGATCCTTTTATATAATATTGTAATATTATATGATATTATCCTTGTCTAATAATATTATCTTTTTTATATAATATTGTTGGATTTAGTTTCCTAATAACTTGTTGAGGATTTTCGTATCTATGATCATGAGTGTTATTGGCTTGTAATTTTGTTTTTGTGGTTGTTGTTGCTACTTTATTTTTATTTTATTAGAGTATAGTTGATTTACAGTGTGTCAATTTCTGCTGTACACCATAGTGACCCAGTCATACATGCATACACATTTTTTTCTCACACTATCTTCCATTATGTTCTATCCCAAGAGACTGGATATAGTTCCCTGTGCTATACAGTAGGACCTCATTGCTTATCCTTTCTAAATGTAATAGTTTGCATCTACCAACCCCAAACTCCACATACATCCTACTTCCTCCCCCCTCACACTTGAAAACCACAAGTCTGAGTTCTATGTCCTGAGTCTGTTTCTGTTTTGCAGTTAGTTTCTGAAACTCTTCAAGAAACTTCCAAGAAGAAGTTTCACTCCCAAGAACATACTATGTGGCCACCATCACCCTGATACCAAACAGAAAAAAAGAATGTAATTTTCCTTGTATTGTGCCATCTTTGTCTGTTTTTGTTAGGTTGATGGTGACCCCATAGTATGTGCTTGGGATTTTTCCTGTCTTTCCATTTTTTTGGAAGAGTTTCAGAAGAATAGTTGTCTAACTCTTCTCTCAATGTTTGATAGCATTTACCTGTGAAGCCATATAGTCTTAGATTTTTGCTTTGGGGAGTTTTCAAATAATTGTTTCATTTTCAGTACTTGTGATTGATCTATTAATATTTTCTCTTCCTTCCTGGTTCAGTCTTAGAAGGTTGTACCTTCCTAAGAATTTGTCCATTTGTTCTAGGTTTTCCATTTTATTGGCATATAGTTGCTGTTGTAGTCTCTTATCACATCTTTCAAATGTAATCATTAAGGAATATAACATCCTTACCTCCCAGTTTCTATGTGAAAGTAGTAGCCTATATTTAGTGGGAATGACAACTTTCTCCCCAACTACTTCCAGTCATAAAAATATGAATTTATTTTCACTTTAGAAAGCCATTTAGCTAACATGGGCCACCCCAACTACCAAGTGGATCCAGGATAAACTATGTGTGACAAGTAGCACTGTCAAGTCCTCTTAGCACTAATTGTTATTTATCTTTAGAATGTCTATGCAATGGGTTATATCTGCTTGGCTATATGAAAAGGTGAGGTTTCTTTTTTTCTGTTTTGCAATCTCTTTATTGAATTGTCTGTGATATTCACCAGGCTTAAATCTTATTCAATTAAAATTTTTGAGGGGAATTCCCTTCGTGGCTCAGAGGAAACAAATCCGACTAGGAACCATGAGGTTGTAGGTTCAATCCCTGGCCTTGCTCAGTGGGTTAAGGATCCAGCATTGCCATGAGCTGTGGTGTGGGTTGCATACGTAGCTCAGATCCTGCATTGCTGTGGCTGTGGTGTAGGCCACCATCTGTAGCTCCAATTAGACCCCTAGCCTGGGAACCTCCACATGCCACAGGTGCAGCCCTGAAATGACAAAATACAAAAAAATTTTTTTGAGGGATAAACTTCTTTGAGGAAAGTGGCTCTCTGGATTGAGAAGAGATTTTATTTTAAATTATATTTTTCTAACACTGACTACTCTTTGATAATAAAACCCTACTGGTAGATACATTTTTGAGTGAAGACTAGAACTAAAGGAGAAAAAAAGGAGAAATGGGAAAAAGAGAAGGAAATAAGAAAATGCACCTCAGTCATTCTCACTAAATAAATAAATATATGTGTGTGTATGTATATATATATATATATGTGTATATATATATACACACATATATATATATATAAATGCATTACAGCGTTCACACTTCATAGAGCACAGTCAACAAAACAGGTCTTTTTGAAGTAGGTGTGTTTCCCTAACAGTCTTATATTTAATTCCTTATAGGAGGTAAGGAAGAGGGAGATGGGTTGGGAGAATGATTCACAGACTTGTTCTAAAAGTCACTTCATATTTTCTGAAAAGGCAGCCAAAAGATCCTAAAAAAATAAGCACACACTAATTTCAAAATCTCTCCATTTGGGAAAGCAGGTATTTACTGTTTAAAAAAGGACTCTAAAGGTTTGTGATAATTGTTTCTTACTTGGGAAAACTAGGGTATCATTAGTTATGATTAGTGCATTTTATTCTATCATGGAGAGTGTGGACTTTGTTTTATACTGAAATGTGGATTAGACTACATTCAAAGTGTGGATTCCAGTAAGAAGCTAATAAATTTCATGTGGATATTTTCTTGACAATGTCCTTTTAGGAACCCTTTGAAGAAGTCCAAATCTAGAGAAATACATGATTAATCATTCCAAACTGCAAAAAAAAAAATTGTAGCTTACAAAGTAGGGGCAAATAAGATTAAACTTAAATAAAAATATTTTTTTTAATTTCAAGGATAGAAATATTAGATTAGTTCTCCAAAACATGAATTCACTAAGATGTATATTATCAATAATATCTCAGAATTTTACCAGCTTCAAATTAAAAGGGCAAAGATTTATAACAAACCTGCAATTTTACAAAAATGCAATAATGTTTACAAACAAATGAAACATAGATCGATTAAGGAGTAGACTCACTGCTACTCTGCTCAGCTGTCTCTCCAACATCAGGCAATTATAGCCTGATCACTACTCTACACAACTGGCTATGGTAAAGTCCAGGCTACTTGAGCTGTCCACAAGTTCCTCCACAGCCTGGCCTCAGCCTATCCATTTGGCCTTCTCTCCAAAACCTGTACTCCATTCCAAGGGTTCTCAAAGTTTAGCATGCCTCAGAATCACCTGGATAGTTTGTTTAAAACACAGATTTTTTTTTATGCTAGCCATTCTGACAAGTATGAGGTGATACCTCATTGTGTTTTTTTATAATGATTTTTATTTTTTCCATTATAGCTGGTTTACGGTGTTCTGTCAGTTTTCTACTCTACAGCAAGGTGACCTAATTACACATACATGTATATGTTCTTTTTTCTCACATTATCATACTTCATCATAAGTGACTAGATATCCCTTGTGGCTCACATCATTGTGTTTTTGAGTTTGTTTTAGTTCCTCATCTTGGCATTTAGTTTTTTATAATCTTTTATTGGAGTTTAGTTTATTTATGCTGTTATATTAACTTCAGGTGTATAGCCAAGTGAATGAGCTATATATACATATATATCTTTTTTTCATATTCTTTTCCCTTACAGGTTCTTGCAAAATATTTAGTTCCCTGTGCACAGCAGGTCCTTGTTGATTATCTGTTTTGTATATAGTAGTGTATATGTGTTAATTATAATTTCTTAATTTAATCCTCCCACCCTCCTTACTCTTTGGTAACTGTAAGTTTGTTTTCTATGTCTGTGGGTTTATTTCTGTTTTGTATATGTTTATTGGTCTCATATTTTAGACTCCATATATAAGCAATATCATATGATAATTTTCTTTGGCTTGCATCACTTATTATGATAATCTCTAGATCCATCCATATTGTTGCAAGTGACACTACTTCCTTCTTTTTATAGCTAAGTAATATTCCATTACATGGCATATAATATTTTAGTTTTCATTTCCCTGATGACTGTTGATTTTTGGTACTCTTCATATGCCTGTTGGCTATCTGCATTTCCTCTTTGGAAAAATGTCTATTCAGATACATTTTTAAAATTAGATAGGTTGTTTATTTTTTTGATGTTGAATTATATGAACTTTTGTTATATTTTGGATATTAACCATATTCCAATCATATTATCTACCAATATTTTCTCCCACTCAGAAGATAGTATTTTCATTTTTGGCAAAAATATGGAGAAAGGAGAATCCTCATGTACTTTTGGTGAGAATGTAAACTGATAAAGCCAGTATGGTAAACATTATGGAAGTTTCTCAAAAAACTAAACTAGAACTTCTATATGACCCAGCAATTCCACTCCTGGGTATGTGTCCCAAAACAAAACAAAAATGAATAAACAAACCAAAAAAACAAAAAACAAAACCAAACGATACACTACTTTGAAAAGATATATGCATCTCAGTGTTTAAAGCAGAATTATTTACAATTGCCAAATTATGGAACCAACCTAAGTGTCCATCAAAAGATGAATTAATATATAAAGATATGGTAAACATATACACAATGGAACACTACTCAGACATAAAAAAGAAAAAAAAATACCATTTGCAGAAATGTGGATGGAATTGTAGGGTATTATACTAAGTAAAATAAGTCAGAGAAACACATATACTGTATGAAATGACTTATATATGGAATATAAAAGATACTACAAAAGAGTGAATATAACAGAAAAGGAAGCAGGCCCACAAATATAGAGAACAAACTACTTATTACCAGAGGGCAGAGGGAAAGAGGAGAAGCAGTATAAGAGGTACGAACTATTATGTATAAAATAAACTAAAAGGATATATTGTACAACACAGGAAATATAAAATACTTTGTATTTATATTTTGTAGTAACAATAAATGGAGTATAAAATTTTTAATTTTAAATTTAACTTTAAAATAACTATATTGTATACCCATAAGTTATATAATATTGTATATCAACTATACTTCAATGTAAAAAAAAAAAGCTAGTTTAAAAAAAGCACAGATTTCTGGAACCTAGCTGCCAAATATGTGATCAGTAGATTTGGGTGGAACCCAATGTTGCATTTTTAGTAAGTTATTAAGCAATGTTGTTGCTTCTGATTTGTGGGCCACACTTTTAGGACTAAAGCTGTAATTACCTCATAGTATACTTTTTCTAATAATAATCAAGTATGGAAGCTAATGAAATTGTTTCTGTGCTTTTGTACAGGGTGCACTTCCTTCCCTGGCTGAGAAATATCCTTTATATCCATCTTAAAGAAAATATGTGTCTTACCTATTATGGAATTATTCAGCAAATATTCTTAAGACCACACTATGTGCAAGTTATAGTCTTTACCTGTTAAGAGTGTTTTCAGTCCCGATAAGAATCATATTCTAAACACCCCTACTCATATACTTAAGACTTTCTGTGGGTGAAGTCAGTACCAATTGCTTCCCTGGATTGTCAATGTGATAATTTGTGCTCCCTTTAATTTGAGATTTCATTTTTCTCTTAATTGATATGAAAAATCTCTTCAAGACTGATATTTTTTCTTATTTATCGATTTTCTTTTTGGAAAAGGGCACTAGTAACATCCCTGTGGCCAATATCTTAACTGAAGTTAGAATCCTTAGGTTTTAAGAGGCAAATGCTGAATGATACAATATTTCAATAATTTACAACAAAATCAGAAGCATGGATATTAAAACAATGTCTCAATAGCTGATTGTTTGTGTACACTATCTGATAATACCTCTTATTAACCTGGTAGAAAGGGGTGAGTGCCAGATTTGGTGTGAAGATTTGAGTGAGTTTTGGAAAAAATTTCAAATCATTCAATAAATTCAACTGGTATCATTAAGTTTCTATTAGACTGTGCCAGGAATTGTTTTAGGTACTTTCAAAATAGCAATAAACAGAAATGATAATTCTCTGCTATTGTTGAGCTTATAGTTTATAAATTTTAATCAAACTGTATCCTTTTGGACAAGATAGAAGCTCTTCTTAATCTGGTTTTCATGGTTCTGAAGATATCATGACATCAATGAAATATTCCTTTACATTATCCTCCAACTGGTCACAATTTCTAAAAAGTCATCCTCAATATCAGGAACAATTTGACATAGTTGGAGGATTTATAAATACACTAGACCTATACTGCTGCTGTTCTTTCTATCCACCCTAATTCCTTTGAAGATGTCTCAGCCCTCTTAAATGGCTGAAAGATGAAGGGTAATTGATCAAGACAGCAAAGGGGTGATCCTAACCTTGTCCTGAAGTTTTCTCCCTTGATTCAATGGCAATCATTTGGACAAAGTGAGGCTAAGTGTATTCATAAACTCCTGATGTAATTACATTGACTTCATCTAGTTGGTAGCGTTAGAGATCTTTATGCCTCAAATCTTGTAGGCTCACAGGCTCAATAAAATAATTTAAATTTATAATATAGGACCTTGTCACTGCTATCATGCTATCACTTATTCATTTTACTATCACTTCCCCCAGCTCGCCAAAGAAGAAATAATTCAGTTAGTGCTTCTCAGACTCTGATGCATAAAGATCTTATGGATATTTGTTAAAAAACAGATCCTGACTCAGTAATACCTAGGTTGGAGAACAAAATTCTGAATGTCTAACTTAAATGTGATATCAATGCTGTGCAGATATTTTGAGTAGAAAATTCTGTAACGTGTTTTCTTCCTAACTTCAGTTTAGTTCATTTTCTTAGTGCATATTTAATTATAAAATAACATGAGAGGGTGCCCATTACCAATACCTAGGAAATTATATCGCCACCTCAGTTAGAACTTCTACTCCATTTGTTTGATTTCCATTTATACTCTTGACTCACCTTGATTTTGTAGTCGTGGGTATATGAACACTTCACATTCTGCCTCTCCTTATTTAGTCTGTTCTATTTTAGCAGCTATACTTTACACATTATATTTTTCAGAACAAATAAGATATATTGTCCAATCAGTTCTACCCAGAATTCCTACAAAAAAATACGTATCTGAATTTTTCTTTGGCGTTCCCATCGTGGCTCAGTTGTTAATGAATCCGACTAGGAACCATGAGGTTGCGTGTTCTATCCCTGGCCTTGCTCAGTGGGTTAAGGATCCAGTGTTGCCGTGAGCTGTGGTATAGGTCACAGATGTGCCTCAGATCCTGCAATGCTGTGGCTGTGGTGTAGGCTGGCAGCTACAGCTCCGATTAGACCCCTAGCCTGGGACCTTCCATGTGCTGCGGGTACAGCCCTAGAAAAGACCAAAAAAAAAAAGTTATGAATTTTTATTTATCTTTTTTCCACCAAAACGTTCCCCCAGACAGTATGAAGGATATCTTCCATTTGTCTCTCCAGATCCATTCATCCATGTTCTCCATATTTCCCTGTGCTCCAGGAGTTTGCCCATATGGACTGCATGGACATACTTCTTTGACCTCATACTTTAGTCAAGGTGAGAAAAACAGAGTGAAATTAAGGAATAGAGTTAGAAGAAAGTGAACTTGGGATAGCTATTCCCTAGCTCTTTCTCTTCCCAGTGGTTGTCAAACAATTCTTTATAGAGAGCTAAGCATTATTAATTAATTTTTGCTCTTCTCACTTGCATTATCAGGTGTACAGAGTTTTAAGGTTTACCCAGCTGATAAACCTAGCACTGGGATACCATACTGTATCTTCTTAGATTCCTTAATCTTTACTCATGCCTGAAGAGTCCCTTTATTAATCTCTTCTAAAATTAGTCCATTTGAAATTGTCAGAATTTCTGTGCTGAGCCTGCCATTGTAATCAATAACATTTTCCCTCTGCACTTTTAGATAACGTAGGCAAAACTCACTAAGTACTATGGAGTAGGGAGGCAGCCTCCATAGTTTTCCTTATATCACTAGGAAATCTCTAGACACTTCTATGGTAAGGAAGACACTTACACATCATCTGGTAACAGATAAGATACCAATATCCAGGGGATAATTAAAATAATTATTATGGAGTTGATGGAAGTTCTTTAGTCTCAGCATTTGACACAACAGAGTTGAGAGTGGGAGTACTGATCCTTGGAGCCACACATCTTGTAAACATACTAAAATCTGTTGGGGATAGAATACAATATAAAGAGTTATGTTTCTAGTTAGAACTTACTTAGAATAGTAGAAATTCCTATTCTCAGTTCAGACAAACCTAATTCACCCCTTATATGTGGAGGAAGACTGAATGCTTTCCAGGGCTAATTCCCCTGGCAGTCAAACTTTCAAACAAATGTGTAATCTATCCCTCAGTCATGGAGTTATCTTTAGTTCCTGACACATGCCACAATTTATAAGACAATTACTCTTTCATAAAAAATGTAGAAATAATACTATATATGTGACCTAGGTAATAGGCAAAAGTTAACAGTTTAAGTATGAAAGGAACAAAGAAGAGGAAATAAAAGGAGTAGATGTTAAGAACAAATTTGTGGAGAAGGGAATATTTTATAATGGCAACATGCCTTAAAATCAGAATCGCTAGCCAATCCCAGGCCAGTTATTTGTTGAGTGTAAGACTTTCTGTGAGAGTTAATGAATTATTTCATGTACATACCTAGTTCCTATCTTGACACTCTTCAATATCTCAACAAATGCCAGTCCTCTCTTTCTAAGAGGATGCCATCTTGAAAGAATTGTAGAAAGATGAAAATGATCATGTTATGGAGTACACAGAATCCTGTATGGTTATATATCATTTACTCTGATTTCCAATAATTGATAAAAGATCTACATCCTTCATAATTTTGTACAGAAATTAAAAATGCCTCTACCGAAGATCCATTTTTTTTTCTTCCAAGATAATAACAACATTTCTAGCACACATTTATCAAGGGCTTATTATGTGCTTCAGTCTTCACATTTATTAACTCAATTTATCCTCACAACATGTTGATAATTTAGGGACCATTGATATGGTCAGTTTATAGATGAAGTTGGATAAATGAAGTGACTTGTCCAAAGACATAATTAATAAATGTTAGAGCTACGATACAACTTGAAGGTGCTTGGCCTTTAAAATCTGATAGCATATCCACTTCACTAGAAAAGGCAAAACATGTAAATGTCCATTTAAGTGTTTTTAATTTGGGTTTGGATATAGGTTCAACCTGGTTCTTTCCACACAATGTAGTGTATAATAATTATCTTCTGGCTATACAATTCCATAAAATGCTCCATGCATATTTTTAAGTCCCTGTGATTTGTGAGCTCTGGAAATGGGAGTCGAGTTAGGATTTAAAGTTTGTAGAAGGCTACCTATGGAGTGCTTTAATGCTTACAAAGGAAAGAACCCAGAGTCATCCTTGATGGAAATAACCTAATGCTTCAGATAGCTGATGAAAACACCAGAACACTCTAATATGTGAAAAATATGAATTCTCTTTAGCCAAGGTGAACTCTCTTGCTAGTTTGGTAAAGCTACTTCTGGGAAGCCCAAGGCCTCAGGGAGACTCACCATGTCATGAAGAAGCAATTAAGTTTCATTTGAATAAGCCAACCTTCTCCCCTAAGACTTAGTAATGGCTCTTTAGAGTCTAGGGGATAGGTGAAATTTCTGTTAATGAATGGGTCTCAAGCCCATGGTTACTGAAAGTAAACAAAAGTGAGGTTAATTATGAAGTTCTTTCCAATATGAGTGTGATGGAAGAGGGTACTCCTCCACATCAAGTGGTATTTTCTGTGGTGGGCCAAATTACCTGAAAATACGTAAAGATACTAAGTACATTCACTGACTATACTGTGCCTTAGAATTTTATAAAAAGTAAAATGTACAATTAAACTTGTTGAGTCCTGGCACAAGCTAGCTTAATTAAACCAATTTACATTCCCACTAATGGTGTATAAGTGTTCCCTTTTGTCCACGTTCATACTAACATTTGTCATTAGCTATTTAATGATGCATTAAAAAACAATCACAACATATTAGAAACATAGAGTGCTAGATATTTGTTTCTTAATCTATTATCTGTGGAATCCGCTGAGTTTCAACTGTACTCTAGGCTGGGCTCATCTTAGCTTGGCTTCTGGTTTGGGGCTGGGTCTTCTTGAGAGGGCAAATACTCAAGGCATGTTCTTCTCCTAGTGGAGAGGCAAAAGCAAAAGGAAGAAGAAACATGACATTCTCTAATGGCCCCAGTGAAGAACTTTAAACTGTCATTGTCACTCATTTTCAATCACCCCCGAATTATTCATATGACCAAGCTTAAATTTTTTGAGTTTGGGAAGCACATTCATCTCTTGATGGCTGAAGGAAGAGTGAACATTTGCTAATTAATAATCCAATCTTTTGTGGTCTCTAAATTACTGTTTTCAGTGTTGCTCCATCAGTCTCCTACCATACAAATGTTGATGACAGAATTCCCTTGCTTTGGTACTCTTGTCAAATAAATGAATAAACCTATTTAATACAGTTTTAATTTATTGGTAGTATAAATCATCATTTTTATTTTCATTCACTAAACATTAATATATATGACCACCAACAGGTCACAGTTATCAGTAACCCAGGAAACCAAAAATAAGTCATTTAAATAGCAGAGAACTAGCATTTTGGAATCAAATGCTAAGCACCTTAAATATATCATGTTTAATAAATAGAGAGGAAGAAACTGAAAAACAGAGTTTAAGCCATTTATTCAAGTTCCCCAACTAATGTAATATCATAACTATGACTCAGTTTGTTATTTTTTCCACTATGCTACAGTGGACTGGACTTTATAAATTTAAGAATTTTTGTTTAGTTTTGCACATACAGACAAACACATAGTATTAGGAAGGGAGCAAAGATTGTACAACTTCTGAATTGCAATGATATTCATTAGGATCCTATACCTTTTATGGCTAAGCTCTAGATTTTCTATCAGTTTGGATTATATGGCAACGTAGATAGTAGAGTCTGGAAATAAAAATTGAAATACTATCTGCATGACAGATATGCTGATTGGGAAATGTATCTCATGACTGAGGACAAAGGAGTTCTAAAGCTTTCTCCCCACCAACTTTAGATCATTAGCATCACCTATTCCCCAGTCTAGCTTTGGGACAGCCCGTGAGAGGAAAAATGTGAGTTCTGCAGAGCAGATTCCTAATCACTGTCCCTCAAAGGTCCAGGGAAGAGAGAGCAGAAAAGAGACTGGATCTTCAGTGCTTACTACCTTATAAGAAGTTAGTTCTTCCTAACTGAGAAAAGTACCCCAGTATTCACCCACAATGGGAGTTATATGTGGAGAAGTAAGGTAGAACTGGGGTGCTAGGCCATGTATATTATTCTTGGGAATTTTGTGCACATGGAAGTGTTAGTTTGGAGAATAAGAACACCTTCCCAATACTAGGTGATAAATATCCTTTTCACCAGTTCCTAGGTTTGTTTGGCTGTCAGTGCTGAGAGTACAATAAAAGTCACTTACTATCAGTTACGTGATTGTAGCAGTATGATTTCTCAGACCATTTTGATTAGTGATGCATTTTGATCTCTGGGATTAGGCTGAACTTGGATTTTGTGGCATATGCACAATAACACGTGACTGTACTCATTTAGCAACAAATAGCCCTTGGAAACTTTCTTTATGTTTATGCTCATCATTTGGGTTCCATTTGATGTTTTCTTTTTTTGCCTGTCTTTTCATCATTAAAGGAGTAATACCCCAAGGGAGAGTTGTAAAGTGCTTTGGAAGGAAAGTAAAGTTTTCTCAGAGTTCCAAAATTAGAACTACATATCAGAAGTTGTGAGTTCTCTGGATTGACCTGCCAGTAAATTGAGGTATTCCATTTGTCATTAATGTGCATTTCATGCAGATGCAGCATTCAAGGGGAAACAGAATCATTTGGCAGAGCTCATGAATTCACTTACTGACTTTATGTCTTCATTTACTCTCTCTCCTATTCTTTCTAGAGAAATCTGCTTACAAGTGCTCTTCTTTCAAGGACTAAAGTTAGGTTCAGTGTACAAATGTTTACAAGTGTTGAAATCTTTTTATTTATTTTTATTTAAATAAGTATATAAACTGAGTAACAATGGTGTTTGCTGTTCTAACTATTTCACTTCACTGGCAGGTCCAGTAAGTTTTTGTTGTTGCTGTTGTTGTTGTTTTTTGGGTTTTTGGTTTTTGGTTTTTGTTTTCCTCTAATGTCAAAGATATTGGTCATTGGGGTAGTCTGGTATTCAGAAGTCTATTCCCACCCCAGTGAAGTTTCTCTTTTCTTCCCAAGAGTGAAATCTAGAAATTCTGTAGTTTATTCCCTAATTTTTAGAAGACCGAAGCATGTAGTTAAAAAAAAATTTCTTTACTGGCTATAAGAGGAAAACAACTAATTTTAGCAATGTCTTGGTAGCTTGGAAACTTGGCAGCTTGGCAGGTAAGGTTATTTGTAACATCTGGCATCTTGTGAAAAATTCCAAATTTCTTGGCGCTTTATAGCTAGGCACATTCTTTCTTTTCATCCTTACCTATTTTTTTCTAATGTATTCTTAGTGGATACACTTGAATTCCACAAATACAGCAGGTCATTTGACTTCTCAGTGTAGGTGAATATACTGTTCTCCGAAAAATCTGAGTTCCTTTCCCTGTCTCATATCCACTTGATAAACTTCAACATAATCTTTAATACCCAGTTCAATGTTAATGCCTGTTTTATTTATAAAAAATTATTTATAAAATTCCCCATTCTTCATCTTCAGGTAAACTTGATTTTTACTTTAGTTAGCTCTCTGGAATTTATCATTTATCTCTATTATAAAATTGCTTGTATTATAGGCATCTGTACCTCTCTGTCTCTTTCATTAGGTTGTGAGTTCTGCAAGGACAGGTACCACGTCTTCTTAATCTCTTCTCCTCACAGCAAAGCACAGTTCCCTGTGCACAGCATGGATTAAATATAGGTTTGTTAAATTAAATCAAACACAGAACAATGTCATATAAAAGGGTGCATGGACAAATGAATAATCACTGCTGAGATGCACAGATTTTGAAGTCACAAGAGGGTTAGTCATTTCCCAGAGGCTACTCTGCAAGGTACTATATCAATCAGGGACCTATTTTCAATTGGATGGTGACAGGTTTACTTTCTAGCTATAAGGATATAAAATATGTTGTATGTATAATTTATTGTATTTCATAAAAACTGAAGCCCAAATTCCCTGACAACAAAGATACATTTGCAGACCATCAAATGGACTAATATGAAGGATGCTTACAATGAAATATTTTAATACAGATAATGTCATTGGGAAACTTTTTGTCAGTTGAAAGATTCTAAAACTAACATAAATGTGCTCTTAGATTTGTTCCAACTTTTGGAGAAGAGAAAACGTGTTGCAATGTAGGCTAGACAGAGAGCTTCGATTGTGCTGTAAACAAAGGAAATTAAACTCCAGTTTTCCTCTGAGGCACACAAACTATCACAATTCCCACATTACCTGGGGGGGAATTAGTATTTTTTAATCAAAGAATATAATACATGAACTTTGTATATAATTTTATGTATATCTTCCATGACTTTCCATCTTCCCAGTGAAACTTCTGTGCCTTGTTCTTGCTCCATAGTATCAATATTTCCCTTCCTAAGAGAGGGAGTAAATATTTACACACACATCTTTGTCTCAGGATCTGCTTTGTAGGAACCCAAGCTAAGACGCCTATGCAACGATTGATATTTTTTTAAAAGAAAATTTTTCCTTTAAATTTCTGTTTGTTGTTACATCTTGTCAGGTCCTTCACTTGAATTTATTCTCAACCTGTTCATGGAGATGTTTTTAATTTTTTAAAAAATCAGAACCCCCACAAAGTCTTACATAAGGGTGCACTTCTTCAGGGTTACATTCATCGGTGAGATAACATTGACCATTGTCTCCTTTCTCTCCAAAGATTGGACCTCATTTAAGTTTCCATACAGTGCAGAGGTACTCTTGTGCTGAGATTAAATTTGGTCCCAGGATGAGTTATAGGTAACTTCAATTTAGATTGGAAACTATTATCCTCATCAAGGTCTTCCTAGTTACTGTGTCATCAAAAATGTTTTCTATTGTATGATCCTTAAAATAGTTTTTTAGAGTCTATGTCTCAGAGATCTTATATTTAAAAGAAATATATGAGGCACCTAGTACATTTCCTTTTTTTTTGATGGGACTGTATTAAAGCATTGTGGGTAGTTTAAGTGTAAGGTGATATAGATATTCAAAGGTGATAGTATCCACATTTTTATTAAATTATGTCTAAGGAAAGTCACATTTACTTGAAATGTAAATGTGTAGAAAAGTATAAATGCTCAATTTGATGTTAATGTAGTGGTACTTGGTGTTGCAGTTGATATCTACATTAGGAAAAAAATCATCCTGAGGGTGGGGAAGGGGCAGGTACTTCCCCCATCAACAACCAGCTCCTCCGATTTCCTTTCCTTCAAGTGGACTGAGATAAGGCATTATGGTTTAAAAACCGAGTTCCTCCTAATCCTAAAAGGAAAGAAAAAAATTCAGTTACTAATAATTCAGGGTTTGGTTCAAACAGGAAAAAGGTTTTAACTTTATTGGAATATAGCTGATTTACAGTATTGTATTAGTTTCAGGTGTAGATAAAAGTGAATCGATTATACACATACATATATCCACTCTATTTCCCATAACAGAACATTCAGTAGACCTTCCTGTGCTGTACAGTAGGTCCTTGTTAGTTAACCATTTTATATCTGGTAATGAATACATATTATTCCCATTCTCACAATTTACCGCCCCCCAGCTCTTTCACCTTTGGTAGGCATAACTTTGATTTCGAATCCTTGAGTTTGTTTCTGTTTTATTTATTTTTTCTTAAAGTACAGTTTATTTACATTATGCCAAATCCTGCTGTATAGCCTAGTCTGTGCATGTGTGTGTGTGTGTGTGTGTGTGTTTGATTTGCATTGATTTGCATTTCTCTAATAATTACTGTGTGTATATATATATGTATATACACACACATTCTTTTCCTCTTACTTCTTCTTACTATCACCATCTTGTTCTGTCCCAAGACATTGGATATAGTTTCCTGTGCAGTATAGTAGGACCTCATTGCTTATCCATTCTAAATGTAGTACTTTGCATCTATTAACCCCAAACTTCCCATCCATCCCACTACTTCCTGGGCAACCACAAGTCTGTTCTCTATGTCTGTGAGTCTGATTCTGTTTTGCAGATAGGTTCATTTGTGCCATATTTGTGGAATATAATAAAAATGATACAAAAAACTTATGTAAAACAGAAACAGCTTTCAAACAATGGCTGTTTGTGTTTTATATAAGTTCTTTTATATAATTTTTATTAGATTCCACATATAAGTGATATCACATGATATCTGTGTTTCTCTGACTTAATTCATTTAGGATGAAAATCTCTAGCTCCATCCATGCTGCAGCAAATGGCATTTTTTTCTATTTTATGGGTAATATATGTATATGTATATGTGTGTATATATACATATATGTAGTGGAAGATAGATCATCTTTATTCATTCCTCTGTCAGTGGATATTCGAGCTGCTTCCATCTCTTGGCTATTGTAAATAGTGCTATGATGAACACTGTTCAAATTACAGTTTCTCCAGATATATGCTCAGGAATGGGGTTATTGCATCATATGGTAGTTCTATATTTAGTTTAAGGAACTTCTATGCTGTCCTCCACAGTGATTGCACCAATTTACATTTCCCACCAAAAGTATAGTGTGGTTCCTTTTGCTCCAGACCCTCTCCAGCATTTAATGTTGGTAGACTTTTTGATGATGGCCATTCTGACTGGTGTGATGTGGTACCTCATTGTAGTTTTGATTTGCATTTCTCTAATAATTAGTGGTGTTGAGCATATTTTCATGTGCTTTTTAGCCATAGGTCTGTCTTCTTTGGTGAAATGTCTATTTAGATATTCTGGCCATGTTTTTATTGGGTTTTTGGGTGGGTAAAAATCATTATTGTTTATTTACAATGTTGTGTCAATTTCTGCTATACAGCAATGTGACCCAGTTCTTTTCCTCATGTTATTGTCCATCATGTTCCATCATAAGTGCTATACAGCAGGACTTTATTGCTTGTCCATTCCAAATGTCATCATTTACATCTACTAACCCCATTTCCCTATCCATCCTACTCTCTCGCCCTCCCTCTCAGCAACCACAAGTCTGTTTTCCATGTCTGTCAGTCAATTCTGTTCTGTTGATAGGTTCATCTGTGACATATTTTAGATTCCACATATAGGTTATGTCATATGGTATTTGTCTTTCTGACTTATTTCACTTAGTATGATAATCTCTAGTTTCATCCATGTTGCTGCAAATGGCAGGATTTCATTCTTTTTTATGGCTGAGTAGGATTCCATTATGTATATGTACCACATCTTTTCTTATAGTTAATTTACAACATCCTGTCAATTTCTGCTGTAAAACAAAATGACCCAGTTATATGTATTCTTTTTGACACATTATCCTCCATCATGTTCCATCTCAAGTAACTAGGTATAGATCCTGTGCTATATACAGCAGAATCTCATTGCTTATCCACTACAAATGTAATAGTTTGCATCTACTAACCCCAAACTCCGAGTTCATCCCACTCCCTCCACTCCCCCCATTTGTTTTTTATATATAAATATTCATGAGATGTTTACATATTTGTAGATTAATCCCTTGTCAGTTGCTTTGTTTGCAAAAGTTTATCCTATTCTCTGGGTTGTACTAAAATTTAAGAGTATAGAAGAGAATGAGGCTTTTGTGACATAGGATAAATTTGTGAAATTGGGAACAATGAAGTGGATTAGGGGAAAAAGTTTTAGGGTATAAGAGATTTAACTAGGATGACTGGAATCTTTCAAGGGCAAGGTTACATAACGTTATATCATTTAAAATTCCTACCAGCAATGTATGAGAGTGTCTACTGGTCTGCATCCTAGCCAATTTTGGTATTTGTATTCATTTTGTATTTAGACAGTATAATTGACTTGAAGTTGTATCTGTATCACATGGTTGCAGTTTTTATTTGTCTAATGCCTACTGATGTTGAATATCTTTTCATGTGCTTATTTTCCATCCTTATAACTTATTTGATAAAGTATCTGTTCATATCATTTGACTGTATTTCTCTGGGTTATTTCTTATTGTCCAGTCCAAGGTTTATTTGCATATCCTAGAAACAACTATTTTGTCATATGATCTTCTAGCATCTGCCATAATATTTCTAGCATTTCTTTCTAGGAATGCTATAAATAATAATTTTTCTAGCATTTCTTGCTTTTTCAATTCTTTAGTAGTGTTTTTTTATTAATATATTTGTGAAGAAAAACATGTAAAATGTGGTTAGGAACTGTGAAATGTGAAGTTTAAAGTATGATAATGTTAACTCTAAGTAGCCTTCAATAGGTTAAAGATTATAACATTATGCAATGTTATCCCTAGAGAAGTCATAAAAAAGGTAAGAAAGGAAGAAGTTATAGCTAAAATTCCAATAGGGAAAATAAAATGAAAAATTCTGAAATTTTGATTGTTTCCCTCAAAAATCAGAAAATAAGAACAGAGAAACAAACAATAGATGGCAGAAAAGTGAAAGAAGATAAAAATATAGACAAAAACCCAACTATGTCAATGATTATATTAAATTTTAACAGAAGAAAAACAATTTCAAGGTGAAGACTATTGAACTGGATAAGAGTAAAAAAAGCAAGACAAAAAATAGGTGTGTTGGAGTTCCGTCATGGCACAGTGGAAACGAATCCTGCTAGGAACCATTAGGTTGTGAGTTCAATGCCTGTCCTCTCTCAGTGGTTAAGGATCCGGCGTTTCCATGAGCTGTGGTGTAGGTCACAGATGTGGCATGGATCCGGCATTGCTGGGATTGTGGCATAGGCTGGTGGCTGCAGCTCTGATTGGACCCCTAGCCTGGGAACCTCCATGTGCCATGGGTGTGGCCCTAAAAAAGACAAAAATAAATGTGTCTATACGAGACATACTTCATATAAAAAATGCAAAAAGTTTGTGAAAGTGAAAAATATATAGTTTCTATTAGTAAGTGTACAAAGTCGACATAAATACATCATCAAAGTAGACTAATCATAAGAAATATTATTTTGTAATGATAAAAAAATTAGAAAGGTGTATGACTTAAGATCCTAATTGCATTTACATATGAAAACAGTTTTTCAAAGTAGTTAAAAGAAAACTGACAGAGAAGTTCCCTCAGGGCTCAATGTATCCATGAGGCTGCAGGTTTGATCCCTGGCCTTGCTCAGTGTGTTAAGGATCTGGTGTTGCTGTGAGCTGTGGTGTAGGTTGCAGATGTGGCTTGGCTGAATTGTTGTGGCTATGGCCTAGGCTGGCAGCTGTAGCTCCAATTCAACCCCTAGCCTGGGAGCTTTCATATGCCACGGGTGTGGCCCTAAAGGACAAGAAACAAAAAAGGAAGGAAGGAAGGAAGGAAGGTAGGAAGGAAGGAAGGAAGGAAGAGAGGAAGGAAGGAAGGGAGGGAAAGAAAGAAACTGAACTTAAATGGAGAAAGAAATTTAAAATCATGAGAGATTTGAACCTTTTTCCTCTTAGTAATTAAAAGAATAACTTGAAAAAGACAGTAATAAACAGGGAAGGTCTAAACAATGCCATCAACCAATTTGACCTAATTGATATTTTCAGAACAATATACTCAATGAATATACAGTATATTGCTTATTTAAGTGTCCATGGAACACTCACCAAGATAATCTATATAGTACATCATAAAACAAGTCTCAATACATTGAACTAGCACAAGGTATGTTATTCAAATAAAACTGCACAAAATTGTAAACCAGTAACATCTAGTATACATATAAATAATTTTAATACTTGGAAATTATTAAACAGAATTCTAAATTATCAATTGATAAGGAAAAACAACAAAAATTAGAAGATGTTTAAAACTGGAAGATAATATAATACAGTATATCAAAAATTTTACCTGAAACTAATGTTGTGCTGAAAGGGAAATTTATAGTTATAAAGATTTTTCTTTAGAAAAGGAAAATGTTTTAAATCAATGTTTTCTATTTTCTCCATAGAAAACATTAAAAAAGGGGGGAGAAATTAAGCCCAAGATAATTAGATTACAATGACTAATACAGACAATCATAAATCAATAAAATAAAAAGACACAAGATTAGTAATTTAAAAAAAGAACATTCCATTCTAACAGCAGAATACACATTCTTTTCCAGTGTGCATAGAACATATTCTAGGCTAGATTATTAAGCCAATAAAGAAGGCTTAGCAAATTTAAGAAGATTAAAATTACACCAAATATCTTCCATGAGTACAGTGGTATGAAAATAAAAATCAACAACAAGAGGAAACTGGAAAATGCACAATTATGTGTAAATTAACACACTCCTGAATAACCAAGGAGCTAAAGAAAAAAAATGGGAAATTAAGTATCATAAAACAAATGAAAATGGAAACACACCATAATAAAATGTTTGGGGTGTGACAATTGTAATTCTAAGTGATAAGTTTATAGCAACGTGTAGCTAAATTAAGAAAAATCTAAAATAAGCAACCTAACTTTGCAACTCAAAGAACTAGAAATAGGTAAACTAATTCCAAAGTTAGCAGAAAGAAAAGGGAATAAAAACTATTAGAGCAAAAAGAAATAAAATAATAACCAGAAAAACAATAAAAAACTTCAAGGAAACTTAGTTTCTATTTTGAAAAGAATTTTTTTTACAATATAATGATTGTTTTCACTTTTTTATTATTTTTTTCATATTAACAATGAATTTTATTACAGTTATAGGTGTACAAAGATCATAAGTCAATACAATAGATTTTGTGTCCCAAACCCACAGTGCATCCCCTCACCCCTCAGATTGTCTTATTTGAAAAACCAAGGTTTTCCAAAATCTGTGAGTCATTGTCTGTTCTTCAAAGATGTTCATTGTGTCTCTTTAGTTTCCACATGTAAGCGGTAGCATTGGGTGTCGCTGTCTAATTGTCTGACTGGTTCCACTTCGTATGGTAATTTCTAGGTTTATCCATGTTC
>PVHT021183705.1:23410978-23519315 GCA_004024745.2 Catagonus wagneri | reverse complement strand
TTTTAATGGCTGAGTAATATTCCATTATGTGTATATACCATATCTTCCCTATCCACTCCTCTGTCGATGGGCATTTAGGTTGTTTCCATGACCTGGCTTCTTCCCTCTCTAGCTGCTTTGGATGTAAAGTTAGGTTGTTTATTTGAGCTTTTTCTTGTTTCCTGAGGTTGGCTTGTATTGCTATATACTTTCCTCTTAGACCTGCTTTTGCTGAATCCCAGAGGTTTTGGAGTGGCATGTCTTTGTTGTCATTTGCTTCTAGGTATTTTTTAACTTCCTCTTTGATTTCTTCAGTGATCCATTGGTTGTTTTCTTGTTTTTGTATCCATTCAGCTAGTCTGTCTTTTGGTTGGGGCATTCAGTCCATTAACAGTTAAGGTAATTAATGATATATATGTTCTTATTGCCATTGTATTAACTGTTTGGGGTTTTTGTTGCTTTTTTTTTTTAACCCTGAAGTTTTGATATAGGAGTCTATATACAAATGAGATTGTTTTAAGTTGTTGGTTTCTTAATTGCACATGCTTCTCCAGTGACCTGCATTTGTGCTCTCTTCACACGATTTCTGATTTTGGTAGCATAGTTGTGCATGGATGATTTAGTATCTTTATTGTATATATGCCTTTACTGGTGAGCCTTGTCATTTGTGGTGTTTTTGCTTCTGGTTGTGGCCTTTCCTTTTCTGCCTAGAGAAGTCCTTTAAGATTTGATGTAAAGCTTGTTTAGTGTTGCAGAAATCTCTTAGCTTTTGCTTATCTGTAAAGGTTTTGATCTCTCCTTCAAATCTGAATGTGAGCCTTGCAGGGTAAAGCAATCTTGGTTGGAAGTTTTTCCCTTTCATCACATTAAGTATATCATGCCACTCCCTTCTGGCCTGTAGAGTTTCAGATGAGAAATCTTCTGATAACCTTATTGGGGTTCCCTTGTATGTTATTTGTTTCTTTCCCCTAGCTGCTTTCAATATTTTCTCTTTGTCTTTAATTTTGGTCATTTTGATTAATATGTGTCTCGGGGTGTTCCTCCTTGGGTTTATTTTATATGGTACTTGTTGTGCTTCCTGAATTTGACTGAGTGGGTTCCTTTCCCATATTAGGGAAGTTTTTGGCTATTATCTCCTCAAATATTTTTTCGGTCCCCTTCTCTCTCTCTTCTCCCTCTGGCACCCCTATAATACGGATATTGGTTCGTTTAACAGTATCCCAGATTTCTCTGAGACACAGCTCATTTCCTTTCAATCTTTTATCTCTTTTTTCTTCCGCATTAGTGATTTCCACTAATCTGTCCTCCATCTCGGTGATTCGTTCTTCTGTCTCCTGTATTCTATTGTTGGCTGCTTCTAATGATTTTTTTTATTTCAGTTATTGTATTTTGCATCACTTCTTGTTTAATTTTTACAGCTTGTATTTCTGCTCAGTGTTTCCTGTAAACGATCAATATTTGCGTCCAGTCTATTTCCAATGCCTTGCATCATCTTCAGCATCAACAGTCTAAAGTCTCTTTCTGAGAGGCTGGTAATCTCCTCATCACTGAGCTGTTTTTCTGGGCTTTTCTCTTTCTCCCTTATCTGGGTTAGAGTTTTCTGTCTTTTCATTGTTATAGGTCTTTGGTGTGGTGACCATTTTGCCACAATAGAGTGGTAGCCTCTCTTAGTTCTGGCATTTGCCTCCCCTGTGACTAAAGCTGGTATGGAAGGGGCTTGCTGTAGGCTTCCTGATGGGAGGGAGTGACACCTGCCCACGGGTAGGTGGGGTTGATTCCTCTCCTTCTGATGGGTGGGGCTTTGTCTCTGGATGAAATTAGAAGGTGGCTGTGTGCCTGAGGGGTCTTTAGGCAGCCTGTTTAGTGATGGGTGGAGCTGCGATCTCACCTGGATTATTGTTTGGCCTGGGGCTTCTCAGCACTGATGGGAGGGACCAGATTTTCCCAGAAATGGCCCCCTCCAGAGAAATGCAGGCTAATGAATGTTCCCAAGAGCTTCACCTCCAATGCCCTTCCCCCACAACAAACCACAGTCACCCCTATTTTCCCAGGAGATCCTCCAGGAATTGCAGTCAGGTTCCATGCAGAATCCTCTGGAGACTGCTTTGCCCTGAGACCCAGTGCACATGAAAGTCTGTGTGTGCCTTTCAAGGATGGGGTCTCTGTTTCCCCCAATCCTGTGGAGCTCCTGCACACAAGCCCCACTGGCCTTCAATGCCAGATGCTCTGGGGGCTCTTTCTCCCTGTGCCCACTCCCTAGGCATGGGGTTTTGACGTGAGGCTCAGAACTCTCAGTCCTGTAGCTGAGTCTCTGTGATGCAGTTACTTTCCAGTCTGTGGGGCTTCCCACCCAGGAGGTATGGGGTTGCTTCTATCGCATAATTGCCCCTCCTACCTCTTAATGTGGTCTCCTCTTTTTCTTCTGGAGTAGAATATCTTTTTTGGAAGTTTACAGTCCTGTTGGTTGAAGGCTGCTCGGTATTTGGTTGTAGTTCTGCTGTTTTTCAGGAGAGAAGTTGAGCTCCAGTCCTTCTATTCCACCATCTTAATCCAATCTCTGAAATCAGTGCATTTTAAAGTGAAAAGATTTATTAAAATGGCAAAATAGTAGCTAGACTATGTAAAGAAGAGAGATGACTCCAATAAACAAACTCATAAATTAAAGAGGAGACATAACAAATGATGCTACAGAAACTGGATCTCATTGGATCATGTGTAATTTTATGTCAGATCAGACAACCTAGAAGAAATGCATAAATTGCTAGAAATATACAGTTTACCAAGACTGAATTATAAAGAAATATCTGGAGAGTTGGAAAAGACTGTTAATGAGTATGGAGATTAAATTAGTTATCAAGAGGCTTCTACCAAATTAATGTCCAGGACCTGATGGTTTCAGTGTTTAATTCTACCAAACATTAAAAAAAAATACCAATCCTCAAACTGTTTTAAAAATTGAAGAGGCAGATATACTCTCGAACATATTTTACAAGACTAAAATTACCATGTTGCCAAAGGCAGATAAGGACACTCCAAAAAAAAAAACAAACAAAAAAAAGAAAACTTGACCAATGTCCTGTGGTATATAAGTGCAAGGATTCTTAAAAAAATATTAGCAAAAAATATTACTGAATTCAACAGCACACCAAAAGGATCATATACCATAATCAAGTGGAATTTATCCATGGGATGCCAGGATGGTTCAACATGAAAAGGTAAATAAATATGATATACCACATTAATAGAATGAGATATAAAAATCATATGGTCATTTCAAAGGCTGAAAAAATATTTAACACAATACAATACCCTTTCATAATATTCTTTCAAAAAATTGTGTAGAGAAGAACATACCTCAACACATGCACAAAAAGGCCATATACAACAAGCCCAGAGCTAGCAACATACTCATTGTTGAAAGCTTTTCCTCTAAGATCAGGCATAAAGCAAAGGTGTCCACTTTCACCACTCTTCTTCAACATAGTATCGGAATTCCTAGGTAAAGCAATCAGTCAAGAAAAAACAATAAAATTTATTTAAATAAGAAAGGAAAAAATAAAGTTTTCTTTACTTCTAGACAATATTACTTTATATATACAAAATCCCAAAGACTACATTAAAAACTTAAAATTAATCAACAAACTCAGCAAAATGTAGGATATAAAATCAAATACTGAAATCATTTGTATTTTGATGTACTGTGAAATATCTGAAAAAAATAAAATAATCATTTTATTAGCAACAACAATAAAATACTTAAAAATAAATTTAACCAAGGAGATGAAAGACGTGTACACTGAAAACTGCAAATCCTCATTTAAAGAAACTGAATAAGACAAAATGAAAGGCATTTTGTTTTCAGGGATGGAAAGCATGAACATTGCTAAAATATCCATACTACCCAAACTATCTATAAACTAAGTGCAATCCCTATCAAAATTCCAATGGTTATTTTTCACAGAAATAGAAAATATATCAATAATAAAATGTACTTGGAAACACAAACATCCCTTAAAAAGATATTTTAATAGATGTAGTGATATCCTAATTCATGGATGGGAAAGCAGTGTTAAGATTTCCATTCATCCCAAATTGATCTGTAGTTCTAAAACAGTCCCACTAATAATCAGAATAGGTTTTTTGTAAGAAATTGAAAGTTACTTCTAATATTCATTTTGAGAGACAAGGAACCTAGAGTAACCAAAACAATTTTGAAAATGAATAAGATATTTGGATGAGGTGCATTACAAATTTCATAACTTACTATAAAGCTACAATAATAAAAATAGAGTGGTATTGACACACAAAAATACAGAAACAGACATGCATACATATATATGGTAAGGGAAATTCAATGGGGAAACAAACTTTCAGCAAATAGTATTAAACTTTTGAATATCCAGATAAGAAGAAAAAATATGAAATTCCACTCATATACAAAATTATCTCATATAAATCATAAATATAAAAAAATAAAATTTTAGATTCTCTAGGTAACCATAAAAGAAAGTCTTTGCATCTAAAGTAAAAATGATTTTTTAAAAGGCAGAATTTTTTTTGTTATTTGTAGTAAAAACAAGTAGGATGTTTTAGATAATTTATTTCTAATTAAAATTTCAAAAGTTCCTTTTTCTAATTCTAAGATAATTCAGCTATTGCAAAACAAAGAGTAAAATAATTGGTTTTACATTACAATGTCCCATATTTCTCTACTAAGAATGCAAAACAGTTTACTTACACCTATTTTTGCCTAGATCTTGCTGTGAATTCGGGTAAACTGCTTCACCTCTCTCTGGCTGTTTTCCAATTTTTTTAAATGGATATAATATTATCACCTCGTTCTTGATGAGGTTTAGATAAAATAATATATCATTGCCTGGCCTTGCTGACACATAGTATACATTCAATGCTACTGATGCTGTTTTGTTGATGGTGATGCTAATATGGGCTATCATTCCATTGTTTCATTAAAGACTGCATTATGTTTGACCACTAGCATATTCTCCAGAGGCAAAATACCTTTGTACAAATCTCAGCTTTGCCATTTACTAGCTATGTAACTTTTGGCAAGTGACTTTATTTATGTCTCTGTTTTTCCATTTATAAAGTCAGAGTTCTGATAGTGAGTTCTAGGGCCTTTTAACAGTTCTAAGAGAGTTGATATTTATAAAGTACCAGAACAAAATCCTGTCATTGTAATGTTATGTTATTATTATGAAACACCACTCTATTTTCTGTGATAAAAGGCTGATTTTCTGAAAGAGGGAGTCATTCTTTTTGTACCAAGAGAACACTTTTTCCCTATACCTATGCTGCTATTCTGGCATCTGTGGGTTTGGGACTCTTACTCTCATCCTAGAGCTAAATTTAACTTCCTGACCATCAACTTTAATAAAAGACACAGACTCAAAAGAAAATTTTCATAAGCTGTTAGGTTAAAGCATTTGATGATGCTCGTTGACTCAGGAAGTCATGATATTATATCCATAAGCCTGTTTAGCCTGTTTACTTTTTCCTCTTAGATACTTGGCTTAGATTTCCCAGAAACAGAGCTTTAAATGTTAACTATGTATTTGACTTATTAAGGAACAACTGGCAAAAGAAAACAGTAAGGGAAGAGAAAGCAGAAGAGTCAAGGGGGGAAAGTCAAGCAGAGGTGCAATTTCAGGAAATAGTCCACTTCAGAGTGTGTCTTTTTCTTAAGTAAGGTAGCTGCTATATAATACTCTGACACTTCTTATACCAGAATGTAAACTATATAAGCAAAGGGAATGTATCAATCTTGTTCATCACTGCATTCACTGTCACTGGCACTGTGGCTGCTTAATAAATATTGTTGAATGGATACAACAAGGGAAATTTGTGTTCATGTTATCAACACTCATTATTTAAAAAAAAGAAAAGATTACAGAGCATTCTATTTGAATCTGTTCATTGTTAGGACAAAGTGGAAGCATTAAACGTATCATCCTGCAATCACATATCTTCATTGCCTCAAGAGTCTTCAGCAGACCTGAGTCATGGACAAAACTTCTTTCAGAAGGCCCAAGTATCTACATATTCCACAGTTAGGAATAAGACATGTTTGGAGGAAGAGAATTTAAAGAGTAAAAATACTAAATAAGAAGGTAAAGGAAAAAAGTTCCAATTATTATGATTTTTGAGGAAGTTGGGATAAAATCTGTTAGTGTGGATTCATAAATTCTCTGAAGAGTTATTGCTACTTGCATTGCATCCTGGGGATCACTGGACAAAAGGTTAATTCCTCCTACATCAGTCTGGATTTTTCCTGGTGTATTACAATATTATTTTAAGTGCTATGACTATTATATGCCAGTCATAAGTCCCAATGTATCCTCAGTCCTCTTAGTCAGGAGTCTGTAAGGATGAAATTTTGACTTCATACCATCCTTGATCGTCGAATCAAATATATTAGAATTTCTGTTTGTTTGAGCAAGAAAGACCAGTAATCTTAAAATTTTTGACTGTATTTAGTCTTCTCTAGTTACAGACTCTTGGAGGATTCAGTAAATCGTGATCCTCGTTTCAAGTGTAATGCCAACCACTCAATCCAGTCAGGTAGTTGATGCAGTTAGTTGCATACAGTGGACTTACAGATTTTTTTATTTTTTTATTAGAGTATAGTTGATTGACAATGTTGTGTCAATTTCTGCTGTATAGCATAGTAACCAGTCATAACCAGACTATATAATATATATATACATATATATATATGAACAAATATTCTTTTTCTCATACCATCTTCTATCATGTTCTACCCCAAGAGATTTTAAAGCTCCTCCCATCTTTTGGGCAGCAGTAGCTTCTATTCTAGTTACAATTTTCTCAAGCTAAGTTTAAAGAGATGCAAAGGAAAGGAGGCTCACTGGTAAACTTTTGTATCATAGCATTACAAACCAGCTTATCCACACGCAGTTCCAATGGGCTCCTTTTTCATCTCCAGGGAGGCTGTTTTCTTATAAACTGCTGGGTTTCAACTGTTGCATTTGAGTCAATTTTCATAATTCTTTTGAATCTGTGTAAGAAAATCTGATCAAGCTTTCAGATTTCTGTGCTGGTCTGTGTTCATAGGTACATTGAAGATTCCATGAATACTCAATTTATTCCTGACAGGAGATTTATTCAGTGTCATCAACTAAAATCGAACATATTTCACCAGCCTTACCCAATTACATCAGTAATACTCCACTCCATGCACTGAACAAATCTATTTTCTGATTTTGCAGAAAGGCATATGTCACTTAGAGACAAAAATTCATAAAACACTCAACCTTCTGAATCCAATTCAGTGTCTTGCTAAATTGCATTTGGGGCAGTCTCATGGGGAATGCAGAAGTGTAAAAACAGACTTTAGAAATAGGCAGGGATTTTTATGGCTTCTTTCTATCATTATGTTCTGTGTCTAATTATTTTCTTAGATATTTTTTCCATTTGTATTCACCACATAAACTCCCCCAATTTGGAATTCCATTTGAATATAATTGGTGACTCTCAGAAGTGCAGTCTGTAAGAGTAGATCAAGTCATAGATTGTTAGATTTAGATGAGGCCCTGGAGACTAGTTGACCAATCCTTGCCATTTCTGAAATGAGAAATGAAGGTTTGGAGAATTGGGGGGACTCATCTAACCAGCATTGCAAAGATAAAAGTAGATCTGATATAAAAATCAGAGTAGCACCCAAATAAAAATAACAATGTTGAAGATTGTAGTATTTGCCAGGGACTGTGTAATCATATTAAAAGTATAATTATTAAGTACTGTAATATGGTTTTATTATTACCATTGTTGCTTCTTTTTAAATATCACAATAATCATATGAAAAAGACACTATAAATGTGCCAAGTGCATAGGTGGAAAATAAAATCCTGGAACTTAAAAGGGTTATGGGATGTATCCAAACCAAACAGAGTGGGGAAGCAAGAAGTAAAAGGAAGTGGTAAAACCGGGGCTGCATTCTTCCAAAGTCTACTTGTTTCTTTCTTCTCTCCTCTAATTTTACATCTTGTATGTCCTCAACCCAGCCGTCCAAAATCATTCCTGAGCAGTACCAAGCCAAGACTGATTGTCTTGCATATTTCCATTCCCTCTCCCATTTGCTCTCTGCTTAGATTAAGTGACCCTTCAAAAATGCAGTACATTTTCTGAAGGAATAGCATAGTTAATACTATACTGTGGGGTACAGAAATGTCTGAGCTTCCTTCAGTGGCTTGCAATGTGCCTTATTTCATTAAGAACTAACACAGGCTTGCATCAAGGATGCCCAGAAATTCCTTAAAGACCAGATTATAAAGACACACACACACACTCACACACACACACAGGTTTAGGAATGAACCAAGAAAAAGGGCTTTTTAGCATCATGGCAAATGTTCCTTCATGCCTAAAAAATAATTATTGTGGAAGGAGTTACTATAAGAGTAAATTTTCTAGAGTAGAATTGAGCTGAACTTTGTATTTCACATCCTGTTCACTTCTTCACTTTTGTATCCATAGTTTCTGAGACATACAGGGACTGAGATGCTGAAATGTATGTAACCTGGTTCTGTTGTCCCAGAAAATTGTCAGAGTGGGACTACTTCTGACTTATGTTTTGAGATAGTTTGTGGATGAGGACACACGTTTGACCCCTGGCCTCGCTCAGGGGGTTAAGGGTTCGGCATTTCTGTGAGCCTCAGTGTAAGTTGCAGACACGGATCGGATCCCACATTGCTATGGCTGTGGTGTAGGCCACTGGCTACAGCTCCAATTCAACCTCTAGCCTTATGCCATGGGTATGGCACTAAAAAGATGCACACATACACAAAGAGAGAGAGAGAGAATTGTTGGGAGGTAAAAGGAAATTAGAAGTCATGGAATTTGCATATTTTATAAATAAAACCTGAATTGGTTGAATTTCTCATATATTAATTTAAAGAATACATGTGGAAATAAAAAGGCATACGTATATATCCATTTATTTTTCCAAAAAACAAATATCTTTAAAAATGTATGTTTCACATGGGGTCAAGATTTTTCTGCTTTCTATATGTAAGAAATGTCCTCCCTGCCGCCTTTCAAATTACAGGGGATATTCTCTTTGCCCATGTGAATCATGAAAAGCACTGTACTGTTCTCATAGAAGTAATTAATCTTTTATGTTCACTTTTCAAAATTCAGAGTATTTCATATTTATGATTCCTCATGGGTCTCTACAGTAAGTTACAGGAAAATAATCTATTTTTATGTTTGACACAAAAAATTTGTCTGCCCAACAAATATTACCTTCTGTATTATGGCAGTGTTGCTGAATGTGCTAATTCCTGTTCCTGTGAGACTTTCCACCCCGTAATGCTGAATCAAATATTTCAGATTAGCTTCAGATAAAGTATTCAAACCAGTGCCAACCTCCCCAACTTTCCAAGTTACGCCCATCACTAGTTCTAAAGCACCCATCACTTCTGATGAGTTCATTTAAAGGCTAAATGTATTTGTTATCTTGCAAACTTTACCCCATGAATTCAGAGGGGAGCTTTACTTCAAATATGAGTGAAGGCACTATGTTTTCAGTGAACAATATATGAACTATGAAGGAAATAAAATATGCAGGAATCACAGGCATGGAGTATTAATATTCCTTTTTTTAAAAAACTCATGTTAAGTGTTTCCTTGGGGGATTTTAGTTTTCTCTGCCTAATGTAGGAGATCCATCAGCTTCATTGTAAGTCATTTAAAACTACGTGAAAAACTTTATTTTTATGTCTCTTTAAATGGGGCTTGATCCAAATGCTAATGCTAAAGGCATTTTGATACTTACAAATCCCTTATAGGCTAAAAACCACTGAATTTTCTCAACTTTCATGTAGTTTAGAGACTATAGGAAAAAATGTGATTGTCATTCTTGTCTTAATCATGACTAAATCAATGCTTAGGTATAAGGGTTCTTCTAGTATTTTAAAAAGTAAACAAAAGAGCTCTGAAACATAAATTACAGTTACTGTTACCCGATATAAAAGAGCTCTCCTTTGTTTCTACCTGCTAAAAGAAAACCTAAAGTGAAAAACTGTCATTTAAATGTGAATCTATAAGTGAGAAAATGGAAATAAACTGCCTGAAAATGTTGTTTATATCTGTTCTTACAAAAGCCTTTCAGAAGCTGTGAGCTTTTGCTTTCCAGATTTTTTAGGGATGCTCTGTGTCTCTGCTATACCTTCCTCATCCCCTGTGCATGCCTGTTTTAGCCTTCATTCAATCGCTCATCGACATGTCTGTCATCCCAAAAAGGCCCCTTGAGAGACTTGAGTTTATTCAACTCTGAATCTCCAGAGTTGAGTATTTGGCAGAGTATAAACTTGATAAATATTAGAAGGAAGAAAAATGGAAGAAAAAAGGAGAAAATAAAGTGGGGAAGAGGAAAGGAAGGGGATAGATGGAGAGAGAAAATCAGTTGCCAATTGATGTAGCAAATGGAAATTCTGGACTTCCTGTTGTAGCTCAGCGGGTTAAGAACCAACCTGACTAGTGTCCATGAGGATGTGGTTTCATTCCCTGGCATCACTCAGTGGGTTAAGGATCTGGAATTGTCGCACTCTGAGATGTAGGTCTTAGAGGTGGCTCAGATCCCATATTGCTCTAGCTATAATCCCAATTTGACCCCTAGCCTGGGAACTTCCACATGTGGCAGATACAGCCCAAAAAAGAAAATGGTGATTCCAATTTTTAAGAAAATAAAAAGTACTAATACACACCACTATAGTAAACTGACTTGCAAAGGATTATTTAATATATAATTACATAGTTTTGTGATTTCAAAATAAAACATTCAGGCTGATTCTAACATTTGTTAGACGTTATCCAAGTGAATACTGCCAGATTTGCTGAGTTTTAATAATGAATGAGATCGCTAGGTGCCCACAAATTATCAATAAGACAAATTTCTTAATTTGAATTTGGTTAGTCTTAAATCAAGACAAAAATACTACAGATGTGAACTGACATCAGTATAATGTTTTTGCTTAAATGGTCTTTATTTCAACTTATTCTATATTTAATTTCAAAAGTACCCATAGTTACATGATCAATGTAGGAAAATAGAGAAAATGTGATGAGTGAATAGAAAAAAAATACTCATAAGCTCACCACTGTATTATAGCCACTCAATATTTTGCTGAAAATCCCTCCATATCTTTGTTTCTATGTGTGTACAAATATGTTTCTTCAGAAATTTAAAAAGGCATCATATATAGAACATACATTTGACACATGATTTCTTTAATATATTTCTATCAAAAATATGTCTCTGATGTCTGATAATAGTGGAATGGCTTGATCAAACTAACCCTCCCACAGATAACAATTATATAATCTAACAAAAAAATGTGTAACACAGTATTTGAAGGCTGGAACTGTAGTGGACTATCTGATCAGATGGCTAAACACTCAAAATTTAAGGGGGGAACAGGCATAGGATAGACATCCTCACTGCAAAAAAAGGAAATAAGAAAGAAGTGTTGAAAGATACCAACTAAGTCCAAATCTGGCAAATCAAATTACCCTAGATGGCAATGTCACCCCTTTGACTCCATGGGGTGCCACCTCTATGTCCCTAATGCTAGGGCTCCACTGCGGCTATACTTAGGGCCCTACCCATGTGACTTCATTACTAGGCAGTAGGGTGGTATTTTTGCTGATATATTTACATTTCTATTCCTTGCTTCTGTTGAGATAGCTGATTAAGTTCGTAACTATACCCACAATCTCTTTATTGGGCAATAATTCAGCCATACCTTTGATGTTCTCTTCTAAACATGCTGTCTGATTTTTCTTGCAATATGGACAGGTGGGGAGTTTTCCAAATCTTTAAGTTCTGGTTCCTTTTTGCTTAGCAATTCTTTGAATTCCTCTCTCTCTTCTTTTTGCTATAAGCAGTCAGGAGGACTTCAATCACTTTGCTCAAAAATCTCCTCAGCTAAATATCCATTTTCATCACTTACAATTTCCACTTTCCATAAAACACTAGAACACTGTAAACTAATTCTTTGTCACTTTATAACAATGATTTTCTTTTCTCCAGTTTCCAATAACATGATCCTTATTTCCATTTGAGATCGCACCAGAATTGTCCTTAATGCCCATATTTCTAACATTCACCCCAAAACTTTTCTAGACTCTACTCATTACTGAGTTCAAAAGTTGCTTCCACATTTTTCAGTATTTGTTACAAAACATCCTACTTCTTGGTACCAACATCCGTCTTAGTCTGGTTGTGGCACCATAACAAAATAGCATGAGGGGCTAAAATGGTAAAAATTTCCCACCATTCTGGAGGCTAGGAACTCTAAGATCAAGATCCCAACAAGGTAGGTTTCACTCTGAGGCCTCTTCTCTTGACTTTTAAGTGGCTGCTATCTTGATGTGTGCACATGTGATCTCTTTTGTGTGGGTGTGTGCTCAGAGAGCTCTAGCCCTGGTCTCTCTTCCTCTTTTTATAGGGACACTAATCTCCTTATGAGGTCCCTGCCCTTATGACTTTATCCAAACCTTATTAACTCCCAAGGGCAACACTTCCAAGTACCATATATTGAATTTTAAGGCTTCAACAGATGAATTTGGGGGAACATAAATATTCAGTCCATAACACTACCCCTGGAAGAAAGGAGTTACATTTAATTAACTAATGAGAGTGGCCTGTTGGTGCCTTTTTTTTTTCTTTTTAGGAAATTCTCAAGTAGTGTGTAGCTTGAATTATCAGAAAAACCACAGCCTTACTGGACTGAGATGTCAGAGGACAACGTTTGATGCTGGTATGACAGTCCAGAATTTATGTGGGGAGATCCCAGAAAGAAAAGGGAGATGCAGAAGGAAAAACCTGTGAAATCTTTCCAGATCTTACTGCTGAACAACACAGGTGTCTGCATGGTCCCAAGAAACTGAAAAAAAAAATAAAAATAGAGTTTCCAATGTAGCCCAAGCCCAGGAAGCAGAGTATGTAAATTAAGTGTAATCAGTAACCTGCTGGAACAAAAATCACTCTCAGGGGAATGTAACAATATCCAGAATCTCCACAACTCTGGTGAGTTTGTTCATGCCAATTCAGCTAAACTGGAATTACTTTTCTCAGAATTCCTTTTCCTGCGTAATTCTGAGTAATTGTTGGCCAAAAGAGACACTTTGCATGGGAATTAGAAGGTAGAGAAATAGCCATATTTTATTCCCTGAAGGTCACTGTAGCACAAATGCTGTGGAAACTCATACTTGTCAATGACATGCTGGCTCACCTATAGAGCAAGGCAATACTTGGGCCCACAGTTCCTGCAGCTTTTACCAAATTTCTTTCTTAGCTTTTCTGAATCTTGGGACAGCTGTATGTGAAACTCTGTGATGAAATGTGTAAGTTTATTCTAGAGTTCATCACCATCAGTGAGATGGGAGGAGGTAAGAAACAGACACAGTTCTCCTAGATCCAGATTTTTTCCCCTGATACTCCCCACTCCATTTCCATCTCTGCTTCTTGACTGCTAGCCTTGCTTATTTCAGCCCCAGAGAAAGAAGATTTATATAGTGTGGTTAATAAACTTTCACAGTAGGGTTAGTTCTAAACTTTTACATTGTTTCCTCATTTATAAAATAGGTATAATGATGTCTCTGCTGATTCAAAAGGTGATTTTAAAAATTAAATATATTTTTAATCACCCCACCTGCTTTTTCAAGCCTTTGTCAAAATACACTTCACTACACACCTTCCAGCTGCAGTGGACCATTCATGTCCTTTCCCTAAGAGAGTTTGGACATTCTTTCTTCTATGCCTTTGACATACCAAGATATGAGACATGATATTACACTGATTTAGAAGACTTAAACAATGACCTATCCATTTTTTAAAAGATAGTTCCTTAAGGCCTTCTTGGCGATACTCAGTCTTTTCATATAATCACCTAACACTTTTGCAAAACAAAATTTATTATTTCACATTATACTAATCACCATGAGGAACCCAAATTGTATCAAATTTTTCTATAATATTCTGTGCTTAATGAAGACAAGAACTTGCTTTAACCTATTATTCAGTACAGTGTCTAGCACTGTCTTTTTAAAATTTTTGTTATAGTTGATTTACAATGTTCTGTCAGTTTCTGCTGCACAGCAATGTGACCCAGCTATACAGTCGTATACATTCTTTTTTTCAACATTATCCTCCATCATGTTCTGTCACAAGTGGCTAGACGTAGTTTCCTGTGCTATACAGCAGGATTTCTTTGCTCATCCATTCCAAATGCAATAGGTTTGCATCTACTAATCCCAAACTCCCAGTCCATCCCACTTCCCCTGACCCACTTGGCAACTGCAAGTGCATTCTCCCCGTCCAGGAGTTTGTTTCTTTTCTATAGACAGGTTCACTTGGCTGGCACTGTATCTTTAAAATCACTGGCACTCAAGAACTGTTTCTTGATTTGAACTGGGATTATTTGACGCACATAATTATTTTGATTATATGAAAAATTCCCCTAAGAACAAGGATTCCATTTTTATTTCACCTCATTTTTAGTTGTGCCAATTATGGAAGAGTTGTTAATGTAGTGATTTTTTAAACTAGTCTCAAAATAACTAGTAATTCAAGTAGAGTTAGGGGTGCCCAAATATGGTTTTTATCCTAATATTGAAAAGCACTGATATTTATATAACAGGAAATTGTATGAAAATGTTTGACAAAACACCATCTTTTATGTAGAATTTTACACAAATTTGAGTTACTTTAATCCTGTTAGACAACTTTCATTAGGGGCACATAAACTGTTGAAATTGAATTCTTGGCAACCTATTAAATTTTTATTTATTAAGAAATGGACAGGTACTCTCTCCTTGACTGGGTTTTATTATCACAACCAACTGTGTGAACTCCAGAAACAATCATTATATATTCTATCTCATTCATCTCAGCAGACTCAAAACTTAAGCAGTGTGTGTATGTGTGTGTGTGTGTGTGTGTGATATTAATCACATATTACATTAGTCAATTTCTCTCTTAGAATTGTGATCTTGACAGGATTGTTCTATATCCCTTGGGTATAAAAATAGTGCAACACAACTCCTATTATTATCTCTTCCTTCTCAAGGAATATGTATCATAGTGAAATTCAGAAAATAATGATAGTGGTAAAACTTGAGGTAAAGATGTGGCCCCTCTCACTGTGTTTTCTCAAACTAAGGATGGCATTAATATACTCTACAAAAATTTGAGGATACATAAACTTGGGATCATACCCTGTCCTGAAAGCCTGAACGAGCTTGTTTTCCCTCTTCTTCCCCTCCTTAATATGCCATCCTAGGTCTGTTGAAATAATTCACTAATTAATTCATTGTAGTTTTTAATATACAATGCACAAACATGAAATGCAAGAAGGCAGTTTATATTCCTGAAAATCTAGAAACCAATCCTCTTCCATTCCCTAATGCATGAAAATCCGCTTAGGTTCACCATGATACCACTACAACTGGAAATAATTACTTTGATTTCAGCAAATCTTACAAAAGAGTAGTTTAGCCTAACATGCAAGTACCCTTTTGACCCAACCTTAACCACACCATTAAAAGAGACACTAACAATCCTCCCAAGAGAGGATTCTTTCAGAGAAAGTGTGCATGATGGCTAGAGGAATGAGAGGCCTGAAAGGAAAAGCAAAGCTTGGATTCAAATAGACCCGAGTGAACAATCTGGGGCCATGTATACTAAAAGCAATTTAAAATAAAAGCTCTGAATTTTACAGAAGTAAATTGAATAAAGTAGTAAGAAAAATGGATTTCGTGTTCAGGAAAAAAATATATGCATTGGCAAAGATAAATCAGGTTGTCATGTGGTTTCAGTGTTTGATTTCTTACTTAAAGAACGGAACTGTGGTGTATTCTTTTATCCTTAGCTCACTGCCGGGGAAGCAGGCCAGTGTCTTCATTTTATCTGCCTAAATCATGAGGTCACTAAAGAAAGTGGGTTTCCTTTAAATCCATCAGCGTTATGATATTAGAAGGGGTATAAAGTTTTGGAGGAGGATCCTTAGCATAGTATATGACTCAAGAGTGAATCCAAGTAAAGACCCTGGCCCTTCATAAGGACCCCAGTCCTCCATTCCAGCCCAGCCATCACATCGGTGCTCTTCCACATCCGCAGTACTAGAGCTGTCCTTGCTTGAGTTTTGTCAGTCAAATCAACATGAGACTGATTTTGACTAGATGGATTATCTTTGACCCATATTGGAATGTGGAATTGCTGCCTGTTTTCACAAGTGGCCAAGAAACTTCATCCATAAAAGATGTGTTGATTTTATGTATGTTTTTATTCCCTTTATTTTTATTTCCTTCTTTTTTGAAATGTAATTGCTTAGGAACTTGGTATAAATGAGTCTTAAAAGCCATTTATTTCACAGGTATGATTTTGTTTATGGGGGGGAGGGGAGGAGGGGAAAAAGGAAGAAACGCAGGAAGAGAAAGAGAGAGAGAGAGAGAGAGAGAGAGTGTGTGTGTGTGTGTGTGTGTGTGTGTTGGGAGATACTTTCTTCTATTTCACCTAGTGCATGTTGAGTTTGAGCAGTGATTATTTAAGTGCTAAGTATGGAGTGCTAACCAGCAGCATCAACAATCACCTGGGATGTGTTAGAAATCCAGTTCTCAAGGTCTACCCTACACCCACTAAACCAGACACTCTCAGGGTGGGACCAAGCAATCTGGATTTGAACTATCGCCCACCCACCCCAGATGATGCCGCGGCACAGAGTTGGAGAGCCACTGACTTGGAATAAGCATGTGATTGAAGATGTCTCTGTAGGGTCGCCTCAGTCTTGGTTGCCTTGTCCTTGTATTGTATGAGCTGAATGTGATTTTTCATTTGAAAATCAAGTTTATGTATTCCAGGCAACATGGTTTGTTACAAGCCAACTATTTTGAGTGATATATAAACCAGGTAAAAGCAATATGTTAAAATTTGTGTAAGAAAATATGGAGTTCGTGTTGTGGCCCAGCAGAAACGAATGTGACTAGTATCATGAGAGTGCGGGTACAACCCCTGGCCTCCCTCACTGGATTGGGGATCCAGCATGGCTGTGAGCTGTGGTGTAGTTTGCAAACACAGCTCAGATTCCACATTGTTGTGGCTATGGCATAGGCCAGCTATTGTAGCTTCAATTCAGCTCGTTGCCTGGGAATTTCCATATGCTGCAGGTGCGGCCCAAAAAGGTAAAAAAGAAAAAGAAATAGCTCTGTACTTCCTAAGAAAATGCATTGTTTGATACTCCACAAAATTAAAATGTTGTCCAAAGAAACTTCTGATTATATAAATTTTTTTTTTTTTTTTGCTTTTCTATGACCATGCCCACACATATGGAGTTTCCCAGGTTGGTGGTCAAATTGGAGCTACAGCTGCCAGCCTACACCACAGCCACAGCAATGTCAGATCCGAGCCACATCTGCCACCTGCACCACAGTTCTGGGCAATGCTGAATCCTTAATCTACTGACTGAGGCTAGGGATCAAACCTGCGTACTTATGGATCCTACTCAGATTCGTTTCTTCTGTACCATGACGGGAACTCCTATATGCAATTTTTATGTTAGAAACTGAATTTAACACCTAACTACCATCATGCACACAAAAGATAATTTCATTTTACCTACTGCCTGTTTTCCTGATAAAACTCATGACAAGTTAGGAAGAGGGAGAAAATGGAAACCTTTGAAAATATTTTTAACATTTTCTGTGTCACTCTACAGTCATGATTTCATTAATTTGAACTCACTTAAGACGGCTAACAAGCATGCAAAGTGTACAGAAGATAGAGCTGAGTTTTCAGAGAATTTAAACATGGGTTTTAGAGATTTGGATAGTAATTTTTTATGATGCTAAAAATCATGTATCATAAAATTTACTGTCTTTACTATTTTAAATGTACAATTCAGCAATGTTACATATATTCACATTGTTGTGAAACAGAACTTTTTCATTTTACAACCCTGAAACATTATACTCATTAAACAGCAACTCCTTTGTTCCCCTACCCCTCAGTCCCTGGTAAACACCATGAAGTTTTCTGATGAGAATTTGACTCTTTCAGAGATGATGATGGTTTAATCTGCACATGAATCTAAATCTTTCTGGTCCCAAAGTCTATGTTCTTTTTCTTTCATAACATATTATCTGTTGAAATAATATTCTTGATATTTAAATCTCATTCATTTTTTAACAATCTGAATGGTACTATCTTCATTTCAGTGTGGCTTTTTTGACAATTTCTTATAAGCACAGTCCATTTTTTTTCCCATTTATCTCTTGCTGATCCTTAAAATGACTTCAGTGTTTCCTGTTATCTAGGAAATCTCTAGCCTCCGTTTACATTCCGGTCATCCCAATCTATCCACATCAGTTTCTCCACTTCTTTGTCCTGAATTCCTCTTAGAAATTATTGCTTCACTATACATCTTGTCAATAAAAATAATGGACACTCTGTGCTTGCAAGGACCTTTATTTCAACTAAATCAAGCCATCCAGTAGTTGAGTCCCTTCAACCATAATGTATAGGCTTGTTCACCCTCAGAAAAAATCTGGAGTCTGTTCTAATTTTGCACATGTCTATTAAAAATATCTTCCTTGTTTGGAGTTAAAATTTGCCCATTATACCTTTCATCGATGCTGTTTTGATTCTCTCCCTTGGCCATATGGGGTAAGCCTAACGCCCTTTCCAAATAATATCTTGTAAAACATTAATATTCTCATTAATCTTTTCTTTTCCAATTTAAGTATTTTCCACCTTTAATGGATAATTTTTAAACATCATCTTTGCTCTTGCTACACACTTAAAAATTTGACAAATTTCTTTCTCTAATTAAACCAGTACTATATGTTTTGCCCAGCAGACCTGAGAAAAAAAAATCCTCAAACTTACATTTAATAAAGGCTAGGTGGTAATTTTATTATCATTATCATTATTGGCAGCAACTGTTCTCTGATGTCTATCTGCTCACTATTTCTATAATTCATCATTAATAGAAACTCTTTATGTGTTAAATATGCCACTAAGACAGATGAAAACAATCTTAATTCTCTTCCCTTTGTAACAGTTTCTCTCCATTTTGTACACGTATGTCTTGCATATGTATGAGTCCTATGAAATAAAGATTGTCTTGCCTGATGTAGAAATTACAAACACAGCTTTTGTAATTCACTAAGGAAAACACGTTTGAGCATAATTAGTAAGCATATGTAGAGGAAACTGTACACAAAAATATATAATTCTATTTTTTAAGTTGCCCTAAGTCCATCACAAAGTTCCTGAGTCTCACAAAATTGAAATAAAACTCCCAAATATTTCATCAAAACATGCCCAACTTTGGAAATGCCTCTTTCAGAAACCAAGTGAGTTATAAAAACTACCCTAATTAACAGTTCAAGGAACCATGTCATTAAATGTATTTATAAGCAGAAAACTCTTTCTCATGATGTGAACCAGGATGAGAAGAGATGAAGCCTTGATGTCTATTTCTGGCTTTGGCATTGACTCACACTTTATTGCAGTGAAAAGCCAATTAACCTCAGCCAGTTGCCCCATTTGTGATATTTAAAAAAAGTCACCTGGAGGTTGATAAAAATGGAGGTTGTGGAAATGTTCAACATATGTAGAAAGATGGAGTATTAATGAAATAACTAGTTTTAAAATGATGGAAGTAGACTCAATTTGAGTAGGAATTATCTATAACACTCAAAGTCATTTTTAGCAAGTAGCACTTAATATTTGTTGTACTTCTAGTGAACATTTATACTGAAAAGCCAAACATTTTAAATTTACCATCATGCTTATTACTTTCCCATGAAATGATGAAATGAGGTAAAATTTGTTTTTTAGCTTGCCCAGCAGATGCTCCAACAACATAATGCCTGAAACCTGTTAAAATTCATTTTTGGAAATAGCTAGTAAATATTCCAATCTCCTAAATTCAGGATCGTGAGGGTTTTGTCAAGCAACTGGCAATTCTAATCTAGCAGCCTAAGTGAGGAGAGTATTATGACCAAAATGTCATTAGATGACATGGATAGAACTGTTTGTATAGAACTGTTTGTATAGGAGAACCTTGTCAAATTTCTGTCTTTCAGTTTGTTCTTACTGGGAGTCACATTTTCAAGTTGTCTCAGCAGGCTTGGACCAATCTATGTGGGTTCTTTAATACCACCCTATTTCATTACTTTAGTTATTTTCCTGATCTATAAGATTTGATATCTAGATTTAATAATACATGAACTAAATACTGCTCATGGGTCCTCATGACAGTTATTTCACTTCTTACTGCTTCTTCATCCTTTCTAAAAGAAGCCAAACTTTTGTATCACTATATCTTAAGTTAGAATGATTCTTCATATGAAGGTGTCTCTTTAAAATACAACCTTAATATATCAAACATCCACATAAAATGTTCATTTACTTTTTAAGTTTAAAATGTATGAAATTAAATCCTGTGAATAGACAAAATTAAATGAAATATAGCTAGAAGATTTATTTAAGACCACTAGTATGTTTTCTTTTTTAAAACTCAGTCATTTCAGTTTTAGGGTATTTGTACAATATCTCATAAAAGTTCTAGTAAGTTGACCATTAGATTAGCCAATGTCTAAAGGAGAACTACTGGAAATTTATGAGAGCTCCCTCTCTTATTGAAGGCAAGTTTTTTTTTTTAAATAGATGCAACAAGTATTATGTGAGTAAATAATTTTTTCTTTGGTCACTATCTCTCTCTCTCTCCTCCTCCTCCTCCTGCTCCTCCTCCTCCCCATCTTCCTCCTCTTCCTCCTCCTCCTCCTTCGCTCCCCCTCTCCCTCTCTCTCTCTTTCACCCCCCTTCCCTTTCTCTCTCACACAGGCATACAGGGCTAAATGAAAAGTTCTCACAATTCCTGGATACAAGATCACAGCACACGTTAAATCCAACCAATAGCTAATTAGAAATATGCACTATTCGATCTTTTGTCCTGAGCAAATTGAATTAAGAATAGTTCAGATGTTCAGATCCAAATGGTCTAGAAATTTTTCCAATTCAGAAAATCCTGCATCAGCCTTTCTGCAGCTATAATGGAAAAAAAATTAAAAAGAAAAGAAAAACACAAAAATAGAAACCAAATAGCTTTTCATCTCAAACATACACTTGTATCAATCAGTAGTGGCTGCTTAGGGTATGATTTGGAGAAAGTTCTAAGTTTATGCCAGGATCAGTGAAAATTAGGATCTTCCACTCTCTCGCCTCTTTCAAACACTTAACCCTACTCTTTCCCCACTTAATTTTGGCCATCTTCTTACCCTAAGCAGTCACTACTGATTGATACAAGTGTACCTTTTTTTTCAACTTTTCCATTATAGCTGGTTTACAGATTTCTGTCACTTTTCCAACTGCACAGTGCGGTGACCCAGTTACACATACATATATGGATTCGTCATAAGTGATTAGACATAGTTCCTGGTACTATACAACAGGATCTCCTTGCTTTTCCATCCCAAAGACAATAGTCTAAAACTGTTAACCCCAGACTCCCATACCATCCCACTCCCTTCCCCACCCTCTTGGCAACCACAAGTCTGTTCTCCAAGTCCATGATTTTCTTTTCTGTAGAAAGGATCAATTGTACAGTATATTAGATTCCAGATATAAGTGATATCATACGTTATTTGTCTTTCTCATTCTGACTTCCCTCAGTATGAGGGTCTCTAATTCGATCCATGTTGCTGCAAATGGCATTATTTTATCCTTTTTTATGTCTGAGTAGTATTCTATTGTGTATACATACCACTTCTTCCTAATCCAAACATCTGTTGATGGGTATTTGGTTGTTTCCATGTTTTGGCTCTTGTGAATAGTGCTGCAATGAACATGCATGTGCAAGTGTCTATTTCAAGGAAAGTTTTGTCTGGATATATGCCCAAGAGTGGGATTGATGGGTCATGTGGTAGTTCTATGTATAGCTTTCTAAGGTACCTCCATACATTTACCATAGTGGTTGTACCAGCTCACTACATTCCCACCAACAGTGTGGTAGGGTTCCCTTTTCTCCACACCCACTCCAGCGTTTGTTGTTTGTAGACTTATTAATGATGGCCATTCTGACTAGTGTGAGGTGGTATCACCTGGTAGTTTTGATTTGCATTTCTCAAATCATCAGTGATGTTGAGCATTTTTTCATGTGCTTGTTGGCCATTTGCATATCTTCTTTGGAGAAATGTCTATACAGGTCTTTTGCCCATTTTTCAGTTGGGTTGTTGGCTTTTTTGCTGTTGAGTTGCGTAAGTTGTATGTATATTTTAGAGATTAAACGCTTGTCTTTTGCATCATTTAACACTATTTTATCCCATTCTGTAAGTTATCTTTTTGTTTTCTTTTTGGTTTCCTTTGTTGTGCAAAACTTGTCAGTTTGATTAGGTCCCATTGGTTTACCTTTGCTTTTATTTCTGTTGCTTTGGGAGACTGACCTGAGAAAATGATGATTTCTTCCAAGATTTTGATGGTGTCTTGTTTTATATTTAAGTGTTTAAGCCATTTAGAGTTTATTTTTGTGCATGGTGTAAGAGTGTGTTCTAGTTTCATTGATTTGCATGCAGCTATCCATGTTTACCAGCAACGCTTAGTAAAAAGACTGTCTTTTTTCCGTTTTATGTTCTTGCCTCCTTTGTCAAAGATTAATTGACTCTAGGCATCTGGGTTTATTTCTGGGTTCTCTATTCTGTTCCATTGGTCTGAATGTCTGTTTTGGTACCAGTACCACACTGTATTGATTACTGAGGCTGTGTAATATTGCCTGAAGTCTTGGAGAGTTATGCCTCCTGCTTGGTTTTGTTCCTCAGAATTGCTTTGGCGATTCTGGGTCTTTTGTGGTTTCACATAAATTTTTGGATTTTTTGTTCTAGTTCTGTGAAGAATGTCATGGGTAATTTGATAGGGATTGCATTGACTCGGTAGACTGCTCTGGATAGTATGGCCATATTTACAATATTAATTTTTCTGGCCCATGAGCACGGAATATCTTTCCATTTCTTTGTATCTTCTTTGATCTCCTTGTTTAATGTTTTGTAGTTCTCTGCATATAAGTCTTTCACCTCTTTGGTCAGGGTTATTCCCAGGTATTTGATTTTTTTTGGTGCTATTTTAAAAGGTAAAGTATTTTGGTACTCTTTTTCTAATATTGCATTGTTAGTATCCAGAAATGCAATTGACTTCTGAAGGCTAATCTTATATCCTGCTACTTTGTTGAATTTGTTGATCAGTTTAAGTAATTTTGGGGTTGAGTCCTTCGAATTTTCTATATATAGTATCCTGTCATCTGTGTACAGTGACAGTTTTACCTCTTCTCTTCCAATTTGGATGCCTTTTATTTCTTCTGTTTGTCTGATTGCTGTAGCTAGGACTTCCAATACTATTTTGAATAACAGTAGTGATAGTGGGAATCCTTGTCTTCTTCCAGATTTTAGTGGAAAGGCTTTCAGCTGTTCTCCATTGAGTGTTATATTTGCTGTGGGTTTGTCGTAAATGGCTTTTATTATGTTTGGGAATGTTCCCTGTATCCCCACTTTGGTAAGAGTTTTGATCATGAATGGATGTTGGACTTTGTCAAATGCTTTTTCTGCATCAATTGTGATGATCATGTGGTTTTTGACTTTTCTTGTGTTAATATGGTATATGACGTTGATTGATTTGTGTATGTTGAACCATCCTTGTACACTTGGGATGAATCCCACCTGGTTGTGATGTATGATCTTTTTTATATGTTGTTGGATTCGGTTGGCTAAAATTTTGTTTCGAATTTTTGCATCTATAATCATCAAAGATATTTGGCCTATAATTTTCTGTTTTCATGGTATCGTCTGGTTTTGGAATTAAGATGATGTTGGCATCATAGAATGTCTTTGGGATTTTTCCTTCTTCAACCTTTTGGAAAAGTTTAAGGAGGATGGGTATGAGTTCCTTTTTGTATGTGTGGTAGAAGTCATCTGTGAAGCCATCTGGTCCTGGACTTTTATTTGTAGGGAGTGTTTTGATGACATACTCAATTTCATTTCTAGTGATTGGTCTGTTCAGTTGATCTATTTCTTCTTGATTCAGGTTTGGCAGGGTGTAAGTCTCTAGAAAGTTGTCCATTTCTTCTAGGTTGTCAAATTTGTTGGAGTACAATTGTTCATAGTATTCTCTCATGGTTTTTTGTATTTCTATAATGTCCTATGGGACTTCTCCTTTTTCACTTCTTATTTTGTCTATTTGGGTTTTTTCTCTCCTCTTCTTGGTGAGTCTAGCCAGAGGTTTGTCAATTTTTTGTACCTTTTCAAAGAACCAGCTCTTGGTTTTATTGATCTTTTTTCTATTATTTTTTGAATCTCTATTTTATTTTTTATAACTATAAATTTTATTTCAATTATAGGTGTACAAAGATCATCACAAGTAAATTTGATATATTTTGTGTCCCAAACCCACAGTACATCCCCCCACCCCCCAGATTGCATATTTGAAAAACCAAGGTTTTCCAAAATCTGTGAGTCACTGTCTTTTCTTCAAAGTTCATTGTGTCTCTTTAGTTTCCACATGTAAGTGGTAGCATTGGGTGTTGCTATCTAATTGTCTGACTGGTTTCATTTTGCATGATAATTTCTAGGTCCATCCATGTTGCTATAAATGTTGTTATTTCGTTCCTTTTAATGGATGAGTAATATTCCATTGTATATATGTACCATATCTTCTCTATCCACTCCTCTGTCGATGGGCATTTAGGTTGTTTCCGTGACCTGGCTTCTTCCCTCTCTAGCTGCTTTAGATGTAAAGTTAGGTTGTTTATTTGAGCTTTTTCTTGTTTCCTGAGGTTGGCTTGTATTGCTATATACTTTCCTCTTAGAACTGCTTTTGCTGCATCCCAGAGGTTTTGGAGTGTCATATATTTGTTGTCATTTGCTTCTAGGTATTTTCTAATTTCCTCTTTGATTTCTTCTGTGATCCATTGGTTGTTTAGTAGCATGTTGTTTAGTCTCCACATATTTGTATTTTTGGCCATTGTTTTTCTTGTTGTTGATTTCCAGTCATATAGCATTGTGGTCAGAGAAGACGCTTGAAATGATTTCAATTTTCTTAAAGTTCCTGAGGCTTGATTTGTAGCCCAGGATGTGATCAATCTTAGAGAATGTTCCATGTGCACGTGAGAAGAATGTGTATTCTGTTGCTTTTGGATGGAATGTCCTATAAAAATCTATTAAGTCCATCTGATCTAATATTTCATACAGGGCCTGTGTTTCCTTATTGATTTTCTGACTGGATGATCTGTCCATTGCTGTAAGTGGAGTGTTAAAGTCCTCCACTATGATGGTGTTATTGTTGATTTCTCCTTTTAAGGTTGTTAGCAGTTGCCTTATATATTGTGGTGATCCTATGTTGGGTGTATAGATATTTAAAATGGTTATATCTTCTTCTGTTGGATTGATCCTTTGATCATTATGTAGTGCCCTTCCTTGTCTCTTAAAATGTTCTTCATTTTAAAGTCTATTTTGTCTGATAGGAGTATTGCTACTCTGGCTTTGTTTTGATGCCTGTTTGCATGGAATATTTTCTTCCAACCTCTCCCTTTCAATTTTTATGTATCTCTAGAAGTGAAGTGGGTCTCTTGAAGACAGCATATATATGGGTCTTCTTTTCATATCTATTTGGCTAGTCTATGTCTTTTGGTTGGGGCATTCAGTTAATTAACATTTAAGGTAATTACTGATACGTACATTCTTATTGCCATTGTGTTAACTGTTCTGGGTTTTCGTTGCTTTTTTTTTTTTTACCCTGAAGTTTTGATATAGGAGTCTATATACAAATGAGATTCTTTTAAGTTGTTGGTTTCTTAATTGCACGTTCTTCTCCGGTGACCTGCATTTGTGCTCTCTTCTCATGATTTCTGAGTTTGGTAGCATAATTGTGCATGGATGATTTAGTATCTTTACTGTATATATGCCTTTCCTGGTGAATCTTGTCATTTGTGGTGTTTTTGTTTCTGGTTGTGGCCTTTCCTTTTCTGATAGAGAACTTCCTTTAAGATTTGTTGTAAAGCAGGTTTAGTGTTGTAGAAATCTCTTAGCTTTTGCTTCTCTGTAAAGGTTTTGATCTCTCCTTCAAATCTGAATGAGAGACTTGCTGGGTAAAGCAGTCTTGGTTGGAAGTTTTTCCCTTTCATCACAATAAGTATATCATGCCACTCCCTTCTGGCCTGTAGAGTTTCAGCTGAAAAAACTGCTGATAACCTTATTGGGGTTCCATTGTATGTCATTTGTTTCTTTTCCCTAGCTGCTTTCAATATTTTCTCTTTGTCTTTAATTTTGATCATTTTGATTAATATATGTCTCAGGGTGTTCCTCCTTGGGTTTATTTTATATGGTACTTGTGCTTCCTGAATTTGATTGAGTGGTTCCTTTCACATATTAGGGAAGTTTACGGCTATTATCTCTTCAAATATTTTTTCTGTCCCCTTCTCTCACTCTTCTCCCTCTGGCACCCCTATAATATGGATGTTGGTGCATTTAACATTATCCCAGAGTTCTCTGAGGCTCTGCTCATTTCCTTTCAATCTTGTATCTCTTTTCTCTTCTGCATTAGTGATTTCCACTAATCTGTCCTCCACCTCACTGATTCGTTCTTCTGCCTCCTGTATTCTATTGTTGGCTGCTTCTAATGATTTTTTTTATTTCGGTTATTGTATTTTGCATCTCTTCTTGTTTAATTTTTACAGCTTGTATTTCTTTGCTCATTGTTTCTTGTAAATTATCCACCTTTGCCTCCAGTCTATTTCCAATGTCTTGCATCATGTTCAGCATCAACAGTCTAAAGTCTCTTTCTGGGAGGCTGATAATCTCATCACTGAGCTGTTTTTCTGGGCTTTCTCTTTCTCCCTTATCTGGGTTAGAGTTTTCTGTCTTTTCATTTTTATAGGTTTTTGGTGTGGTGACCTTTTTGCCAACAATAGAGTTGTAGTCTCTCTTAGTTCAGGTGTTTGCCTCTCCTGTGGCTAAAGTTGTTCTGGAAGGGGCTTGCTGTAGGCTTCCCAATGGGAGGGACTGATGCCTGCCACTGGTAGGTGGGGTTGATTCTTATCCCTCTGATGGGTGGCACTTTGTCTCTTGATGAGATTAGAGGATGGCTGTGTATCTGAGGGTTCTTTAGACAGCCTGTTTCCTGATGGGTGAGGCTGTGATCCCACCTGGAGTATTGTTTGGCCTGGAGCTTCTCAGTGCTGATGGGAGGGACCAGATTTTCCCAGAAATGGCCACCTCCAGAGAAATGCAGGCTAATGAATGTTCCCAAGAACTTCACTTCCAATGCCCTTACCCCTCAACAAGCCATAGTCACCCCTGTTTTCCCAGGAGGTCCTCCAAGAATTGCAGTCAGGCTCCACCCAGATTCCTGTGGACACTTTGTTTTGCCCTGGGACCCAGTACACATGAAAGTCTGTTTGTGCCTTTCAAGAATGGGGTCTCTGTTTCCCCCAGTTCTGTGGAGCTCCTGCGCACAAGCCCCACTGGCCTTCAATGCCAGATGCTCCAGGGTCTCTTTCTCCCTGTGCCAGATCCCCAGGCATGGGGATTTGATGTGGGGCTCAGAACTCTCAGTCCTGTAGCTGAGTCTCTGTAATGCAGCTACTTTCCAGTCTGTGGGGCTTCCCACCCAGGGGGTATGGGGTTGCTTCTATCGTGTAACTGCCCTTCCTACCTCTTGATGTGGTCTCCTCTTTGTCTTCTGGAGTAGAATGTCTTTTTTGGAAGTTTACAGTCCATTTGCTTGAAGGCTGCTCTGAATTTGGTTGTAGTTTTGTTGTTTTTTGGGAAGAGAAGTTGAGCTCCAGTCCTCTATTCTGCCATCTTAATCCAATCTCTGAATCTCTATTTTATTGATTTTTTCTCTGATCTTTATGATTTCCTTCCTTCTGCTGACTTTAGGGTTTTTTGCTTCTTCTTTTTCTAATTCATTTAGGTTATAGTTTAAGTTGTCAATTTGAGATTTTTCTTCTTTTTTGAGGAAGGCTTGTATTGCTATGAATTTCCCTCTGAGAACTACTTTTGTAGCATCCCATAGATTTGGAGTGGTTGTCTCTTCACTATCATTTGTCTCAAGGTACTTTTTAATTTCCTTCTTGATTTCCTCATTGACCCATTCGTTTTTTAGTAGCATGTTGTTTAGTCTCCATGTAGTGTGTTTTTCTCATTTCCTTTCCTGTGGTTGATTCCTAGTTTCATGCCTTGGTGGTCAGAGAAGATACTTGAAATAATTTCTATACTCTTAAATTTGTTGAGGTTAGCTTTGTGCCCCAGTATGTGATCTATCCTCGAGAATGTTCCATGTGCACTTGAGAAGAATGTATATTCTGATTTTTTTGGATGTAATGTCCTGGAAATGTCAGGCCTAACTTTTCTATTGTGTGATTTAGGATCTCTGTTGCCTTACTGATTTTCTGCCTAGAGGATCTGTCCTTTGATGTGAGTGTCTTCTTATGTGAGTGTCTTCTTTATGGCCTTCATCTTGAAGTCTATTTCATCTGATGTGAGTATTGCCACTTCTGCTTTCCTTTCTTGACCATTGGCATGAAATATCTTTTCCCATCACCTCACTTTCAATCTATTTGTGCACTTTGTGCTAAGGTGAGTCGCTTGTAGACAGAAGATTGTAGTTTTTTGCTTTTTTAATCCAGTCTGCCACTCCGTGTATTTTGATTGGAGCATTCAGTCCTTTGACATTAAGGTGATTATTGATAGATATGTATTTATTACCATTTTAGACCTTGTTTTCCAGCTGATTCTGTTTCTCTTTTCTTTTTTTGGTTGGATGGTTTCCATTTATTTTATGCTTTAGTGCTTTTCTTTTCAGTATTTGTGGATGTGATGTTCCATTCCTGATTTTTGGTTTTCCTGTTTTTTAAGTACGTTAACACCTTCTTATATCTGCTTACTGTAGCCTGATAACCATATAGGCTCAAACACATCATTAAAATTTTTTTAAGTTAAAAGAAGCCTATATTTTCTTATTTTCCCTCCTCATAATGCATGATTTTGTTGTCTTTTTTAATTTTTTATCATCTTCATGTTTAGATCTGTAGCTGGCTTATTTTAATGGTTGCTTTCCTTTTGTTGTTTCCTCCTTTCTATTTCTTTCTTTTTACTTTTTTTTATAGGAACCCTTTCAATATTTCTTTTAGAAGGGGTTTAGTATTGCTGTACTGTTTTAGCTTTTGTTTGTTGGAGAAATTCTTTATCTCCCCTTCTATTTTAAATTATATTCTTGCTGGGTAGTGTATTCTAGGTTGCAATTTTTTTTTTCCTTTCAGCACTTTAAATATATTTTGCCACTCCCTTCTGGCCTGTACTCTTTCTGTAGAGAAATGAACTGACAGCCTTATGTGGGATCCCTTATAAGTAATGCTTTGCTTTTTTTCTTGCTACCATTAGGATCCTCTCTTTATATTTAATTCTCACCTTTTTTAATATAATATGCCTTGGTGTGGTTCTGTTTGAGTTCAACTTGTTTGGGGCCTTCTGTTCTTCCTGTATCTTGATGTCAGATTCCTTCAGATTTGGAAAGTTTTCAGACATAATTTCTTTAAGTACATTTTCAATCCCTTTTCTTTTTCTTCTCCTTCTGGAATTACTATCATGGGTAGATTTGTCCACTTTATATTATCCCATAAATCTCTTATATTGCTTTCATTTTTTTTTCCATTTGGTTTTCTGTCTCCTCTCCTCATTAGGTGATTTCCATTATTCTATCTTCCATGTCACTAATTCATTCCTCTGAATTATTCAAACTGCTCTTTATTGCCTTTAGCTCAGTTTGCATCTCTGCAAATGAGTTTTCTAGCTTTTCTTGGTTCCTCCTTATATTTTCTAGTTCCTTTTTAAGGGAATCTTCATTGCTGTCTGTTTCTAATCTTAATTTCTTGATATTCAGCCTCAATTCCTCAAGTATTTTACAGCTCCCTTCTGAACTCCATTTCTGTCAGACTGCCAAGGTCTGTTTCATTGTTGGCTGCTTTAGACGACTTCTCCTGTGCGTTTAACTGGGAATGGTTTCTGAGCTTCTTCATCTTGCTTATGGTTTTATTTTTCTGTGAGTTTGGGGAAACCACACTGTAGTCTTCTAAGACTACTTCTAGGCAATAGCACCCCTTTGTATTTTTTGATGGGGTTACTATTTATTTTTGGTGTGGGAGTTTGAATATTTGGTGTCTCTTTCTTCAGCGTGAGCAGACTGTTATCTCCCTGGTGCTCTGCGTGTTTTCAGGAAAAAATGAAGTAATGGGTGGGGCCAGCAGTTGGTGTCTGGATCTGGGCTCTCAAGAGTAGCAAGGACCTGCAAGAAGGTGGCACTGGCTACTGCTAGTTGCAGAGCCCTGGGAAGTGGTAGTGAGCTCTAGGCAGATCTACCAGTTGTCCAGACCAATTGTCAGTAGCAGCAGCAGGATGTATGAGTTCCCAGGGGAGTGAGAGCCACAATGGCAAGTGTTCAATTGCAGCACCCTCCTATGAGGTGACTGGAACCGTAGGTGGTACCTGTTCAGGGACTCCTCTTGGTTGTGGGCCATGATCATCTCTAGAGCCAGTGATAACTGTGGTTGTTTGCCCCCTCCACATGTAGACCATGCATGAAGCAACCCATCTCACTTAGCCCACATAGGAGGTGCTGTACAGGTTGTTTCTAGTTACAGGGTCCTGGGAAATTATAGAGATCAGGCATATGGGTACTGCCCAGAGCACTTAGCAGTGGGAGCAGTGGGGCTGGTGTGTTCCCAGGAGTGCAAGAGCACCCACAAGTGGTGTTTAGTCCCTGTGCCCTCCTCTGTAGTGTCCTTGAGGTGACTGGGGCTGCAGGTAGTGCCTATTCATGGATCCCTAGTGGTAACATGTCTTTCCCATCTCTGGAGCCAGAGATAACTGCAGTGGTTTTCCTCTGCCTCCTGTAGACCATGCAGGAAGTACCTCATCCTGCTTAGCCTCTGTAGGATGTGCTGCACAAGGTGTTCTTAGTTACAGATTCCTGGGAAGGGACAAGCATCTGGGCACTGCCCAGAATGTTTGGAAGTGGCAGCAGCAGGGTGGTTATGCTCCCAGGGGAGCGAGAGCAACAGCAGGTGGTGTTCTGTCGTAATATCCTTCTCTGTGGTGCCCTCTGAGGTGGTTGCGACTGCAAGTGATTTTTGTTCAGGTGTCCCCTGTGGTGATGGGCCACACCCTCCTCTGGAATCAGGGATAACTTCAGTGTTTAGCTCCCGTCCTTTGCAAGCCACCAGGCAGCACCTTATCCCACTTAGACCACAAAGCAGATGCTGCACCAGCTGTACTTCACTGTATGGACTTGGAAGGGGACAGTGAATAAGTGTCTGGGTAATGCCCTGAGGGTTTGGCAGTGGCAGCTGCAGGGCAGGTGTGTTCCCAGGGGAGTGATAGCAACAGTCTCTGTTGCTTGCTAGGCCACATGTCTCACTTAGCCCATGCTAGAGGTGCCTGGTCACTGGTAGCCTGCACAAGAACTGCCCAGTCTCCAGTAGAGGAGCAAAAGTCTTAGAATGTTTGCTCCAGAGATGCTGGACCAATGTAGACAATCAAGCAGCCCCTGTGTTGTGTCAGTCTGTGCCCCAGGAAGCCTGGTTCACCGTTGTCTAGCAAGCTGCTTCCTGTCACAGGTGAACTGTGTCCAGAGGTGCCTGATCCACAGGAGTCTAGCAATGGGCTTCTGGTCACATGGCCCAGGCAGGGTGTGTCCAGAAGACGTAGGGCAACAGCAGTCTAGCAAGTGGCCTCAGCTAACCAGCTACCTCAGTTTGCTCTTGAGTCACCCCACCCTTTGCAAGCTAGCCTCTGGCTGCTGGAGGTTTGCCCTTGAATCGCCATACCCTCTGTGCTGGTTCAAGGTGCTTCCTATGGTGGTCAGCCCCTCCTCTTCTCCTCCTCCCCAGCAATGGAGCCTTGCGTCTCCTGTGGGCCCAGACCTCCCAGGTTCCCTCTGTCCTCTAGTCCCCAGCCCATAGAGTAACACTCTCCTGCCCATGGCACACTGCTCCCTAGCCCCCTAGGCTGTCTCCACACCTCAGCCCTCTCCCGGGGTCTGACCTCCGGAGCCTAAGTCTCAGCTCCCAGCCCCTACCTGAGCATTTCAGGCTGTGGTATCTGTGCTGGTGTTTAGATGATCTGTGTTTGAGGCTTTCACTTTGCTTTGCCATCTCAGTCCAGCTGCTGTGCTTTCTCAGGCTTTGAGGTCCCTCAGGCTTGGCTGATCTTTCAGTTGGTTAGTGGCTTCCTAGAATGTGGTTCCTTTTCTCCTTCAGAGCTCCCTCACTGGATTGCTGGTGCCATCCTGATTCCTTTTCTCTCTTTTTTTTCTGTTGTTCTACCTAGTTATGTCAAGAGTTTCTTGCCCTTTTTGGAGGTTTAAGTTCTTCTGCCAGCATTCAGTTGATGTTTTATCCAAGTTGTTTTACATTTAGATGTGGTTTTTTTTTATGTGTTTGTGGGAGAGGGTGAGTATGACCTCTTAGTCCTCCGCCATCTTGCCGCAACCCTCTCTGGTTTCTATTTTTGGATTTATATTCTTGTGTACCTAAGTCTTCCTCCTTTGATGTCAGTCTATTGAATGAATCATTTCTCAGTAATGATGTTAATTAATGTTATTTAAGAATTTGAATGATTACATCTGCATCAACTGCCTCATATGAGAGAAAACTGTACCATGATGAGAGCAGAGAAAATCAAGAGTGTGGCATTTAGGGATCATCAGGAACATACTGCTTTGTGACATTTCATTTCACTGACAAGAACATGGATTTTGTGTCTTGGGCACTGATACACCAGGCTCTCTAGCTTCTTGAAGAAAAAATTGCTTAGGGATGACATTTGAAGGTAACACCTACGTTATTAGCTCCCACCTCAGTTGTGTCAGCTAATATGACATAATTTTCTAGAACAAAGCATGGGTCACCGTCAACCCCACATTCTACAAAGAATAGGCCAATGTTAATTAGAAACAGGTGTTCTTGTCATAGAAGGCAGATAGCATCTTATTTGCATGGGCTGGCAGGTATACTCATTTTGGGTCACCCCTCATGACCCAAAATTATAGACTTTAGAGTGATAGGGTATGTACTGGGGCAAGTTTTGATGCCTTCATTCAACAGATACTTTTTTTCCAAAGAGAAAAGGAGAGTTAGGAGCTATAAGAGATAAAAACACAAAGCATATCTTGCATGCATAAATTCAAAGTTTATCAGGGAAAATAAGTGTATCCATTTATTCTTCATATCACAACCCAAATGTGATTTTTTTATATCAGCTTTCTCTGTAGTTATTAGGCATCTTGACAATTGTAATATCGTTCTCCCAATGGCTTATGAACTTTATGTGATCATACTCTGAATCTTTGACCATTTGCAAACTGTGAGTATTGCTTGACACATAGCAGGTATTCAATAAATAATGCTGGGATAAGCAGATAAAATCAACATGGAAAGGATAAGCAACAACGCATTATGTTGGTACAAATTCAATGTATCATTGAAGTTTGGGGAAGAAAGGAGTTGTCTCTGGGTAGATAGATTAGGAACATTTTCTGAAGCATTTTAACTGAGCTTTGAAAAATGGAGATCATTTGGATTTCATAGATAATATGATTGATAACATGTGATAATAAAAAGTAAATATTGGGTATAAAATCAAAAAGAAGACAAAAGGAATAATTTTATTTATTGATCTATCATCTATTCAAATATAGGTTGAATAAGGATAATGGAAGTAGAAATATAGAAATAACATAGGTGCAGGACATAGAGGAATGGTGATCAAAGAAAAAATTAAGCTTCACAAAGGACATGACCAGCATTATGCTTCAGTTACATTAAGTCATCTGTGGCACATAAAAGGCAAAGAGACTGATAACCATGAAATCAGATAAAAGTTACTGAAATACAGACAATGAAGGTGTGGCAATGGATATATGGAGAAAGATAACCCCAGTTGAAAAGACATTGTGAAGATACTTGAAGCACTTGGAAATTAACTGATTGTGGAAATGGGAGTACAAGGAACAGAAAGGAGTAAGAACTCATTGGATTATTCAGCTTTTTAAAGTGAGCACTTATATGTACCATACAGTAGAGATTTTAAGCTAGAGGGATAAATATGGTAGGGCACAGATTTTTTCTAATTTTATTGAAATATTATTGACATATGGTATTGTATTATACAATACAATAATATAATATATTGTATTAAACAATACAAAGTACAAATACTATATGTATTTTGTTATATTAAGTACTGTATAAGTTGCAGAGCATAATGATTTGACTTACATATATTGTAAAATTGTTACTAAAATAAAAGTAGTTAACATCCATAATCTCATATAAATATGAAAAAAAAGAAAATTATTTTTGTGCCTTGTGGTGTGCATTTTTAGGATATCTTCTTAAGTTTCATATATACCATATAGTGGTGTTAACTATGACACATATGTTGTGTGTTACATCTCTAGTACTTTTTTATCCTATAACTATAATTTGGTACATTTCCCTTCTCCCCACCCTCCACCAATGTTGACCACAAATTGAATCTTTTTCTAAGTTTCTAAAAACTCTTCATATAAGGAAGACCGTGCAATTTGTCTTTCTCAGTCAGACTTATTTTGCTTAATACAGTGCCATCAAGGTACATCCATTTTGTCATAAATGGCAGGATTTCCTCCTTTTTTAAATGGCTGATAATATGTAAGTGTGTGTGTGTGTATAATTTTTAATTCCTTATTAATTCATCCATCACCAGACACATATTGTTTCTGTGTCTTGGCTATTGTAAATAATGCTGCTACAAATAAACAGGAGGGTACCAGTATCTTTTCAATATAGTGTTTTCATTTCTTGGGATACAGTTCCACAGGTGGAATTTCTGGATTATTTGGTTGTTGTATTTTTTTTAACTTTTTGAGGAACATCCATAGCATTTTCCTTAGTGGGTGTGCCGGTTTACAATCACATTAATAGCACAAAATTTTTTTTCCACAAAATTGCCAGCATTTGTTATCTCTTGTCATTTGATGCTAGGCATTCTAACAAGTGTGAGGTGCTATCTCACTGTGGTTTGGTTTGCATTTCCCTGACTATGGCAATGTCGAGCATCTTTTCATCGACCTTTTGGCTGTTTGTATATACATATATATATTGGGGAAAAATATTAGGTCAATTTCATTGGGTTATTTTCTTTTTTCTTCTAATGAGATCTAATAGTTATTTATATATTTTGTATATTTACCCCTTATCAGTTATATGGCTTGAAAATATTATTTTCACATATTAAACATTTGTTCTGCTATACAGAAGATTTTCAGTTTCAATATGTTTTCACTTTTTTTTATTTTGTTGTTTGTGCTATCAGAGTCACATCCAAAAAAACATACTTGATAACGCCTGTGTCAAAGAGATTTTGTCCTATGTTTTTACCTAGGAGTTTATGGTTTTCAGGCTTTAGTTTAAGTCTTTAATCCATTCCAAGTTAACTTTTCTGTATAGTGTAAGGTAACGGTCTTGTTTTATTCTTTTACATGTAAATATCCACATTTCCCAACACTATTTATTGAGGAGACCATAATTTCTACATTGAGTATTCCTGGCTCTCTTGTCAAATATTAGCTGGCATTTCCTTGTTTTTATTTCTGGGCTCTTGATTATGTTCCATTGGTTACTTGTCTGTTTTCATGCCAGAACAATACTCTTTGATTAGTATAGCTTTATAATAAATATAAAACTTGAAATCAGTAAGCATAATACTTGTCACTTTGCCGTTCTCTCTCAGAGTTGCTTTAGCTGTTCAATGTCTTTTGTGGTTCCATATAAATTTTAGGATTTTTTTTCTACTTCTGTAAACATGCCATTGTAATATTGATAGGGATTGCATTGAATCTATAGGATCTCTTTGGTAGAATGGACATTCTAACAATCTTAATCTTACAATCCATGAACACAGAATACCTTCTTCAACTTCTTTTATCAGTTTCTTGCAGTTTTCATTGTGCTTTAGTCTTTCAACTTAAATTTATTCCAAATTACTTTACTGTTTTAAATGCCATTGTAAATGGAATTACTGTATTTTTGTACAAAACTGATTATTAGTATACAGAAACAGCACTGATTTTTTGCATTTTAATTTTGTTTCCTGCAACTTTATTGAATTCACTGATTAGATATAACAGTTTTGGTGGGAAACTGAGATTTTCTATATATAAAAATCATGTAATCTACAAATAGACTTTTTTCTTTTCAAGTTTGATGCATTTTCTTTGTTTTCTTGCTTAACTTCTCTAAAACGTCAAATACTATGTTGAATAGGAGTGAGGAGAGTGGGCACTTTGTCTTGGTTCTGATCTTAGAGGAAAAGCATTATACCATCAGCTATTGAGTATGATACTAAATGTGGGAGTGTCATATATGGGCTTTGTTGTGTTGAGGTGTGTTCCATCCATACCTAATTTGTTAAGAGTTTTATCATGATAGATGTTAAATTTTGTCAAATAAGGGTAATCTTGACCTCAAAAGTGAATTTGGAAGTGTTCCTTCCTCTTCATGTTTTTCAGAAAGGCTTTGGGAAATACTGACATTAATTATTTAAATGGTTTGCAAAATTCACCTGTGAAGCCATCTGGTCCTGGGCTTTTCTTTGTTGATAGATTTTTGATTCTAGTAGCTGGTCTGTTCAGATTTTGAAATTTCCTCCTGATTCAGTCTCGGTAGATTGTTTCCAAAAATTTTCTCCTTTCTTATAAGTTGTCCAATTTGTTGACATATAGATAGTCATAGCAGCCTCTTAATTTCCTTTGTATTTCTATAGCATCAATTGTAATGTCTCCTTTTCATCAATAATTTTGTTGATTTCGGTTCTTTTTCCTTGATTGGTCTAGATAGTTTGTTTTAATTTTGTTCATCTTTTCAGAGAATAAACTCAGTTGTGTTAATTCTTTTTATTATACTTCATTTATTTCTGCTCTGTTATGTATTATTTCCTTCATTTTGCTACATTTGGGATCAGTTTGTTCTTCTGTCTCTAATTCTTTAAGGCATAGAGTTAGGTTGTTTGAGATCTTTTGTGCTAGTTTAAACATTTATGCTTATGAACTTTCCCTTAGAACTGCTTTTGCTGCAACCCAAAAGTATTGATATGTTGTGTTTCCATTTCCATTTGTCTCAAGATACAATTTAACTCCACCATTAATTTGAAGAGATGGTTTTTAGGAAATTGTTAAATTTACATGTATCGTATTTTTTTTTTCAATTCCCTCCTATTGATTTCTACTTTCATAGCATTATGGTCAGAGAAGACACTTTGTAAGATTTCAGTCTTCTCAAAGTTGCTAAGATTTGATTCATGGCCTACCATATTGCATAGACTACAAAAAGTTCTATGTGCACTAGAGAAAAATGTGTACTCCACTTTTGTTGAATAGAATTACAGAATATTCATTCAATATTCAGAGTAATTTCATTTGTTCACAGTGTTTTTCAAATATGCTCTTTTCCTATTGATTCTGCCTGGATGATCTACCCATTACTGGGTGTCAGGTATTAAAATCTCCAACTATTACTATATTTCTCCTTTTAACTCTCTCTTTGCTTTATATATATTGGAGTGCTCTGATATTGAGTGCAGAAATATTTATAACTATTTTATCTTGAAGGATTGACCACTCTTCCCAATACGTTTGTCTCTTTTTACCATTCTTAGTGTAAAGTCTAATTTGTCATATCTAAGTATACCTACCCCTGCTTTTTGGTATACCACCTGCTTGTATACCACCTGCTTTTCTGTATCCCACCTCTTTTTCTATCTCTTCACTCTCTCTGTGTGTCTTTAGTTTAAAGTGACATTTGGAAGCTGTGTATTACTGGATCTTGTTTCCTGTTTGTTTTTTTGTTTTTATTTTTTGGATTGTGTTTTAATCCATTGAGAAATTCTATAGCTTTTGAGTAGATAATTTAATCTATTTACATTAAGCTAACTATTGATAGCTATGAACTTACTATTACCATTTTGCTTACTTTCTTTCTGCTTTGTAAACCCATTGTTTTTTCATTCATACCCTACTGTCTTTTTTGCCTGTATTGATGTCTCTTTGTATCAGAATTCCTGTAGTTCTTTATCATGTTCTTTTGGATAATTACTACTTAGTCTTGTTTTTCCATTATGGTTACCATGAGGATTATAAAAAATATTTTACAATTGTCGTACCCCATTTTAAACTGATAATACTTCAATAGCATTCCTAAGCTTTACACTTTTATTCTCGCTGCTCTCACATTTTACATTATTGATGTTATAGTTTACTTAGTATTATTTTACCAATATCAGATTATTTTAGTTATGGTAAAAGTTGCTATATATGTTTTTAAAATTTTTTTGTCTTTTTAGGGCTGCACCCACAGCATATAGAGGCTCCCAGGTTAGGGGTCCAATGGGAGCTGTAGCCAGTGGCCTGTGCCACAGTCACAGCAATGCCAGATCCAAGTTGCATCTGAAATGTACACCACAGCTCATGGCAATGCCAGATCCTTAACCCATTGAGCAAGGCCAAGGATCAAACCCATATCCCTGTGGATGCCAGTCAGATTCTCATTTCCACTGAGCCACAATGGTAACTCCTGTTTTTAAATTTTTTAACTCAGAGTTGTAAATGAATTACACACCATCATTACCATATTGTAGAATCAAAGTGTGATTATATAGTTACCATTATCAGTTCTATGCTACATTCCTATGTTTTTATAACATTAAAAAGCATCCTTCTTTCTAGTCAAAGAAATCACTTCAGCACTTCTTGTAAGACTATTGTAGGCTTACAGGCTTACCCCTCAGCCATTTTTTGTTTGTTTGTTTGGGACAGTATTTATATTCCTTTCATTTCGGGAAGAAAGCTGTGCTCAGCACTATACCACCACTGCTGCCTCCTTCATTTCTGAAAGGTACCTCTCTTGGGTATGGAATTCTTGATTGACAATTTTATCTTTCAATATTTTAAAAATATCATTCCATTTTTTTCCAGTGTGAACTGTTTCAATTGAGAAATCTCAGAATAGTCTCATGGTTTCCCCTTGCATGTAATTTCTTTCTATTCTTATTGCTTTCAAAAGTCTTAGTCTTGTATTTTTGACAATTATAATATAGGTTCAACCTTTTTGGAGTCCTTTGGGCTTTGTGCATTTCTCTCCAACATTGAGGAAGTTTTCAGTCGCTACTGCTTAAATATACATTTCCCTTTAATTCTTTCTCTTCTCCTGGAATCCCCATCATGTAGATATTGTTTCTTTGATTGTGTCCCATAAGTCCCATAGATTTTGTTTATTCTTATTTATTTTTGCTTCTCTGACTGGATGATTGACTGACAGGATAATTTCAAATGTCCTGTCTCCTAGTTAACTGATCCTTCTTCATGGTCGAAACTTTTGAAACTCTCTATTGAAATTTTCCAGTTTAGTTATTATATTTTTCAGCTCTAGAGTTTTTGTGTTTTTTGATAGTATCAATTTCTTTATTGAAATTTTGATAGTATCAAATTCATTGAAATTCTTTTGTTCATGCATTGTTTACATAATTTAGTTGTCTATGTTTTTTGTAGTACTTATAAACTTCTTTAAGAATTAAGAAAAAGATCAGTTCACTGATCTCCATTTTTTTGTCAGTTATTGAAGTTTTATTGATTTTCTTTTAATTATCTCATGTTTACCAGGTTTTATTTTGAGATTTTTAGTTTCTAATGTTGGTACCTGCAATATTTAAGTGCTCTCCTCTTTCAGAATTATAGATTTTCTTTTTCAGATTCAGTTCTTTACCACTCAACTCATTTCGTTTTACTAGATGCATCTGCTGATAAAGCCTTGAGCAGTTAGAGCCTACTATTGGGGTATGTTTTGGGGTGAGGCAACTATCTAAGCTCTGGAGTGGGGAGATGTCCATCACTTAAAATATTTGGACAAGACTGCTGGCTTGGCTTCCTGCTCCAGTGAGGGTTCTAGAGTCACCTGGATTGTCTAGTCAGGAGATTATACCCAGCAATAGGTGGGGATATAAATTACTTTCTCTGCTCAAGTAGTGCAGTAGGGAGTACACCAGGGTCTGTGCAATATGCTTTTGAGAGCCTAAGTCAGTCGAGATTTTATACTGACTCCTTGGTAAGGTAGAGCCACTGTTTTTGCTTTGCAGATAGGGAGAGCAACTGGTTGTGTCTCTGTTCAAGTGCCACTATAAACAGAGCTGTTGGATGGACTATGTAGCTTCCTATGTGCTCTGGTTAGTTTCCCTGAGCAAGCTGAAATGTGTATTCAGCAATGGGCAAGTTTACAAATCAATTTTCCTGCCCAGTGGCAGTGGGAGAACTAGCTCTACGACTACTAAGGTTCTTTGTGCTCTTAAATGAGCTCATGCCCTAAGATCCTTGGGCAAAGAGAGCCACTGGTGTTGCTCTGGAGACTATCACCTCTGATTTCAGGGTCTCTATTAAAGTGTTTTGGGGTACATAGCTTTCCATGTATTCTGTCTAGGTTTTCTCGTCTGCAGGGCTGGGAGTTTCACTCAGCAAAACATGGGGTTATATAACTCAGATTACCTCCCTGGGTGGGGTAGACAAGGCTCCAGGACCACCATATCTCTTTTTCCAAGGATACTAAATAGGCATATTGTACCCCACTTAGTTCTCTGGTCATAATGTGCTACCAACTTGGTTCTGAAGATAAGCAAACCTGTTGGTCAGTATTTCTACTTGGTCATAGCAGGTAGGAACTCAGTCTGCTAGGATCCAATTGCTGACTGTTTAAAGCCCCTCTCCTTTCTTAGTCATAATGAGGTTCCTAATGGTGAAGCCCCAGAGATTTTCCTGCAATTCCTACGGGCTGAAACCAGAGTGGAACTCCCAAGAAAAGGCACACAGTTCAGAAGAGGGGGTGGGGCTGGATGACCTGATGTCCACCCCCAATTCTCTTTCCACTGGTGGAAGCACAGGCTCAGGGAAGACCTCTCAGCATGTAAAGTGGTCAGCATACAGTGGCTCCTCTTACCCTTCAGAGGCAGGCTGTCTTGGTCTCTGTATTGCACCAGGGGTTCTTCAGGCTCACCTCCATATTCAAGGATTCTCTGAGTGGTGTCTTGTTATTGGATAGTTGTTAGTTGTTCTTCCTGTAAGGTAGAGCAAAGTCAGAAATAACCTATGTCACCATCGTGGTGATAGCACTCCTAGCAGGTGGCGCATTTATATGTATGAAGTGAAATAGAAATGAGAGTGAGTTTTTGTAACAAAACTATATACATATATAACACATGTATTATACATAATTCATATATAATTATACAATTATATATACATATATAAAACGTATTTATATAATTTATATATAATATATACTTCATGAAAATTTGGAAGAAGCATAGAATAGAGCTAGTAATATAGTTAATTTAACATAGAATAGATGATAAGGAGAAAAAGAGCAAAGTAGTAGTAATGTTCAAGTATAAAAGAGGAAACCAAAGAGGATTTGGATGAAAAGACATGATTTTTGTAAGGGACATACTAATTTTCAGGCTCAAAATAACAATCAGAATGAAGGTACTAGAGGACTGATTTTTGAACTCAAGAGAAAGGTCAGAGCCAATAATATAAATTCAATGTAATAGAGTTTACATTGTAGATGTATGCATGGAATTATCCAGAAGAGAAGACAGGAAAATAAAGACTCCAGGAGAGCATTGACATTTGAAAGCAGAACAAAGAGGAATATAGAGCGATGGATGGTCTATATTATTCCAGAAAGTGAGATGTTAATGAGAAAGTATTCATTTTCAAGTGAAAAAAGACAAAAATTTAAAGAAAAACAATTGTTGAGTGTCAAACATCAACAGTTTGGGTAAATAAGTACTTAATTTTTCATGGAATTGGGAAATTCAAAGGTCTTTGGTATTCTTAGAAGACATTTTTAATAGATTGGTGGAGCAAGCCCATAATCTTGAGGTTGGAGAGGAAAAAAAAATCATTCAAAATTGGAATGGAAAAGTAAGTTGTGTCCTTTTAAAATTAAAGTGATGTTGAGGTGCTTTATTAATCTAGGTAAAATAAATAGAGCAATTGTTCATGTTTTAATGAAAAGATAAAGTATTCAAAACAGAGTAAAGTGAAGGAATATGGAAGGAGGGAAAGAGAAACAAAGATAAAAAGATCTCCAGTAAGTCTCAAGGATAGTTGTGTAGAATTATTTGGCAAGGCTTTTTTTTTAAAAAAAAAGTGTTTTGAAGTATAATTGGTTTGCAATGTTATGACAATTTCTGCACAACAACAAAGTGATTCAGTTTTACATACACACACAAATCTGTACTCATCTTTATTTCCTACCCCCCCTATTTTAAGGAAGAAAAAAAATGCAGATTCCAGAGTGCTTCATTCAAGCTCTCAATTTTCTTTGTTAGGTGGGGATGATGTCATCTGCTGGATCAAAAGAGGTTTGCGGAAACAGAAAGGTTTAGATTAACTTTATCATCTAAAATGTATTACAGTGCAATGGTTCAGAGCATGAACATCTCAATAAGTGAAGATAAAGAGATAATGTCTTAACCCTGACTCTGCTTATTTGTTGTGTAAGCAATTTACATCCCAAACCCAAGCAATCTCTTTGCAAAACAGGGATGATAATAATAATGTTATATGGAAAATGTGAGAATTAAATAATAGCTAACATCTATTGAAAACTTTTAATGTTTCAGCTTGTGTGCCAAATGGTAAAATGCATTTCTATGTATGTTTCTATATTTTAAGTTTCTAACTCCATTTTAAGCATCCATAAAGGTAGGCATCATACTTTATGTATTTCTCTGTAGGCTTTACTGTGCTTAGCATGAAAAATTGTAGAGGATGAGAGATTTAAATACATTCAATTTACAAAATTTTTAGAAAACATATATTTGGATCAGTATTGTAGTCTCTTAACAAATGTGTTCTTGGGGAAGTACAGTACACCAACTAATTTTTATTAGATGAGGCCAGTGACTAACAGCTTATACTATGAAATATGTATTTTTAGATTAATGTTAAAAACATCAAATTAGTTGCTAAATCCAAACTGTTCAAAACTTAGTATACACCTGTACAACATCTATACTATACACTTTTCAGAGCTTAAAACCATTCATTTATACGTAATAATCTCCCCATATGCATAAAGTACATCATTATTTTATTTGCCCCAAACCCAAATTTCTCCATTTCAATGCTTTCTGTTTTCCTAATTTTATGTATTCTAATATTAATCAGTATTCATATATATGTATAAAGAAAATGTGTATATCTATTTTGTATATCTATAAATTATATAGGTAAATATAAAGTACAAATATATATGTTTATCCAAAGAATATCACAAAAATATCTAACTCAAACATATATATAATCTCAAGTATATCTATCTATATATATCTCATGTATATATCTATATCTCATGCACTGGGTATACATAATATATATATAATATATATATATATTATATATATGCACTGGGTGCATATATATAAAATGTATAATATGTATATCAAGTATATCTAGCTATAATATATATCAAGTATATCTATATATAATATATATATATATATGCACCCAGTGCATATATATAAAATGTATAATATGTATATCAAGTATATCTAGCTATAATATATATCAAGTATATCTATATATAATATATATATATATATGCACCCAGTGCATATATATATATATATATAATCTGTATAATATATATACACGTATATCTATATATATCTCATGTATATATCTATATCTCATGCACTGGGTGTACATAATATATATTTGATATAAATATGTGTATATAGCATATATATGTATAAATATATACCTGCTATAGGTGTGTGTACACACACACACACACAATATCAATTGTGTATAGATGTAGGTATATACACACAACATATAATATGTATATATACATATATCTACTTTAGGTATGGAAATTGATCTTAATTTATATTTCAGTCACAATTATAAGAGTTTGAGTGTTTCCTCAGAATCTACTCACACTTACAAAACATTAGTAAAATTTCAGGAGACAGGATTAAGATGGTTGACTAGAATAACTGGGAGTTCAACTTCTCTCATAAAAATAACAAAATTACAACCAAGTGCTGAGCAACCTTCAACCAAATGGACTGGAAACTTTCAAAAAGATATTCTACTCCAGAAGACAAAGAGGTGGCCACATCAAGAGGTAGTTGGGGCAATAACATGATATAAGCAACCACATACCTCCCCGATGGGAAGCCCCATAGACTAGAAAGTAACTGTATCACAGAGACTCACCTACAGGACTGAGAGTTCTGAGCCCCATGTCAAATCCCAGCACCTTGGGATCTGGCACTGGGAGAAAGAGCCCCCAGAGCATCTTGCACTGAAGGCCAGTGGGGCTTGTGTGCAGGATCTCCACAGGACTGGGGGAAACAGAGACCCCATTCTTGAAAGGCACACCCAGAATGTCACATGCACTAGGTCCCAGGGCCAAGCAAAAGCTCCATAGGATTCTGGGACAGACCTGATTGCAGATCTTGGAGGGTCTCCTGGGAAAACAGGGGGTGACTGTGGCTTGTGGGGGAAGAGCTTTGGAGGAAAAGTTCTTGGGAATATTCATCATACTGCGTTTCTCTGGAAGTGGCCATTTTGGGAAAATCTGGCCCCACTCATCAGTGCTGAGAAGCCCCAGGCCAAACAATAATCCAGGAGGGATCACAGCCCCACTCATCAGTAAACAGGCTGCCTAAAGAGCCCCAGGCACACAGCCACCTCTAATCTCACCCTGAGACAAAGCCATCTACCAAGGGATAAGAATTGGCCCCAACTATCAGTGGGCAGGCACCAGTCATTCCCATCAGGAAGCCTACAGCAAGCCCCCTTACCAACTTCAGCCACAAGGGAGGCAAACACCAGGAGTAAGAGGGGTTACAACTCTATTGTCTGCAGAAAGGTCACAAAAACCTATAAAAATGAAAAGACAGAGAACTGTAACTCAGATAAGGGAGAAAGAAAAAAAAACATAAAAACAGCTCGGTCATCTGGAGTTTATCAGCCTCCAGGAAGAAGACTTTAGACTGATGACACTGAAGATGCTGCAAGACATTGGAAATAAACTGGAGGCAAAGATTGATAGTTTATAGCAAACACTGAGCAAAGAAATACAAGATATAAAACTTAAGAAAGAAGAGATGCAAAACAATAAATGAAATAAAAATTTATTAGAAGCAGCCAACAGCAGACTACAAGAGGAAGAAGAACAAATAAGTGAGGTGGAGGACAGACTAGTAGAAATCACTGATTGGAACAGAAAAGAGAAAAAAGATTGAAAAGAAATGAAGAAAGTCTCAGAGAACTCTGGGATAACGTTAAATGTACCAACATCCATATTATAGGGATGCCGGAAGGAGAAGAGAGAGTGAAAGGGACAGAAAAACTTTTTGAAGAGATAATAGCCAAAAACTTCTCTAATGTGGAAAAGGAACCTCTCACTCAAATCTGGGAAGCACAATTACTACCATATAAATAAACCCAAGGAGGAACACCCTGAGACACATATTAATCAAACTGACTAAAGACAAAGAGAAAATATTGAAAGCAGCTAGGGAAAAGGAACAAATAACATACAAGGGAACCCCAATAAGGTTATTGGCAGATTTTTCAGCAGAAACTCTGCAGACCAGAGGAAGTGGCATGATACACTTAATGCAAGGAAAAAATCTCCAACAAAGATTCCTCTATGCAGTAAGGCTCTCATTTAGATTTGAAGGAGAAATCAAAAGCTTTAAAGATAAGTAAAAGCTAAGAGAATTCAGCAACACTAAACCAGCTTTACAACAAATACTAAAGGAACTTCTTTAGGCAGAAAAGAAAAGGCCTCAACCAGAAACAAAAATACCACAAATGACAAGGCTCACCAGTAAAGGCATATATACAGTGAAGATACAAAATCATTCATGCACAATTATGCTACCAAAATCAGAAATTGTAAGAAGAGGAGGGTACAAATGCAGGACACTGAAGATGCACTTGCAATTAAGAGAACAACAACTTGAATCAATCTTGTATATATACATAGACTCCTATATCAAAACTTCAGAGTAACTGCAAACCAAAATCTATTATCTATACGCAAGTAAATAAGCAAAATCAACTCAAATTCAACACTAAAGATAGTCATCAAACCACAAGAGGAGTGAACAACAGAAGGGAAGAAAAACGAGCAACAAAAATCCAAAACAGTTAATAAAATGGCAAGAACATATATATCAATAATTACCTTAAATTTTAATGAACTAAATGCCCCAACTAAAAGACATAGACTGGCTGAATGGATACCAAAACAAGATCAATATAAATATATATGTTGTCTTCAAGAGACCCACTTCACTTCTAGGTACACATACAAATTGAAAGTGAGAGGATGGGAGAAAATATTCCATGCAAATGGGAATCAAAAGAAAGCTGGAGTAGCAATACTCATATCAGACAAAATAGACCTTAAAATGGAGAATATTTTAAGTGACAAGGAAGGACACTACATAATGATCAAAGGATCAATCCAAGAAGAAGATACAACAATGTTAAATATTTAAGCATCCAGCATAAAAACACCTTAATACATAAGGGAATCCTAACAACAATAAAGGGAGAAATCAACAAACACAATAATAGTGGGGGAAGTTAACACCCCACTTACAGCAATGGATAGATCATCCAGACAGAAAATCAATAAGGACACATAGGCCCCGAATGAAGCATTAGACCAGATGGACTTAACAGATATTTATAGGACATTCCATCCAAAAGCAACAGAATATACATTCTTCTCAAGTGCACAGGGAACATTCTCTAAGATTGATCACATCTTGGGCTACAAATCAAGCCTCAGTAACTTTTAGAAAATTGAAATCATATCAAATATCTTTTCTGACCACAACACTATATGACTGGAAATCAACAGCAAGAAAAAAAAACTGCAAAAAAAAAAAAAAACCACAAACACCTGGAGACTAGTCAACATGCTATTGAACAACCAACAGATCACTGAAGAAATCAAAGAGGAAATTAAATAATACCAAGAAGAAAATGACAACAAAGATATGACACACCAAAACCTATGGGATGCAGCAAAAGCAGATCTAAGAGGAAAGTTTATAGCAATACAAGCCTACTACAGGAAACAAAAAGCACAAATAAAGAACCTAACTTTATATCTAAAGCAGCTAGAGAGAGAGAGAACAGACAAGACCTAAATTTGGTAGAAGGAAATAAATTGTAAGCATCAGAGTGTAAATCAATGAAATATAAATGAAGAAAACCGTAGAAAAGATTGATGGAACTAAAAGCTGGTTCTTTGAAAAGATCAGTAAAATTGATAAACCCTTAGCTAGACGTATCAAGAAAAAAGAGGACTCGAGTCAATACAATTAGAAATGAAAAAGGAGAAGTAAAAATGGACATCACAGAAATACAAAGGATCATAAGAGACTGCAATAGGCAATTATATGCCAATAAAATGGAAAACCTAGAAAATATGGACAAATTCTTAGAAAAGTACAATCTTCCAATACTAATCCAAAATGAAATAGAAAAGAGGAAGGGACAAATCACAAGTTCTGAAATTGAAACTGTGATTAAAAAATTTCCAATAAACAAAAGTCCAGGACCAGATGGCTTCACAGGCAAATTCTTCAAACATTTAGAAAAGAGCTAGCACCTATCCTTCTGAAACTCTTCCAAATAATTGCAGGGGAAGGGACACTCCCAAACTCAATCTATGAGGCAACCATCACCCTGATACCAAAACTACACAAAGATACTAGAAAAAAAAATAAATTACAGGCCAGTTTCACTGATGAACATAGATGCAAAAATCCTCAACAAAATACTAGCAAACTGAATCCGATACGTTAAAAGGATTGCCCATCATGATCAAGTGGGATTTATCCCTAAGACACAAGGATTCTTCAATATCCACGAATCAATCAGTGATAAACCATATTAACAAACTGAAGAATAAAAACCATGTTATCTTCTCAATAGATGCAGATAAAGTCTTTGACAGTACCCAAATCCATTTCTGATAAACACCCTTAAGAAAATGGGCATAGAAGGAACCTACCTGAACATAATAAAGGCCATATATGACAAACCCAGAGCTAACATCATTCTCAAGGGTGAAAGAATTCCCACTGAGATCAAGAACAAGACAAGGATGTCCATTTTCACCACTACCATTCAGCATATTTCTGGAAGTCCTAGCCACATCAATCAGAGAAGAAAAACAAAAGGAATCCAAATTGGAAAGGAAGAAGTAAAACTATCACTATTTGCAGATGACATGATACTATACCTAGAGAATCCTAAAAACTCTACCAGAAAACTGAGAGCTCATCCATGAATTTGGAAAAGTCACAGGATACAAAATTAATAAACAGAAATTGACTGCATTTCTATACACTAACAATGAAAGATCAGAAAGAGAAATTAGGGAAGCAATCCCATTTACTATTGCATCAAAAACAGTAAAATACTTAGGAATAAACCTACCTAAAGAGACAAAAGGCCTGAAAAATGGAGCTGGAGGAATCAGGCTCCCTGACTTCAGACTCTACTACAAAGCTACAGTCATTAAAACCATATGGTACTGACACAAAGACAGAAATATAGATCACTGGAACAGGTTAGAAAGCCCAGAATTAAATCCACGCATCTATAGTCAACTAATCTGTGACAAAGGAGGCAAGAATATACAATGGAGAAAAGACAGTCCCTTCAGTAAGTGGTGCTGAGAAAACTTGAGAGCCACATGTAAAAGAATGAAATTAGAACACTTCCTAACACCATACACAAAAATAAACTCAAAACGGATTAAAGACCTAGATATAAGACCAGATACTATACTACTCTTAGAGGAAACCATAGGCCACTCTCCTGCATAAACCACAGCAACATCTTCTCAGATGCACCTCTTAGAGTAATGGCAATAAAAACAAAAATAAACTAATGGGACTTAATTAAACGCTTCTGCACAGCAAAAGAAACCCTAAACAAAATGAAAAGAAAACACACAGGATGGGAGAAAATATTTGCAAACGAAGTGACTGACAAGGGATTAGTCTCCAAAATTTATAAACACCTCCTACAACTGAATACCAAAAGAACAAGCAACTCCATTAAAAAATGGGCAGATCTAAACAGACTATTCTCAAAGAAGAAATACAGATGGCCAAAAAACACATGAAAAGATGTTCAACCTCACTAATTATTAGAGAAATACATATCAAAACCACCATGAGATGCCACCTTACACCAGCCAGAATGGCCATCGTCAAAAAGTATATAAGCAATAAGTGCTGTAGAGAGTGTGGAGAAAAGGGAACCCTATTACACTGTTGCTGGGTGCAGCCACTGTGGAAAACAATATGGAGATTCCTCAGAAAACTAAAAATAGAATTACCATTTGATTTAGCAATCCTACTCTTGTGCATCTATCCAGAGAAAACCATGATTCGAAAAGACTCCAGTGTTAATGGCAGCACTCTATAAAATAGCCAAGACATGGAAACAGCCTAAATGCTCATTGACAGAGGAGTGGATAAAGAAGATGTGGTACATATATGCAATGGAATATTATTCAGCCATTAAAAGGAAAGAATGACATTTGCAACAACATGGATGGACCTAGAAATTATCATGCTAAGTGAAGTCAGACAATGACACCAACATCAAATGCTATCACTTACATGTGGAACATAAAAAAAGGACATGGTGAACGTCTTTGCAAAACCGATACTGACTCACAGACTTTGAAAAACTTACGGTTTCCAAATGAGACAGGTTGCAGGGTGGGGGTATGCACTGATGGTTTGGTATGGAAATGCTATAAAATTTGGTTGTGATGACTGTTGTACACCTATAAATGTAATAAAATTCATTAATTAAAAAAGTGAGTGAAAACTCATATTGCATGATACAATTGTGTTTTCTTCCTGGAATAATTAGATTAAAGAAAGGATTTACATTTGATGATATATATATATATATATATATATCATCAAATGTAAATCCTTTATATATATATATATACACACACACACACACACACGTATATATATGATATGTACATCAATTTCTCTTATAATTAATATATATAAAATTATAAATTTTATAATTTTATGATTCATTCATATGAAATTATAAAAGTATGATTAAATTATATTAAACATAATGTGCATTGAAAAGATCTAAGAGAGCATTTTTCCCAGTCATATTTAAACCTTTTTTTAAAGGGTCAAAACCACTGCATGTGGATGTTTCCAGGTTTTGTATTGAATCAGATCTGTAGCTGCAGGCCTATGCCACAGCCACAGCAACAGCAACATTGGGATCTGAGCCACATCTGTGACCTATACCACAGTCCACAGCAATGCTGGATCATTAACCCACAGAGCAAGCCCAGGGATCTAACTCACACCTTCAAGGATAGTCAGATTTGTTTCTGCTCTGCCACAAAGGAACTCCCTTCAAACATTTTAGTGGGGGACATAGCTTCTCTTTTTCAGTTTTTCCCTTATTTGTATTTCAATGGGGAACATTGGATATGTATACAGAACTCTGATCTGAAGAACATACAGATCTTTCTTATGTCCTATGAATCATAATAAATTGAAATTTTTTTAAGGTAAAAGTGTATTTGAAAAAAAATCTAACACAGTGAACTTTATAGCTTAGTCTAACCTACGTTAAACATGTTCAGAATGTTTATATTAGCCCATTATTGGGAAAGTCATTTAATACAAAGACTATTTTATAATAAAGTGTTGAATATCATATGTAATTTTATCAAACACTCTACTGAAAGCAAAAACAACCGAAAAAAACCAGAATGGTTGTATAGCTGCAGTGATTGCTATGGTTGTTATCACTTGCTTTCCTTCAAGGTCTCCTGACTGATCAGAAACTGCAGCTTGCTCCCACTGTCCAGCATCATGAGAGAATATCATACCACATCTCATTAGTCTAGGAAAGTATATGAATTCAAAATGTGAAACACGGTTTTTAGTGAATGTGCATGGCTTCTGCACCATAGTAAATCAGGGATTATCTGTATTTTGAAATCCAATAATCATTTCTAACATTTTAAAATTACAGACGGCACAATGAGACTTTAATATTTTAATAAGCTATTTATTGAACTCATTGGGACTAAAACCCAGATATCTTGACTTCTAAACCAGTGTTTATTCTATCACATCTCAATGATTCATTGCCTGAATCATCCTCACTAACTCTTTTTTGCTTAAGATCTGGTTTTACAAACTGTTTGAGGATTTTGTTCGGAAGGAAGAAGGGGGAAAGATGGATGGATATTGGGTAGAAAATGAAGAATATCTTAATAAAAAAAACCCAGAACCCGAAGATCTCACTTTTCTCTTAACTTATCAGATTAAGCTTTTATATTTTCCAGTATTTTTTAACTCTCTTCATTTGACATATACTAAAGTAACCCAACTGCCCATTACAGCCAATATAAGCAAAGCAAAAATGTCTTTGAAAAATTTTGAGAAAAGAAAAATTTCCGAGAAAAGTTCTGTGTTCCTGATTAAAGTTGGCTCTGTTCTTTGCTTTCATCCTCCAACCTTAGGCAAATGTAGAGTGCTAGAGTATCTTTCTTATGATTATGAAGCAAAACAGCATCTCCTCAAGCATAGTGAAGTAGAAGAGAAGATAACTTGGGTGCTGACATTATTGACTAACGTAAATAAATAATCCTGCTATTTATTTAAACTGGGATAATCCAAGTTTTGTTGTTGTTGTTATTAGGAGCCTAATATATTTCTAACTGACCAGTAACACATTCTACAGCTTCTATTTTTCCAAAGGGAAAGTATACTATGAGAATATTCTTGAGTTACCAAAAACCTCTGAGACTAGCAAGTTCTGTGTTAGAAAAGGTCATGTATGATATATATAACTACTTTTGTTTTGAACCAAAACTTGGTATACCATTTATAAACTTACTCAACATTAACTGACTTTTTTATATTCAAAGCATTTATATAGTCATTCTAGATTTTAAAATAATTTCTATGATCCAGAATCCATTATATATTAGGGATTTATTATTATTGTAGCCAAGGGGGTACAGTCTAGTGAGGAGCAGGGAGCAGTTAAAGATGTGGATAATAAACTATATTTGCATATTAACTAAAATACTTTGGGGAAAATTTGACCAATAATTTTCAAAACATAAACTTTAAATACCATGAGTATGTATGTGTGTGTGTGTATTATTAATATTAGCATATCAGTGTTTTAACTGGTTAGTTAGTACTACTGAATCTTTGTCACTTCATTGTCTTTGCCCATACTTGGGTATATGTAATTATATATACATTGAATATACAATAAAATATATAATTAAACCTTCTGTATACACTGTTTTCATTTTACTGTGCAGACATCTGCAGTGAACATCAAGAAAATTTGGTCTAAATTTTCTTGGCCAAGTCTTCATACTATAAAGCCTTAAAATTCTAACATTTAGACATATCCTTCTTTCATTATATTTAGGAAATCTAAATCATTAATAAAAAATCTTAATCATTAATATATCTTCTCCTAAAAGCATTCCTCAAGCTCATTTCAATTAAGAAAAACATCAGTACTTACTAAGTCAAATCTATTTCCATACCACATTAATGCATGGTTACCGTATACCATTTTATTTGTTCAAGCACTAATTTTGATGTGGACAGCTCCTCATAAACCACACGCCTTTGCTAGTAGAGACTCCAAACAAAACTAATTTAGCAATAATAAAGATTAACTAAGTAATTTCCCTGAAACTGACTGGATAATGTTAAAGAAAGAAAAATGATTCATTTTTAGCGTATTTATCTCATACTGACTTCCTGTTCTAAATAATCATGTACAGGCATATTGTTATGAATATTCAAAAGGTTTTTTAATGGCTTAATAATTTTTCTTCCTTTGTTTCTAAGAACAGAAATGCATGACACACACTGAAATAGAGGATCACACTTGTCAGAAGCAGATAAAATAATGTATCATTTGATGGTCTGTCTTCCATAGCACCAACAAGGCAGACCAGCCATCAAAGAAAAGCACCACTCCCATCTGGATTTTAATGTAGAAATAACATAGAGCTAGCTTAGCGTGCACTCTCTTGATTAAAGTTACAATAGCCAAAGTACAAGTTTGACTTACCAAGAGTCATCAAAATCAAAAAAATGTCACAGAACTATTTGGAAATAGATAATAAGTTAGCTGCAAAGCTTCCCAGCATGATGTGTCTGCTCACTTCTTTCCCCTGAATACATAGAAACCGGGAGTTGGCAAAGTTACCTGGAAGAAAGACGAAAACTCTTATTTTGCTCATTTTATTTTTGCTTCACATCTAACAAGGTAATGCTTTTGTTGTTTAAGCTCCCTTTCCCTCTCAGATCCATGCCCCCCCCACCTCCACCCACGCCCTGGTCTGTTTTCGGTCTTCTTTGTGCCCTGAGCTATTGACCTCTCTGGACTGGGTCACTTGGGTTCCTTTGCTCTCTGACTTCTGGCTGAGTTAGCTAATGAGAGACACTTTCAAGAACTGGAAGATGGGGAAGATTGAGAGAGGGCAGAATCCTAACCACTAGGCCACCAGGGCTACAGGGGAAGACTGAGTTTGGGATGGTTATCACCCCCCCGCCACACTCCTTTACTGATTCGCTACCATTTCTTTTGCAGATGTGTTCAGTATTGATAGGTCCTATGGGATCCCTTTTTCATGGCCCCACACTTTTTAAGCATTTCTATTGTATAACTCTTTTCTTTCCCTCTAAGGAGCCTAAGCATGGTAATGGCTTGACTTTGTTGCTGGTGCCTGGGTGCATTAACATTTTTTTTGTGTGTGTGGTTTAATTAACCTTACCCCTAAATTCTATAAAAAGTTGCCTTAGAACCAGTATATCAGTAAGTATCTCAGAAACAAAGAGGAAGCAAACCCAAAGGGTTTATCCAAACAACCCCAAGAAAACATAAAAGCCTCTTGATGTTTAAAGTACAGTGTACAATTTCTCAGGAAAGGATCGGTTACAGAGGTTTTGCCATTAAACTGCTACTTTTCCGTCTGTGTTCTCAGAAGATAAAATTGTAATTTATAAGCAAGTGGTTTGAAACTTTTTAATTCCATGACACATACCACGTAACACATGTTCAATTCATGTGTGCTGTGCACACGGCAGAACTATGCACACAGCAAGGCTAATTTTTACATGAAGTAAGAAGCTATCCTTTCCTATTCTGCTTAAGAAAGCATACCATAAAGTATGTGTGTGAGAACAAGTTTTTTACAGGTAAAGCTTGGGACTGTGAAACTTTGTTATTAAAGAAAATTATTTTCAAAAATTTTTAGTAGTAGCCTATAATTTGCAACATAGCAAATTCTCTTGTGGATCACCTATGCCACAGCCGAGAACAGATTTTCATGAATCCTGGATGGAATGATAATTGTCTTTTAGAATCTTCTATTAGGAGGTGAGTGGCAAATTGTCCTACTTCTTCTGTGATTATAGTAGTCCAGCTCTTTAAGTTGCAGAAATATGAATTAAGTAGCACTGACACAAAAGCAAATGTGATAAATTTTTCAAAATTATGTTGAGATTATTTAATTATCTGGATTAAAATAAACTTCAGAAACTGTGCATATTGTTAGGTAGTTAAGATTAGTTAAAAAGACATATCTCTCATTCTTTAAATCCCTAAATTCCTTTCTTTAAATATTGATAGGTACTATAACATTCTTTTATCTTATTTATTTATTTTTTGCCTTTTTCCTATGGCCTCACTCGTGGCATACAGTGGTTCCCAGGCTAGGGGTCTAATCGGAGCTGTAGCCGCCAGCCTATGCCACAGCCACAGCTACAGCCACAGCAACGCAGGACCAGAGCCACATCTGCAACCTACACCACAGCTCACGGCAACAGACCGATCACTAACCCACGAGGTCAGGGTTAAGGAGCGAGGCCAGGGATCAAACCCGCAACCTCATGGTTCCTAGTCGGATTCGTTAACCAATGAGCCACAACAGGAACTCAAACTATAACATTCTTTAACTGGGCTGATTTTCCTTGAGAATCATTAAAGCCTACTTCAGAGTGAAATATGTGTTATAATGAGATGAACCAGAACTGATACCCACACAGAAAGAGACTGACAGCAAATAATCCAAAGAGTAGCCTCATTACTCTAAATACCGTTTCTGGTTCTCATTAAGAAAAAATCAAATGTATTCCATTAGCATTAACTTTGTTAGTGAATAAATTCATAAATATTTTGTAAGATTCATATTTCAATTTTATATTTCTTCTTTTCTTGAAATCACGATACCCTGACATATTCACAAATAGAACTTTGCTTACATATTTATATCCTTAAAAGGTTCATATGTAGCTCCAGGTAACTATAGAGATTTAAACACATTCTTGCCCTGCAAGTTTAAATTTCACCATCTGTTAACTGTACGATGACTAATTAGCAAAATTATTGCATACTACATCTTCACCAGCAACAGGAGACACTGTAGAGACATTTAGAGCTATTTTATAGGATTGGCTCTAAGTTTTTCTTCATTATAAAAGCAAATACCTTTATTAAATAGTTTTTCAGAGTACTCATAATTTAGAATTTGTTTTTTGCTTCCATTTTAAAGAAAAACCAAAGACTTTAAGGAAATTAGTTAAACATTTTTCCTCCTGTTTTTCTCACTATAGCATGTGAAAGCTCTCAAAAAAAATCCCAACATCAGTAAAGTTATGAAAGAACTACTTTAATTGAAAAGTACTATTTATAACCCCATTTTTTTTTCAGATAAGGTAGCTGAGATTTGGAAAGTTTTATTATTTGGCTTGTGTGTTGACTGAGCTGATAAGTGAACTAGGTCTTGCAAGACCAGATTCAATTTGCCACTTCCTTCTAATGTACCAAAATTATTCAGGTCAACCTTATAAAAGGAAAGGAATGGCAGAATTAGGGGCAGTGGCAAATCCTAGAAATGATTTAAGAGAATGATCTTACATTCAGAATAAAAGGAGATAAAGTATGAATTTTCATCAGCTCCAGATTAGTTCCTTTTTCAACGTCAATCAGTAAGATGATTGTGAAAGAAGAATTCAGATTAAACACAGGTTAAAATGCAGATTCCTGCCATCCTATCCCTGAAATTCCAATTCAATGAGTCCAGAATGCTGTACAGAATTCTAGGTTTAGGAAACACCCTGAATAATAGGATACAGGGTTCAAGCTCAATACATTGAGAACATTTACAGTGGAGAATAAAGTGCAATTTCATATTTCCTACTGGTCATCTAAAAAATAAAGTCACAATATTTCCAATGTCAAAATCCTATGGGTTCAATTGCTTGTCATTGATACTTCTTATTAAATATGGTTCTAAAATTACTCAATTAAAAACTGATTATTCTTAGGAGAGATTAGGTGTTATTAAGTGATTTAAGGATTTAATAATCTGGTTCTTACAACTAAACATCATTGATTAACAACAGTTCCAAGATTATTACTAGCGACTAGAGTCAAGGTGATAAACTAGCCCCAATGTCTGGCAGAGAGGGTCAGAATCAGAGATAGAAAATTTTGTACTCAACAAATGAGACATATGCTCAAAACGAATCTCTCTATACAAGAAAAGCAGATAAAGGAACCCCAAAGAAGTTGAAAAAGGTAATCTGGGTCTCTTCTATCCTTATGTGCTACAGTTAAAATTTATAGTCAAGACTCTTCCTAACATTAGTGGCACTTCCAAAGAGAGAACAACAATAACATTTCAAATATCCTCCCACCTATCCACCCTATGTTGCTTTCGTCAGGGCAAAGTTCTTCCAGGCAGTCATTGGTTATTAGCATTCGTGGGAGAAGCCAACTTCATGTATTTCACTTTTCACCTAGTCTCTTGCAGCACTAAAGTGATCACTAACAATAATTTCAAGTAGTTTATTATTTTGGTTTGAAGTACAGACCACAAAAGTACAGGTTATCATAGGATGTGGAGGATAAGAATGGAACTAAATGATTTATGAAAAGGAAAACTCCATAATAGAGACATACACTCTGTGTGTATACCATGCTCATGAGAGGCAGCAGCTGGTGCATGTAACTGATTTTTGCATTGCCAAATAAAACCCAAGTCATTTGAAGGTCATCAGTGGGTAGGTTTGGACTGAACAATATTTATGAGCTTTGCAGGGCATGAATAGCAAGATCAATAAAGAAAATCTAGAGGTTCCAGAAATGGTATCAGAATGGAGCTTTAACATCCATACAGTTACTCAGAAACCTTAGTGTTTGGATTCACACTGAATTTAATACTCATTCAGATATGCTGGAAGAGGATATCTACAATTGCATTTTCTCTTCTTAGAAGTTTTCAGCACTTATTATAATGATCAGATAGTCTAGAAACTTTTAATGTATTCAGTTTTTATATCATTTTTGAATAAGGATTCTTTTTAATAAAAGTTAAAAAAAATGATAAAGGAACAAATGCATTTCAGAGAGACCTTGAGATGTTGGTACTTCCTATTCACACCAAGCAAAGACCGAGTGGCACCATATTGTGTGATTGTTTCATCAAAACCACAGTAATAAAATTTAAGAATATTTTTCTTCAAAATAGGATCAAGCATAAGCTGTTCATTTACCCTCAATAAAGAAGTTAAACTATAGATAGGGGTTTCATCTGAATTTGGCCAAAGAAAGTTAAAAGCCTCTCATTCCATCAACTCTATCCTGACAATGTTATTTAGACTCACATGTTAAACAATAAAAATAAGACCTTTTACTTAGTGATCAGTCTTTCATGATTCACTTTTATCTACAGTGTACTTTAACTTAATGTTTAAAATTAAAACCCAACATAAAGGGCTGGCTCCAAATGTAATGTAAAGATGCTAAGCCTTATTTTGCAGTTAAGAAAGTGAAATGGTTTTACCTCTATCCTGTCATAGTTCCATAAAATCCTGGTTTCTAACACTTGAGGTATTTTTTCTAGTTACAGTACAGAAAGATAACTTATGCAAGGAGCACCCAATACTTCCTACTGTGAATAGTAATCAATTAAATTGGGATCCAGCAAAGGTGAATTCTAATTGATAGAGCATCAGGAGAAAGAATAATGGAAACTGTAATGGTCAGAAGGTGGAGGAGGGCAGGTGTGAATGATACACAAGAATAATTGTCTTTGCTGAAGGACAAATAATACAAGAGCACTGATGATGAGGCCAGTGTTGTGTGGAGAATGTCTCCACAAAAGAACAAAGTATGAGATGGAACCAAAAATAAATATAAGTATAATGAAGAATTTTACAGGCAACATATTATAACTAATAATGTGGGCTTGTAGTAACGTACTAAGAGCAAAAGTCTGATAAAAATAAGAATACACAATCTGATCTCATATTTGCACAAAAGAATTATGAGGGATGATGTCAGGAGACCTTTGATAAATTAGAATAATAGAAAATACCTAACTGGATAAATATGCATCTTTCTTGCCTTTGAATTAGATGTATACAGAGAAATTTAAGCATTAAATTTTCCTGAGAAATTTAAGCATTAAGTTTTCCTGAAAAAATTAAGCATTAAGTTTTCCTTAATATATTTTTGGTTTTGATCCCACTATTTGATTTACAAAATGGAAAGTCCCCACTTGTAGAGATTGGTTTACTGCTTCTGCAAAGAAAAAGTACAAGCTCTCCACAAAACTACCTGATTCTGAATAATCATCCAGATCCTAAGAGATTTTTCAGGCTCATGGAAGCTATTTAATCTCTGCTTTGTTGTTGTTGTTGTTGATGATGATGATGTTGTTTTCTGACACTGAAGAATTTTCTGTATTACTGCATGGCCAAATTATTTGTGCTCAGGCCTTTTTTTTCTTAATGGCTGTACCCACATCATATGGAAGTTCCCAGGCCAGAGACTGAATGTGAGCCACAGCTGGGACCTACATGACAGCTGTGGCACCTCTGGGTCTTTAACTGAGCGGGGCCAGGGATCAAAACTGTACCTCCTCAGCAACCCAAACCCCTGCAGTCAGTTTCTTAACCCACTGTGCCACAGCAGGAATGGCCATCAGAGTTATTAACTTTACATAAACTCTCAAATTCCTCTTCACCTCTCCTCTCAATTTTTTACATTTTCTGAGTGAATCTGTATTCCAAACATCAAAACTTTCACATAGATATTGAGTCAATTACTCAGTCTCTCTCCACAGACAGATCTATAGATGATGCAGACAGACATATATACAGTGTAGATATAGACATTTTAACAAATAGATATTATATCTATATAATATATATGACAGATGGATAGGCAAAAATAGATGTTGGATAAATAATATCAAGTGTTGAAAAGATGTGATGTAATGTGGAGTAGTATATGGAGAAATGAAAATTGGAACAAAGACTTTGGAAAATAATTTGGCGTTACTTGTAGTGTTGAAAATGCACATATCTTACCAATTGTTATTTCTACTTTTAGTCATTTATACTTTGGATAAACTCTAGCATCAGTGCACCAAAAGACATGATAAATGTTTGTAACAGCTTTGTTCATAACAGCAAAATCTGGAAGCAAACCAAATATCCAATGAAAGAAGAATATATAATAAATTAAGGCATATTTAATATAGCTTTGGGAATGAATGAACTATGATTACATGCATCAATGTGAATGAATTTTATGAACAATATTGCTTGATAAAATGAAGTTGTAATAGAATACAAAATACACAGAGTCTAACAATATATCAAGTTTAAAAACAATACAGACTAAAGATTATTTTTATAGGGGGATACTTGTCTATATTTTATAACTCTTCTTTTAAGGAAGAGAATGATAAATACATGATCAAAATAGTGGTTAGCCCTGTGGGTAAGTGAATAAAGACGTGAACAGAAAGGGACACAGAGCTTCAACAATGCTCTGATTTATAATCTGGTCAGTACACATGTGGCCATTTGATTATCTTTTATACATTATATAAATGTTTCTATATATTTAAAATATTTCAAGATAAAAAGATTTAGGATATTATAGTCAAAAATTTCTAAGTTATATTGGAAATTTCTGTACCTTAAACTGAAAATCATACATAACGTGAATAATGGTATCCATGATATTCAACTAGGAGAAGAATAGTACTATTAGCAGAGGAAATACTGAATATTGCTTATATCTTCTGAGATACTAAATATAAAGTTATTATTATAAATCTGGCATATGGAAAACAAACAATTACTATATGTTAACTAGTATCCTCCACCTTTCCAACATCACAGAATAAACATTTGGATTTGAAGTAATAATCACAAGCCCGTAGAACACAATAATTGAGCGTGAGAGTTACAAAGAGAGCCTGGATTTGAATCCCAGTTCTGGGTCATTAGCTATGAGACTTGTCCACTTTCTGTTCTGTGCCTCAGTACTTTATTTGTAAAACTGAGATAATGATTATACTGATTAGGGTTATTGTGAGGAGTAAATGAGATAAACTCAGAAAAGGAACATATGTTTATTTAATTATTGCCATGTATCAGATACTGTACTGAGTCCTTTGTATAAATTAATATAAAGAACAATATGACAGTAGTATTAGTGTTCTGGATGATTCCACACATGCTTCAACCTGTTGTTAATGATCTTAAGAGCCAACTATAAGGAATCCCAAAGTTGGTAATATCTATAATCAACTGGTTTGAATATCTATTCTCTCATTTATAACCTACAATTGCTTACTTTTTTTAATGAGAAAAAAAACTAAATTGCTGCTCCACTGGTTAAAAAAAAAATCACCAAGTAATGAAAATCTTGAAGAAAGAACCATCGGAAAGATGAGAGCACATTCCTAAAATTATACAATCTGATTAACTGCTAGGCTGAATTCGATTTGCAGTATTTCAGAACAAGGAAGATTGTTGTGAGAACAACTTAAGGTCTAAATATTCACTACATTATAAACAGACCGAATGTCAAGTTCAAACAGGATTAGACAAGCATAAAAATTTCCACTCAGTGTGATTTTGTTTCCTCAAGTGAGTACACTGCCAAGGATCTTCTTTATTTAACATGGGCCTTGGCAAGATTTCAATATGACTTTCTGGAGTTTCAAGTTGGGTAAGTTATACTTGAAAGAAGACATGTAATTGTGATTTCATCACAAGAAGAGTTTTATTAAGTTCCCAGTTTAAAAATAATATGTATTGTGACCTATTAAAACTAAAAAATAACAGGAAAAGAATTAAGCTGGAGGGCTTTCTCTACTTCACTCCAAGACATACTATTAAACTACAATGATTAGCACAATGTAGTATTGTCTATAGATAAATGGATTAAGAAAATAGAGCACCTAGAAATATACTGCCATAACTGACCTTTGACAAAGAAGTCAAAGCAATATAATGGGGCAAAGACAGTCTCAAACAAATGATGCTGGAACAACTGGACATACACATGTTAAAATATGAATTTAGATACAGACTCTACAGTCATCACAAAAGTTAACTCAAAATGAACCATGAACCATAAACTTGAATGTAAAATGTAAAATACAGAAAATTCTTAGAAGATAACATAGGAGAAAATCCATATGCCTTTGAAATTGTGATGTCTTTTTTTTTTTGGTCTTTTTAGGGCTGCATCTTCAACATATGTAGATTCCCAGGCCAGGGGTCAAATTGGAGCTGTAGCTGTTCACCTACACCACATCTCACAACAACACCAGATCCTTAACCCACTTAGCAAGACCAGGGATCAAACCTTTGTCCTCATGGAAACTAGTAAGATTCATTTCAGTTCTGCTGAAACACAACAGGAATTTCCTTGTGATATTTTTTTAATTTAATTTTTTTTCTCTTTGGGGTCATACCTGTGTCATATGGAAATTCCCAGGTTGGGGGTCAAATCAGAGCTGCAATTGGGGCCTATGCCACAGCCATAGCAACACCATAACTGAGCTGCATCTGCAACCTATGCCACAGCTTGGGGCAATGCCGGATCCTTAACCCTCTGAGGGACCAGGGATCAAACCTGCATCTTCACAGACACTATGTTGAGTTCTTAACATGCTGAGCCACAGCAGGAATTCTGGTGATACCTTTTTATATATAACCAAGACAGTCCATGAGAGAAATAATTGGTAAGTTGGACTTCATTAAAACTAAAAATGTCTGCTTTGTAAAAGACTAAAGGGGATTAGAGCTATCAAGTAACCATATAAAAATATTTTCCATACTGTATGTCATCTGAGAAATACAAATTAAAACAAAATGATATAACACTACATATCTATTAGAATGGCCAAAATTTGAAATAATGACAATACTAAATATTGGCAAGAAGGCAGAATAATAGGTACACTCATAAAATGGTGATGAAAATCCAAAATGATAGTCATTTTGTAAGACAGTTTGGTAGTTTCTTACAAAACTAAATGCACATTTACCTAATGATCCTACAATTGTTATTTGATATTTACCCAGAGAAGTTGAAAACTTATGTCCACACAAACCTGCACATGGACATAGGTAGCAGTTTTATTCATAACTGCTCAAACTTGGAAGCAACCAACATGTACTTCACTAGGTGAAAGGATAAACAAATGTGGTACATCCAGATTATGGCGTGTTATTCAGAGTTAAAAATAAATTATCCATCAAGTTCTGAAGAGAGACAGAAAATGCTTAAGTACACATTAAAAAGTGAAAGAAGCCTGACTGATGAGGTTCATCTCTTACATGAAACCACTCTGTAAGATCAGGAAGAGGTGGATGTTTTATCTAACCTGCATAAAATTACACAAATAGTCAAGGAAAATAAAGAAACAGAAGATTATGTTTAAAAAAATCTTTAGAGACATATCTTAATGAAACAGATCTTAATTTATACAGATATTTCAAACTAAAAATCAGAGTCAATCACTTAGGTGAGGAGAACAACACATGAATAAAGTGAGAATTTCAGCAAAGAAATAGAAACTATAATATTAGAAGTATCAAAGAGAAATTACAGAGCTGAAGGAATACAATACCTGAACTAAAAATGTAATAGAATCAACAGCTGACTAGGAAGAATGTGCAAACAAGAAGACACTGGCCCTAGCACAGTAAAAGAAGCAAAAAGGAAATGGAAAGATGTGAAGAATGCTTAAGAAATTTATGACACATCTAGTCAACAAATATTCACATTATAGGGCCCCCAGGGAGGGGAAGACAGCTTATTCAAAGAAATAATGGCTCTTAACTTCCCTAAAGTAGAGAAAGAAACAGAATTCCAGATCCAGGAATCCCAGAGTACAAAATAAGCTAAAATCAAAGAGGTCAACACTGAGACATTATAATGAAACTTTCAAAAGTTAAAGACAAGGAGAGAATTTAAAACAAGAGAAAAGCAACTTGTTATATACAAGAAAATGTCCATAAGACTATTAATAGATGTTTCAGGAGAAACTTTAGAGAACAGCAGAGAGTGGCATGATATATTCAAAGTGCTGAAAGAAAAATACCTGCCAACTAAATATATTCTATCTAGCAAAGTCAGACTTCAATATTAAAAACGAGAAAGATTTCCAGACAAACAAAAGCTGAAGGAGTTCATCACCAACACACAACCTTGGAGAAATGTTAAAGGGAGTTTTTCAAGGTGAAATAAAAAGAAAATTAGTAACATAAAAATGTGAAATTATAAAAATCACTGCTAAAAGTATATATAATTTAATTCAGAAAATTCTAAGATTGGGATGGTGAAGACTATAAAACTTAAAAGAAGGGATAAAAGACCTTTAATTATTAAAATAAGTAACTAAATTTGTATTAATAGATATGCAATGTAAAAAGATGGAAATTGTGAAGTAAAAAAATAAAATATTGGGGGAATAATCTAAAAATTTAGTTTTTGTATGTGTTTTAAGTGAAGTTGTTATTAGCTTACACTATTCAAAACAAGTTTTATATAGGTTTCCTTTTAACCACAAAGAAAAATTCTCATAAAATATACCCATATAGAAGATCATCAAATCACAAACAGAAAAAGCAAGAGAAGGAGAAATGATTAAAGGATTTACAAAGAAAAAAAAAAAACCCAGTTATCAAATTAGCAAAACGACGTCCAAATATATTAACAATTACCTTAAATGTAAATTGACTATATTTTAATTCATTTAGAGGCCGAATGGATAAAAAACAATACCCAACTATATGCTATCCATAAAAGACTCACTTCACTTTAAGGACACATTGAAAGTGAAGGGATAAAACAATTTCCATACAAATAGAAACCAAAAGGAAAAGGGGATAGCTATATTTGTATCAGACAAAGTAGATGGTAAGCAGAAAACTGTAATAAGAGATAATGAAGGTCATAATACAAAGGTGTCAATGCAATAAGAGGATATAATTTTTGTAAATATTTATGACCCAACACAGTAGCATCAACACATATAGAACAAGTATTAACAGACATAAAGGGAGAAAAATATATCAATATAATAATATTAAGGTACCAAATACCCCAATTTCAAAAATAGATTACCCAGACAGAAAATCATTAAGGACATATTGGATCAACAGGACACATTAGATGAGATGGACCTAACAAATATTTACAGAATATTTCATCCAACAGCAACATAATACACATTCTTCTCAGATGCACATGGAACATTTTCCAGGATAGAGCATCTGTTAGGCCAAAAAGCAAGACAAATAATTTGATGGCATTGAAATCACATTGAGTATTTATTCTGATTACAGTGGTATAGAACTAGAAATAGATTACAAAAGGAAAACTGGAGAGTTCCATTCCTGGCTCAGTGGTTAATGAGCCCGACTTGTATCCATGAGGGTGCAGGTTAAATCCCTGGCCTCATTCAGTGGGTTAAGGATTCAGGGAATGTCATGAGCTGTGGTGTAGTTCACAGACATGGCTTGGATATGGCAGTGCTATGGCTGTGACATAGGCCAGCAGCTGTAGCTCTGATTCCACCCCTATCTTGATACAACAAAAATGGAAATTCAATATACTAAATATTATGGGATGCAAGCAAAATAGCTGTAAAAGGAAAATGCATCACATTAAATAGCTATTTTAAGAAAAAATGTTATCTAGCAATTGAGATAACTTTACACTTCACTTTTGAGATAAAAAGAAAAAATTAAACCCAGAGTTAGTAAAATGAAAGAAATCACAAAAACCTGAGCGGAAATAAAGACTAAAAAGACAACAGAAAATATCAAAGAAACTAAGGTCCATTTTTTTTAATGATAAGATAGACACACCTTTAGTTAGGCTTCCCAAGGAAAAAAAAAGGAAAGAAGACTCAAGAGAATAATATTAGACAGAAAGAGGTATTACAATGGATACCATACTAAGAAAAAATGATCATAAAATATTACTGTGAACCATTATATGCCAATAAGTTAGATAATCTAAAAGAAAAGAAAAAAATCCTAGAGACATCCAACCTATCAAGACAAATTGTGAAGAAACAGAAAATTGTACAACTATAAGCACAATAAAATTCTTTGAGTATTAAAAAAAAGTAGAAAATCTGAACAGACCAATTACTGGGAAGGAGGCCAACATTGCAATCAAAGGCTCCTGACAAAGACAAGTTCAGGACCAGATGATTTCACTAGGAAATTCTGCAAAATATTAAAAAAAATAAAAATGCCAGTCCCTCTCAAACCATTTCAAACAACAGAGGAGGAACACATCCAGATTTATTTTGTGAGACCAGCATTACTCTGATGCTAAAACCAAATTCAGATACTACAAGAAGAGAAAAATACTTGCCAATTTCTAATGAACATAGATACAAAAATCATCAAAAATATTAGCAATTAAATTCAAGGGTATGATAAAGTGAAAAAACATAATAAACTGGGGTATATTCCAGAAATATAGGGATGGTTGAACATTCTCAAACATTAATAAATATGAATCATTACATTCAACAAAATGAAGGACAAAAATCATATGATCATATCAATAGTGCAGGAAAAACATCTGACAAAATTCAACTTTATGATAAAAACTACCAAAAAATTTGTAATTAAGGGGAATATACCTCAAAATAATGAACACCATATATGACAAGCCCAGCGCTAACATTATATTCAATGGTGGAAGGCTGAAATATTTTTCTCTAAGATCAGGAACAAGACAAGAATGCCCACTCTCATCACTGGTTTTCTAACATAGAACTGGAAGGTATAGCCAAAGCAATAGCACTAGAAAAATAAAAGACATCAAAACTGAGAAGAAAGAATCAAAACTGTCTTTATTTTCATGTGACAATATTATATACAGAAAACCCGAAAGATCACATACACAAATATAGGAGTAATGAATGAATTCAGTAAAATTTCAAGATACATAATATATAAACAAAATTTGTTTTTCTGTGCTCCACCAATGTACTTTAAGAATGAGAAATTTTTAAAAAACTCAATAGTATTAAAAACAATAATATACTTAGGAAAATAAATAATAACTGAGATAAAACACCTGTACTCTTAAAACTGTAAGATATTGATGAAAGAAACTGAGACGCAAATACATGTCAAGATATTTTGTATTTGTGAACTGAAAAAATTAACTTTATTAAAATATTCATACTACCCAATAAATGTATAATCAATGTAGTCACTATCAAAATTCCAATGACATTTCTCACAGAAACAGAACAACCCTAAAGTCTGCGTGGGACCATAACAGAACCCAAATATCCAAAACTGTACTGAGAGCCAAGAACAAATCTGAAGGCATCTAATTCTATTGCAATGCTACAATAATCAACACAGTATGCTATCGGCATAAAAATACACGTAGATCAATGGAACAGAATAGAGAGCCCAGAAATAAGTCCACACACATATATTCAATTCACTTACAAGAAAGGAGCCAAGAATATGCAATGGGAAAAGGGTAGTCTCTTTGATAACTGTGATTGGAAATACGTAAAATAATAAAATTGAACCATTGTCTTGTACTGGGAAAAAAATCAACTCAAACTGGAGATTTTACACCCAAATCAAATGCAACAAAAGCAAAATTGAATAAGTAAGGTATCATGAAACTAAAAAGCTTCTTACAGAAAAGGAAAACATCAACAAAAGGAAGGGGCAACCTATGGAATGGGAGAAATATTTGTAAAACAAATATCCAATAGCAAATATTTGAAGTATAATAGGAACACATACAACCCAATATAAAAGCAAAATAGGACCACTCTGTTTTGTATAAAACTGTGGCCATCTTCATTCTTTATTCCTAGGTACTAGGATTATATGACCCTACCCATTCCCTCCTCCCTCTGCCACATTGTTAATGTGTAAACTTTACTTACAACTACATTTTCAAGAGAACCCTAGTTACACAGAATCTAAATCATATATGTAGCAGATTATTTTCTACAGTTTTGGTTCCAGCCCGAACTGTGGTAGACTGTTTTGTTGTTTTTGTTGTTGTTGTTGTTGTTTTGATTTATCTATTGATCTGTGGCTATATATATTTTTTTCTAGTAAGATAGGCAGATGATAAGGGTACTACTTGACTTAGCTAAAATGAAAAATAAAGAGCTTTTAAGAAGGATGATGTCAAAAATCTTAAAAGATGTCAAAAATCTTCCTACCAGTTTTGATACACAATTCCCAATAACTGAATGGGAAGCTACTTCCTACATGGATAGGAACCTTGAAATGCCACTAATAGTTTATACAGTAAACATCCCATCAATCCTTTCTCAAAGAGACTTTCAGTAATTTATCATATGATATACTGGAGAGAACTAATAAGGGGTACTTACTTCAGGGTCTCAGCTGGCACTGATGCCAGGGGACTCAAAACACCATCATGGATCGTTGATTTAATTTGAGACTCATGGAGGACAGATGACAAGTAAGTAATGCCAACTTCCATCTCACAGTGAAGGAAATGATCCCTCAGATATACCTTGTAGTTATTTCTTCCATACTTGACTTTGAAATAAGAATTAAACATACATCTATGATTTTAAAAAATACTCTCAACAAAGTGGGTTTAGAGGGAATGTACTCCAACATAACAAAGGCCGTATTTGACAATCCCACAGCTACTACTCAATAGTTAATAGCTTTTTCTCTAAAATCAGGCCCATTATCCTCTATTCAACACAGTATTAAAAGTACTAGTCACAGCTAAAAGGCAAGAGAAAGAAATAAAGAAACATCAAAATTTTGATGAAAGAAGTAAAACTGTCACTATTTGCAGATAACATGATATTATAAGGAGAAAACCCTAAAGCCTCCATTAAAATACTGTAGGACTAATAAATTCAGTAAAGTTGCCTAATACAAAATCACTATAAAAAATATTTTTCTATACACTAGTGATGAACTACCAGAAAGAGGAATTAAGAAAACTTTTTCATGTAAAACTGCATCCAAAACAACTAAATATCTAGGATTAAATTTAATGATGCAAAAGAGTTGTACACTGAAAATTATGACACTAATGAAAGAAAATGAAAAAAATATAAAAAGAGGCTATGTATGCTATTGTATTAAAACAATTAATATCAAAATGTCCATTCTACACAAAATAACCTACAGATTCAATGCAATATTGATGAAAATCCCAATGACATTTCTTAGAGAAACTGAAGAATCCTAAAACTTGCATGTAATATTCCAAACAGCCAAAGTAATTTTTAGAATGATGAACAAAGCTGAAGCCATCATGCTCCATGATTTAAAATTATATCAAAACTATAGTAAACAAAATGATATGGCATTGGCATAAAAACAGACATATAGACCAATGTATCAGAATACAGAGAACAAAAATAAACCCATGTATACATGGTCAATTAATTTATAGCAAAAAAGCTAAGATTATACAATGTAGACAGGACAGCCTTCAGTACATGCTATTGTGAAAACTGGATAGCTACACTCAAAAGAATAAAAGTAGACCACTGTCTTATAATATACACAAATAACTCACAATGAATTAACTATTTTAATGTAAGAGATAAAAAACCATTAAAGGTCCAGGAGAAAACACAGGCAAGTAAGCTTCTTGACATTGGTCTTGATGACTTTTTGGATTCAAAACCAAAAGCAAAGGCAATGAAAGCAGAAAAATACAAGTGAGACTTCATCAAAATAAAAAACTTCTGCAAAGCAAAGGAAATTTTCAACACAATGAAAAGGCAACCTACTGAATGAAAGAAAATTCATAGATATCAGATAAGGATTTAGTATTCAAAATATTTAAAGAACTCATATAATAATAGCAAACAAATGGAAAGAATATCTGAATAGACATCTTTTTTTCAAAGACATACAGATGTCCAATAGGAACATAAAAATGCAAACAAAAACACTGAGTGAGATATCACCTCCCATATATCAAAATGACTATTACCTAAAAAAACAAACAACAGTTGTTGGTGACAATGAGGAGAAAAGAAAACCCAGTGGACTGTTTTTGCGAATGTAAACTGGTACAGCCATCATGGAAGACAGTATGGAGTTTCCTCAAGAAATTAAAAATAGAAGTATTATGTATAATCTACCAGTTCTCTTTCTGTATATATATCTAAAGGAACAAATCTTTACTTCAAAGCAATATCTATACTCCCATGTTCACAGCAGCATTGCTTACAATAGTCAAGATATGGAAACAACCTGAGTATACATTAATGGATAAAGAAAAAGTGGTATATATACATAATGGAATATTATTTAATCATAAAAAAGAAAAAAATATTGTCATTTACAACAACATGGATGGACTTTGAAGGTATTACACTAAGTGAAATGTCAGGCAAATAATCTGACTTATTTGTGAAATCTAAAAATACTAACAAAAACAAGGTCTTAGAACAGATTGCTAGTTGCTAGAGGCAAGGGGTGGAGGGTGACTGTGTACAATATTGGTAAATGGGATCAAAAAATAAAATTTCCTAATTATAAATAAGTCATGGGGATATAATGTGCATCACGGTGACTATATTTAGCAGTAGTGTATTTCATTTCTTTATTCTTTTTCATTATGGAAATGAATCTGAAAATATATTGCTGCAGTGTATGTCAGAGTATTCTGCCTATGTCTTCCTCTAAGAGTTTTACAGTATCCAGTCTTATATTCAGGTCTTTAATTCATTTTAAGTTTATTTTTGATTATGGTGTTAGAGAGTGTTCTAATTTCATTCTTTTACATGTAGCTGTCCAGTTCTCCCAGCACCACTTATTGAAGAGACTTTCTTTTCTCCACTGTGTATTCTTTCTTCTTTTGTCAAGACCATAGGTGAGTAGGATTTTTGCACAGCAAAGGAAACCATAAAAAAATGAAAAGACAACCCACAGAATGGGAGAAAATATTTGCAAATTAAGTGGCTGAACAGGATTAATCTCCAAAATACACAAACACCTCCTGTATCTCCATACAAAAAAAAAAAAAAACAAAAACAACCCAATCAAAAAAAAAAAAGAACCTGATAATATAGCAATAAGAATTGCCCAAAACAGGAGTTCCCATCATGGCTCAGTGGTTAACGAATCCGACTAGGAAACATGAGGTTGCGGGTTCGATCCCTGGCCTTGCTCAGTGGGTTCACGATCCAGCATTGCCGTGAGCTGTGGTGTAGGTTGCAGACGTGGCTCAGATCTGGTGTTGCTGTGGCTCTGGTGTAGGCCGGTGGCTACAGCTCCGATTGGACTCCTAACCTGGGAACCTCCATATGCCGTGAGTGTAGCCCTAGAAAAAGGCAAAAAGAAAAAAAAAAGAATTGTCCAAAACGAAGTACAAAGAGAAAAAGTTTTTTAAAATCAACAGAGCATCCATAAAACTGTGAGGCAACTTTAATTAGCTTAATGTACATGTAATTGGAGAAATAATATTCCCCAACCTCCCAGATTTCCTGAAAACTATTAATCTATAGATGAGATTGATGAACCCCAAACATAAGAAACATGAAGAAAACTATACGATATATCATAATAAAATTGCTCAAAGCCAGAGATAAAGAGGCAGTCTTAAAAAATGACCAGAGAAAAAGACATATTACATACAAAGGAACAAAGATAGGGATGGCAGTGTGTCTCATAATAAACAATGCCAACCAAAGATACTGGAAAAACGTCTTTTAAACTGGGATAAGCAGAACGAAGGAATTTGAAAGAGCATGAGGAAAGTTCTGAGGGTGATGGATATTTATATTATCCTGATCGTGGTAAATGTTTCATTGGCATTTACACATGCCAAAATTATAAGATTTCATAAGTTAAATACATACAATTTATCCTGTCTATTATGTCAATAAAGTTATTAAAAATAAATGTATGAAAAGAAATTTACCTTTACAAATAATCATATAAGTATGAATCAAAAAATAACAATGAGGTTCTTCCCCATTTCATGTGCCTGAATATATGATTTGGATATTAATGATTACTGATGATGTAGGAAAAAATAGCACTCAAAATCTCAATAGGCTTCGTTAGAAAATACATTTCGGAATGCCTCAGAACTTTGAACATGAACATTACTTCCACTTCTGATGACCTACAGCAAGAAAATTGATAAAGTATTTAATCCACACTTATTTCCAATACAGTGTTTATGTCATATTCCAAAAATTGAGCCCAAGACAAATACCCCATACATCAGTACAGATAACTAACTCTAGGCTACACTGTGAAAGTAAATAACACATTGGCTTTTCACACAGAAGTTTATTTCTCTCTCACATCCAGATGCAGGTCCAGGAGGCCTCCTCCATCCATTCACCAGTGATCAAGACTCACTCCATCTTGTGATTCTGCCATCTCAAATACAGCATGGTGGCAGGCAAAGAGCAAGGAAGAAACATACACCTGAATTGCTTATGACCAGAAGTGAATCACATGATTTTACTCACAGGCTAAATTAGTCACATGTCTCTCGACCTAAATAAAGGGAGGATGTTAAATGTCATGGTACATGTGGAATAGCACTGCAAACTGCCACTTTGAGGTGGCAACTGAGAGGACAATACCGCCGGTTGACCCAGGAGCTGGACTTGGCAACCAGAGGTTCTCCCCACCACACCCTGACATTGGAATGTACATCCTACTCAGTATCCCCAAACTAATAGCTGCTTCAAGGATGTAGCCTTGAGAAACGAAGGTGTTGTGGAACCATCTAGATGGTACACATGACTGAACCCAGTTAAAGCCTCTGCATAAACTTTAAGATTCTAGTGGGCAAATGCAGAGAGCCATTCATCTTGTGCCAACCCTAGAAAAGCCTGCTAAGTTCCCTTGCTTGCTAAATCTGCCACCTATCAACCTGGAGTGGTTTGTCCCTTTCTGCAATCTATCCTTGCCCTGTGTGGAGAGGTTCGTTTTGCGAACCAATGTGCTATAACCACAGGAGATGAATTACTTTTTTAAAGCATTGTCTGGTATAGTTTGTGCCTTGGATGTCCAAAAAATGTTATATAGAAATTTAAAATAATGTTTAAAGAGAACTGGTAATAACATGGAAATATACTTTCGCTATGATATTTGAAAAAGTTATAAACTTGCATATGTCACTTATTAGTTTTGTAGCCTTGAGTAAATCCCGTAGTTTCTCTAAGTCTTTATTCACATGTAAAATGCAGATAGTGCTATCTCCATCAGATTGTGGTGAGAAAAAGGCAGCTATGCATGTTGAACCCTTAAGTCAATGCCCAAATCTAGTCAAGAAATAGTAAGAATTTTTAAAATTTATTTTTGCCTATAGCACTTATCATCTAATGTGTTATTTATTATTTTTAAGATTAGTTTCTGTATCTTCTCAATAGGACAAGAAGTGTACTTATTCGACAATGTACTAGCGCCAAGTGCAGGAAAATTAGAATTAAATAAGTATTTTATTAGTTTAGTGAACTTTTGTATTATTCTTTTAGTGGATATCGTAGCTGTGCATATTTGTCATTATTATTAACTTAAATTAGTATCTTCACATCTAGAATAACACAAGAAACTTTAAGAAGTTTTTGCCTATGTAACCTCTCCTGTCTGTGTTTTTGCCTCATAATTTCCTTCTATACATTACATGAGATAGTGGTTGTTTTACACAGTTAGTGTTCTTTCATATTTACCCCATCTTTATCATTTCTATAATCCTTTATTCTTTCATGTAGTTCAAAGCTTCCACATGAATTAATTTTCTTCAGCCTAAAAAAAAAATCCCTTAGGATTTCAACCAGAGTGACTCTTCTGGTAATAAATTCTCTCAGCTTTTGTTTGTCTGAAAAAGTCTTCATTTTGCATTCACCGTTGATGATCATTTTCACTAGGTATAAAGTTCAAGACTGAAATTCTTTTTTTTTCAGCACTTTAAAAAAATGCCTTTTTATTGTTTTCTGGATTCATAGTCTCTGTTGAAAAGTCAGATATCAGTTTTACTGTTGCTTCTTTGAAGATAATGAATCTATTTCCCCTGTCTACTGTAAGGCTTTTTTCTTTTACTTTGATTTTCAACAATTTGACTATGAGGTGTCTATGTGTGATTTTCTTTGTATTTCTCTCATTTAGGTTTCACTGATCCTCTGAAATACGTGGGTTGAGATCTTTTATCGGTCTGGGGGAATTCTCTATCATAATCTTTTCATATGTTGCTTCTTCCTCATTTCCACTGTCCTCTCGTGACAGGACTCCAATTACACCCATGTTAGAAGGTCTGGCCATGGCTCACATGTCTTTTACTCACTGCTTTCTTTCCATTTTCTCCTTTTCTGTGCATCAGTTTAAATTACATGGCCTTGTCATTCAATTCACTAATCCTCTTTTCTGCTATGCCTAGACTCTTTTCATGTTCATTTCATATATTTTTAATTTTGTATATTGTATTTTGTATTATAAAAGGGCTATTTTTTATTTTATAAGTACCAATTCTCAATTGGAATTCTACATTTCCTTCCATTTTTACCATTTTCCTTTAACGCTTTAATTGCTATTTAAAACTCCTGTCCCAATTCTAATATATTAACTAATTGTGCATGTTTCACTTAGCTGTTCTTTACTTAGTTTGCTATAAACTCATCCTTTAAAAAAAAAAAGTCATGCTTCAGAAGTTCTGAAAGAATGTGTATGTGTGTGTGTATGTGAGACTAGGTCATTTTGCTGTACGATAGAAAATTGACAGAACACTGTAAAGCAACTATAATGCAAAAAAAATTAAAATCATTAATAAAAAAAAGTCCTGCTTCAGAAGTTTTGATTGGATGTGAGTCATAAAGTCGGTAGAATCCCTGAAAAATGTTTTTTTTTTTCTTTTTGGCAAATAGGATACAAATATAGATCAATTAATATTAGAGACAATTTTATAAATATATTTTATAAGAACAGGTAGATTTCAGTTTTGCTCTTACTCCTACGGTATATCCTTTGGGGAGCTTAAACAAACAAACAAAAAAACCTAAATAGTTTACAAGCCCCTCGAACTTGGTAGGACTTGAACTAAACTTTGTTTCCTTAGCTCCAGACATCAATTTAAATCTCTACTCAGCTTCATACTCTACCACATGCCGCTGCTACTGCTTTTTTAAGTGTTCTTTCTCTTCTCAAAGTGCCTCTTATAGAAGCATTATTAGAAGACTTATAGGATGTCTGATATAGTAGGATAGAGCTCAGACAAGCTGGCCCAGTTTACAGTGAAGGAGAAGTAACTGTTGTTGCATGACTGCATAAAATCATTGTGATTTTACCATATGCTGCATCACATGGAATTAGCCTTATAGAATGGTAGAATGGCCCATTAAACACTGCATTGAGGTTTAAGAATAACATTCTGAAGTTTTGATTTCTGTCTTCCAGGATGAAATATACACAGTAAACTAATAGCCAATATATGGTGTTGAGTTCTGAATACCTAGAAGGCACCGGTGTGAAAGCCAGGTTATGGGAGAAGGATTAATAATGTCTCTCACCATCACTCCGAATGAGCCATTTACAAAATTTGACCTTCTCATACTCAGATTAGATACCAGGGTTCCCCATTGTGGAGAGAAATTCTTCCACTAGAGGGCATAGTAAATTTTCTCCTAAACCTCAAATCACAACTGCACCTGGATCACTGGACTATTTATGCTGCTCTTGTTGCGTAGTGAGTATAAGAATTAAGGTTACTGATACCCTGGAGGAAGCAGTAGAGACTACCTTCAGAAATCAAGGGGATTCAGTGGTGCTTTGCATGGACAGCTACAGCCTAACAACAGCAAAGGAACCCTATATTCAGATCCTTCAGGAAAGAGGGCCGAGTAACCTTTTTAAGGCAAGAAATAGAGAACAGCTGAAGGGCTGACAGAAGGGAAAGGAATATAGAATCGGTGGTGGAGGAAGAAAATGGTGATTTTCTACTGTTTCTGCACTATTTGCAGCAGTGGGACAGTGGCACATTCCATTAACTCTTCCTCATTTACACTTTTTACAGAGACTTTACTTGACCCCCATTTTCAGGAATCAGTGAGAGATGGACACAATGTTAGACAAAACTGGATTCGAATCACGCAAAGAAGGGACTATAGCAAATGTGTTTTCTATCCCTTATCCTTCTTACTTGGACCAACTCTGATTTCTGATGCAGCAGTAGTTGACATGCCCAAGTTGACAGCACCCCAACTTAAATTCATGCTGTTTATCTTCGTCTGCTTTTCTGCTTCAGGGCATTCCCCAGAGCCACAGGATTCCAGTAAGCCCAAGTAAAAATGTAGTGCAGACACGTAAGAGAGTTAATGTTCTCAGAAGCCACCCCTATCCGGTGGAGGAGAGGAGCCAAGACACAATTCTAAGAGGCTTTCTCCACACCCTCAGAGGTCCAAGGTTCAAGTCCTTATGGCCTATAGAAGCAATCATAGTAACACACTTCTCTATCATTTTCCTCTCCCTCTCTGTCAATTTCCTTTCTCCCTCAAACTGACTTTCCGGGTTGACATCTCAAACTGCCTTCAAACATGTCTTGTTTCAGACTTTTCCTTTCATGGGAAGCCAGACTAACAAAATGCATCATTTGATAATTGAGTCCACTACATTCAAAGTTAGATGTCCCAAATCTCGGGTATGTAGTTAGCATTTCACTGAGCACTATAAAAATAAAAAGTATTTCCATCTCAAGCCTCCATCTACTAGGATTAGAGAAAAGGGGAAATTTTCCTCATTTCGGGAAAATTGACACATAGTCTATGAGAGTTCTTTGGGGTTATATCATGTTACTGGGAAGACTACATAGAGCTAAGGAAATGGCAAATGGGAATTTCATTTTTCTAGTCATTAGCACAGATTAACAGTAACTTCATTTGCACTACTTGTCCTCATGACACCTTAAGATCTACAAGTTCTAATGGATCCCTGGGTTAATAGGGTCATTTCTACTGCTATGGTGTTACCAGAGACCTAGAACTCGCTGAAAACTCTCTATGGTCCTCCCTAATTGATATCATGAACATGTTTTCATGGGCTTCTTGTGAGAAAGTGAACAGTAAACTTATTTTCAATATATCAACATATTTTCTTTCCTATACATTTTCTATCTCCCATCCCTCCTCTGAGGCAATAAATACACAACAGTAGGAAGAGAAGTAGGGAGCAAGAGGGAAAATTCTAGGAGAGGAAAAAAAAAATACATGTACAAACAAAGATTCAAAGGAGGTATATAAAACACTCATTGCGTTGTGTGTGTCCTCATTGTAGCCTAATTACAGAGCAAACATAAATGCAATTATTTTCTATTTCTCCAAACATCATTCACTATTCAAAAAACAAATTGCATGCTGTTAGAAAAAAAGCTGTTTAACTGTGCATGCATGTATATCAGATGCACAACTTGTGTATATGCTGGGGAGGGAAGTAAGGCATTACTTTCACTTATAATCTACTCAGGCTCAGTCTGTGCAGTCCCAAAGCAAATCTGTTAGTTAAGAAAAATAATCAAATTTGTGCCCAGCCCAATGTATGTTCCATAGTACCCAGGTGCCTTTATCTTTACTTCACAAACTTCTTTTAGAATGAAATGGACAGATCCTCTATCCTCTATTTTCATCTTTTATGTAGCACTTATTTTCCTCTCTGCCAAAGTTTCTTTACACCTGACAAATCAATTTTCATCACAGGATGAATCCTGGAAGACATTTGGAAAATAAATTCCACCTCCTGTGCAGAATTCCAGGACATACCTTTGTTCTCTTTTGCAGAACTGTAAAATTATCCTCAATGATTTTCTCCTTTTTTGCATCCATCTCTATATGTCTCTTAGGCAGCTGAACTCACCTCTTATTCAGCTGACTTGGGGCACTGCAGAAATATCTATATGTGACATTTTCAATATGCTTTGATAGAAAAATTAACAATGTACATCTTAAAATTTTCCTGGATGAGAAAAAAAAAAAACCCATAAGGAAATTTCATGGGGCTATACCCATGCACTGCTTTACTGAAGGTTCAAGTATAAATGCAGAAAAGATAAAAAGCAATACCCAATAAATGTTAACACACATATTTCATTACACAGAGGACCTTAATAATCAGAATTGCAAAAGGGTATGAGGAAAGTGCATTTAATTATGATTAAATGCAAAATATTTTAAAACATAAACGGAACTTTGAGAAGTATTGATGAAATTACATGAAAAACAATAGTGCTATGATAAAAAAAATTAACACCTGTCACAGCCTTATTCTGTATGATAGGTTTCCACAGCATGAGGTTATTTTCTCCTTTCCCCCCCCCCTTTTTTTTTTTGTCTTTTTAAGTAGGGCCGCACCCGCGGCATATGGAGGTTCCCAGGCTAGGGGTCTAATCGGAGCTGTAGCTGCCGGTCTTTGCCACAACCACAGCAACGCGGATCCGAGCCGCGTCTGCAACCTACACCACAGCTCATGGCAACGCCGGATCCTTAACCCACTGAGCAAGGCCAGGGATCGAACCCGCAACCTCATGGTTCTTAGTCGGATTCATTAACCACTGCACCATGAAGGGAACTCCAGCCCCCCTTTTTTTAATAAAAGAAGAATTTACTGCACAAGAGAGAAAATGGCACTATTTGAACTGCCAATTTCTGCTGCAGCCATTTGTTTCCCCTTAATATTTTCTAGGGTGACTTGAAATTTGGACTATGTAAGCATCTCCAGTTGAAAAGTATTGTCCTTAGTCATATGCACCTTGAAGCAGAGTCAACAAGATCTTTGTAGTCCCTGCCTTTAGTGATAGTAACCAAATGGGAAGAAAACATTAGAAAACTATGGCTAGATTTTATTACTGTGGAAAAAATAAAAACCATTATAAAATAAAAAAAGAAACTATTACTGAATGCTCTTTTGTCACTACCAGTTATCTCCTTAATATCTGTTTATTTACATGCATAAAAAGAGAGTTCCCTGGTGGCCTAGTGATTAAAGAGCCAGTGTTATCACTGCTCTCTCTCGGGTAACTGCTGTGGCACAAATTCGATCCCTGGTCTAGGAACTTCCATGTGCCATGGGCAAGACCAAAAAATAAATACATAAATAACAAATCTGGCAATTTGCCACTGTGCTTTTATCTCTGAAGCTGGAAACTCTGAAGTGGAACAGGATCCAGTATAGACTATAAGCCTGGCATTTTCAGGAACACATTTTCCAAAAGGCACTGTATTCTTTTCACTAAATGAAAAAGTGGAGGCAAGGGGTTGTATCATTTTTACCAATATGATAAACTATTTGCTATGTTATCCTATGCTATCCAAGGCATTTTTTATTTAAAATAGCCACACAAATTATATGGGAATTGGAGTTCTTGCTGTGATGGAATGGTATGGATGGTGTCTCTGCAGCATCAGGACACAGGCTAGATCCCTGGTCAGGAACAGCAAATTAAAGTATCCTGCATTGCCACAGCTGTGGCACAGGTTGCAATTGTGGCTCAGATCTGAACAATTACCCAGAAACTCCATATTCCAAGGGGTAGCCAAAAAAGAAAATAAATAAATGAGAATTAATTGACCCTAAATGAACGGTTAATGAAGGCAACATGAATCTATATAATTTGAGGTTATTCGTCGTGTTCTGGACTCCTCTACAAAATATCAGGATTCATTTAACTGCAATAGGAGTGTTCCATATATTCTGAGAAAAGTAGTAGTTTGAGTAAAGAAACAAACTGCCTTTTAATTACATAGTAATTTAATGGAGCTCTCAGGTAGACACTTGATACACATCATAATTACATATTCCTGTTGACGAAAACTGACTGCTCTCTAATTTCATCCCATACTGTATGTTGGCTGGACAGCATGTTGCATATTGAATGACCTGTCAAAGTAAACTTTCATTTATATAAAGCCAGTGTGGAAATCTATTGATGTCTGAGCCAGGTGTTTAAGGAGTGTTCCCTTAAACACCCACTTTAGTGGTTCAAAGCAGAGTTTTCTCTTTTCTTGCAGGTGGTGGGAGGGAAAGGGCACTGCCATGTTTTTGGAAAATGATCTGGATTCTACAATTAGCTCCCTCATATCTTTTATATTTTCATTTATAATAACAAGGATGGCTTTCTCCTATAGATTCCTTTTTACCTAGAGATCTCAAAACACTTCGCAGATACTGTCTCATTTTGCAGCCTCATCGTCAGGTATAAGGAACCAGGCAGAGAGTGACATCTCTATTTGTCTTTATAAAACAAGTCACCTAGGGTAAGACACAATAGCCCAGGTCCCAACAGGGACAGTGCCTTTCACCACTATTAAATCAACCAGGTGACACAGAATTTTTTTAATGCTTATTTTAGGATTAACATTTCAGTAACTTAATTCAAGTCGTGGAAAACAGAATAAAAAGCATCTACCCAAACTCTAATTTTATTTGAACGAGAATCAAAAAGTTCTCTGGTATAGCCATAGAACACTTACAACCCTTGAGAAGCATTTAAATATTTTTGGAAAAGCATTTGCTACCAAGGATTTGGAAATACAAAGTATAATAAAATATAAATTTCAGCCCATTGTGACAAAGAAAAGCAATCTCTATTATTGTCCCTAAGTAGTTTGAAACAGAAAAGAGAAATTGAAAAGAATCAAAAGAAAAAAAAATGTCAATGAGAAAGAATGAGATCTTTTTAGAGTAGTGGAAATATTTAAAAAATAATTTGGTATATTTTTCAACATGAGCTATATAATTAGATAAAAATCAAGAGTACCTCATTGCTACTAGATAGAATAATCACATTTGGCATTTGGAAGTGAAAGATGCTAAAATATTATAATATTTTATCCCCAATTTGCTCCTGGACCTCATAAAAAAGGAGCCATGACAAAGAATAGGATTTGTTTCCCTTATTGCTTTACTGCATTGCTACCTCTGTGCACAAATTAAGAAATGCAGACTAATACTCATTATGAAAACTGTGAAAAATGAGCAAACGCTTGGATGTAAAGAGCCATGGAAGTAAAAATAAAAAGACACTAGGGTCATTTAAAGGGCATGCAAGTCTTTAATTAATTTTAAAATGTGGTTTATCATGGTTCATTGATCATTGGCCCCATTAAATTGTATCAAGTAAAAGTTTGCTTTTCCATTTTACATGTTACTGATAGACTTTCTACAGTTTCCACTAAGAATACACAGTTTGTAGGCACTAAGTTGATCAATGGCATAGTATGGCAGATTATTGACTCTGCCATTGGTGGACCTAACCTTCCATCCTTATCTACTTACTTGTCCCATAATAATAATATCATCACTTCTAATTAGCTAATTTCTAATTCAAACTTTCTTCTCACAGATTAACACTTTTATTTATCTATTCATGTCAGCCCTATACAATTTTTCTAAGCTTCTTGATCTTCAGTGTTTAAAGTATGTATACCATCATGGAAAGTGGGAAAATGCAGAATCTTTTAACATGCATAAATAGATTTCCTTTAGGTCTTAAAGACCTTCTGCTGTACATACAACTAAGTGGAATAATTGGAATTTCCAATTACATGAATATTTGAATCATTGTCAACTTTGGGTAAAGGCATTTGGATGAAGTTTGAAATAATATTCACCAGTCTTCCAGTATTACAAACTGGGTAAATGAATTATGTTTTCCCATCTCATTGGCATCTTTATTTATCCTCTTTAGATACTAATGCATCAGTCTGGATAAATTCTGTCTGAAGAGCAAGAAGAAACGATAATTCACAGGACACACTGACAATTTTCTAAGAACTTAGAATCTACTGGGGCTTTGAGTGAACTCCAAGTATGAGAGGATAGTCTCCTTCTTATGCCCCACCTTGTTTCCTAGGCTATGACAACTGTCAATAGAGAGATCTATTACAGTAAATGTCAGGGGTCTTTGTAGTTACTGATTTTAGAAATACTATAAAATGGTAAGATACTGATACAAGGTTTATCTATGCAAAGACACAGTATGAAAATCTAGGCAAATGAGAAAAGACATATGGTACCATTAAACAAAGAACCCAAACACTTAGGGAGTCTAAGACATGAGGAGTGATGGGAAAATGATATGAAGTATTTAAGTGATCAGATATGTAGAGTGTTCATCTACTTCTCAAACAATGTAACGGCTAAAGGATCCATGTAATTTTATCATGAATCATATAAAAAATAAAACTCATATTTTTTACAAAATGAAATGTGGGTGGTGAGTGAAAGAGAAATTTGGAAGATTAACCTGGGCTGCTTATGAACGAGCCAGCTTTTACATCATCAATTAAGGATGACCTCAAGTTCCCATCTACAAATTTTCACTTTCCTTATTTCCTGGGTTCATTCTTCCTCTTATAATCCCACATTCCAGAGGAATTACTAGTTGGCTTTGCTCAGCCTGGACTCACCAACAGGGAGATACATTACAGCACCAGAGAGGACTATAACTACTACTATAAGTCTGGGGTTCAAATCAAGAATGGCACTAGCTCTTACCCAGGAATCTACACAAGCCCAGGATTCTTGGCCATTAACGCTGTTGTTACTACTATGATTTCCACCACCATGTTTGCAGATACATTCCAAGTCTCTCAGCTTTCTGATGGAGGTAGAGCTGCGGTGCCCAACCTGAGAAATAAAGACTCCTGCACTGACAACCTCAATACATGCTAGCAACTGTTTTTTTTTTTTTTTTTTTTTTTTTTTTCTGGACTTCTTGATCACCAGCTGCAAAAACAAGTTTCACAGCATGGTGAAACATGATGCCATCTGGCTTCCAGAGGCAGCATCATTACTGACATTGTTTTGTGACTGTTAGTTAAGACCAAAAGGACAGTAGTGTCTTCTCCATCCAGTGCAGCTTATGGGGATATAAGGAAGTCAATTGTGTGATATTTGGGGAGAAGTAGTACTCAAAAATATCTACCTTAAGTCATTTCAGAACAGTAACATTTCTTTAAACTTTTAGAATTTGTAAAGCAATTCCAAGTGTGTTCTTTACACCCACACAGTCTCTAAGAGTTAGACTAGGTATAATGGCTGTGCTTCAAAATCTGAGTTTGCAATTATACCAAACTGTGTAAAACAAATGTGCAAACTATATGCTCTCATTCTCCACAGAGACTATAAGCAGCATAAAAATAATTATCCTTTTCCTTTTAATTTTACCTCTATAGCATCCTATCAAACAAAAGTCTAAACAATACATGTTTGATTTCATCTTCTGTAAGCTTTGTTTCTGCCACTTTCAACTTTTTGAATTCTTTGTATGTTTCTTTTTTCAATTAAGACATTATTTTACATGCAAGCTTTTTTTTTTTTCATTTCGGGCTAAAGTCTTAGATTTTCTTTTAAGCAAGTTCATCTTTCACCTTACCCCAGATGTCTTTCCATCAGTTCCACTCAGAAATAATCTCCCACCTCCTACTCTCATAATATAAGGATTTGAAATCAGTTGACTTACCCCTCTCTGCCATTCAGCAGGGCTATTTGTGTAGCTTTCTCTGTCCTTCATTAGATGATAAGCATCTAGAGGCCAGGATTAATTTTTGTACCCCAGAGTCAAACCAATAGCTGACAAGCAGTTGGTACTCAATAAATGTTGGATTACAAATTTATACCATTTTATCATTTTAGAAAATGGTATTATAAAGATTCATGTACTAAGTTATGACCCCCTTGAGGTCAAAGCCCATTTTTAATGACTTTTAACAAGACAACAGCATAGTGCTTTGCCTAGTGGTAGGTCTAAATAAATGAATTAATTTTATAAGTACAAATGCAATGCAAATTTCATGTTGCTTAAGTTACCGGTGACTAAAGAGCATATCTATTCCCCTTTTTGTGATATTGATATTATGTGCTAAAGAAAAATGGCAGGGCTGAGGAGTCCTCACCCAAGAAGAACAGCTGCAGGACAGAAATAGGTCACCATTTTTATTTTCGTTTTTTGTCCTTTTTTTTTTCATTTTAGGGCCATACCTGCTGCATGTGGAAGTTCTCAGGTTAGGGGTCTAATAGGAGCTATAGCTGCCGGCCTATGCCATAGCCACAGCAACATGGGATCTGAGCCGCATCTGCAACCTACACCACAGCTCACGGCAATGCCAGATCCTCTGCCAGGCAATGTTCAGAAAGAGTATGATAGATTAATATAAAAACAAACAAAAAATTACCTTTTTGGATTTCCCTTAATAATAAATCAAACTACTCACTACATCTGCTATAAGTCAATAATGCACACACCCCCACACTCATTGGTGAACTTGTAGTTATTTGAGCAGTAGCCAGTTTAGGTAATACGGGGAGAGCCATAACTAGTAATTAGAGGATTATATAAAAGCTTTTTAATTTGTTACTCCACAGCTCATTTACATTGTATGCTATATGTCACTGAAAAGGCATCTTCTACAATGCAGGGACTAGAGATGAAACATTATGCACACCATGGTATGTGTTATAAAAAGACACTTTTTTTATCCTAAGGTTGTTATAGGTAGCAAGAAGCCAAGGACTTTCAAGCCACAGTGCATAATTTAGAACCATGTGCACCTACTCTGGGGCCGTGTGGGTTGCATATGTATGTTTTAGTCAGTTGGCAAGAGTATTGGTGCTAGGATTTGGTGACTGATTGAAGCCATCCTATAGACTCCAGGTGAACATGAAGAGCTGCCCGACCCTAAATGAAAACAAATTTTTACTGCTGTTTCTCAAAATCCTAATGAGAAAATAATTAGATTTTACATTCTTACAATCATGACGTTTTTTTTAGGGGACCACCCATGTTCATACTTCCACAGTGAGAAAATAGAACTTTCAAACAAAATAAAACAATCTCTCTAAAATATCTTTGTAAATCACTGGGGCTTTTTCTTCATAGTGGATCTATAGCTTTATGGAGGTCTTTATTTTACAAACCTGCAGAGGTTAAAAAAAAAAACAAAAACAGGGCTTTGAATTCTAAAGCCAAAGAGTGCCTTTTCTTTTTCTACCTGTAAGGAAGATAGTTTTCAAATCCTCCAATTTTCAGATTCTAAAAAATCCCACACTCTATACATAAATCCTTCATCCAGCATATAACAGTCTTACAATGGTTGGACTTTCTTGCTTACAATCTAGAGCCATACTCTGTTCATACTAGTGATTCCTTGATTACATCCATTACCTTACAAATCATTATTTTAAAATGTAATCAATTCCTAAAGATGGGAGTCAATTTCATGGCATGTATGAAGTTTTAATTCCTCTGAAACAGAGCCTTGGCCATATTTCTCCAAAACAACATGCTTGTTATTATATGCTTAACACTTGCATCAGAATTTTGTCTATGTCTTTTTTTTTTTTGTAGGGCCACAGCCAAGCATATGGAAATTCCCAGGCTAGGGTCAAATTGGAGCTGTAGCTGCTGTCTATGCCAGAGCTACAGCAATGCCAAATCTGACCTGCATCTGCAAACTACACCACAGCTCACAGCAATGCCAGATCCCTGACCCACTGAATGAGGCGGGGGCTCGAACCCACACCCTCGTGGATGCTAGTTGGATTCATTTCCGCTGTGCCACAATGGGAACTCAGAGTTTGTCTATGTCTTAACATTGCTAATGACAGACTGATTTTCACATATTTCCCTATGTAATCTACAGTGGTGACCAAGCCAATTCTTTGGTGAATGACATTTTAGAATATGATGACCATGGTAGGCAAGGATGTGATTACAGGACTGCTGGGGAATACTGAGTAAACTAGTAAACACTGCAATTGTTCCCCAAATTCAGCTACCCTAGCCTTTGAACATACATACCGTAATCAAACTTTTAGGGTTTCATACATGACCCAATAATTCTCAGCAGATTTAGAGATGTGCCTTACCCTTTTATCAGGAAGTTGACTGGAAAAATGCCAGATTTATGACTTAGTTTGTTCCAAGAAGATCATAGCAAACAGCCTTCTAAGTTCTCTTTTTATTTCCTTTCAGTGCAGCTCTAAAATCTGAGGTTCAGATCTTGAAAGTCTGTTTACCATTCCAACAGATGTAAATAACATATCATCAAGTTTTAATATGCATTTTTATATTTTAATTTTCAACTGAAAGCTAAAATTACATTAGAAATGTTTGTCTGTTTTGGGTTTTTGTTATTTTAACATGAACCAAACACCCTGAGTGAGGCTTCTTAAACCAGGGGTCTAGTAAAAATTGTGCTAAATATTTGTGCAATTTACTGCTAAACATACACTTACATTATTCAATAGCTGAAGGCAGTAATCAGCAGTAAAAGGCTTGTAGGCCAAACCTGGCCCTCCACCTGTTTCTGTAATAAAGTTTTATTGGAACACGGCCATGCCCATTTGTTTACAAATAGTCTATGAATGCTTCCACCCTATGATGGCAGTGTTACACAGTTGTAACAGAAACCATATGGCACACACAACCTAAAATATTTACTAGCTGGCCCTTCAAAGAAAAAGCTGTCAAACCCTAGTTTAAGTAACTTCATTCAAAGTAAATATATCTGTCTCCAAAAATGTCATTCTCTTTTGAATATCTATAAATGCATTGTAAGTCTTCAGATGATATGTGGAGAATGGAGTATTCTTCCTTTTTTTAATCATTTTCTCATACTTTTTAACACAGAGGAAAAGGGAAGAGCATGAAATCGCTGCCAGAGTTAGAGGTGGAGGAAAAGGAAGACGAGAGGAAGAACAGTCTTTCCTCTGCCACCTTATAACCAGACATTTATTTTTCTTTCCTTTTTTCCCTGTGTAGCTTTGTAAATATATACTTTTCCAGAAGGAATTTTACATTTAATATAGAACATAGCCTTCTTCTGTAAGTACTTCAGTGAAATTTTATAGTAACTCTTTGTTTTTCACAGGCACTTATATTTGACCTCTGTCCTTAAAAGTTGTTACAGCCTCTCTTCCACAGTTAGGTGAAGTTTGTTAAGAACACTGCCTTTGCACCGTGGACTTTCCAGCCTCTGAGAAGGCAGAAATTGCCTTGGTCTGAATCCATTTTTTTTCTTTTGGTCTATTTAGGTCTGCACCCATGGAAAATGGAGGTTCCCTGCCAGGGGTTGAATTAGAGCTGTAGCTGCTGGCCTACGCTGCAGCCACAGCAACATGGGATCTGAGTCACATCTGCAACCTACACCACAGCTCATGACAACACCAGATCCTTAAACCGCTGAGCAAGGCCAGGGATGGAAACTGTGTCCTCATGGATGCCAGTCAGATTCTTTTCCACTGAGCCATGACAGGAATTCCAGAATCCACTTTTTTTATTTCATTCTTTAATTGAAGTATAGTTGATATACAGTTTTAAACAAGTTATAGGTATACAATATAATGATTCACAAATTTTATTTTTATTTATTTTTATAATGAGGTCTATGTTTTCCATTATAGCTTATTTACAGCGTTCTATAAATCTTCTGCTGCACAGCAAGGTGACACAGTCACACATACATGTATACATTCTTTTTTCTCACATTATCATGCTCCATCACAAGTGACCAGACATAGTTCCCAGTGCTGTACAGCAGGATCCCATTGCTTATCCATTCCAAAGGCTACAGTTGCATCTATTAACCCCAAATTCCCAATCCCTCCCACTCCCTTCCCCTCCCTATTGGCAACCACAATTCTGGTCTCCATGTCCACGATTTCCATTTCTGTGGAAAGGCTCATTTGTGCCCTATATTAGATTCCAGATAAAAGTGAAAGCTTATGGTATTTGTCTTTCTCTTTCTGACTTAAATGCATTTATCAATGTCATAAACCACATTAACAAAAGAAAAGTCAAAAACCACATGATCGTCTCAATAGATGCAAAAAAAGCATTTGACAAAGTCCAGCATCTATTCATGGTAAAAACTCTTACCAAAGTGTGTATAGAGTGAACATACCTTATCATAATAAAAGCCATTTATGATAAACCCACAGCAAATATAACACTCAATGGAGAAAAGTTGAAAGCCTTCCCACTAAAATCTGGAACAAGACAAGGATGCCCACTTTCACCACTGTTATTCAACATAGTATTAGAAGTTGTAACCACAGCAATCAGACAAACTAAATAAATAAAAGGTATTCATATTTGAAGAGGTAAAATTGTCACTGTATGCAGATGACATACTATATATAGAAAACCTTCAATTTTCAACCCAAAAACTACTCAAACTGATTAACAAATTCAGCAAAGTAGCAGGATATAAGATTAATATTCAGAAACCAGTCACATTTCTGTATACTAACAGTGAAATATGAGAAAAGGAAATAATACAATACCTTTTAAACTTGTACCCCAAAAAATCAAATACCTGGGAATAATACTGACCAAGGAGGCTAAAGACTTATATGATGAGAACTATAAAACATAAATCAAGGAAATTAAAGAGGATTCAAAGAAATTGAAAGATTTCAATTTCCTGGGTTGGAAAAGTTAATATGGTAAAAATGGCCATACTACCTAAAGCAATCTACAGATTCAATGCAACCCCTATCAAATTACAAGGGACATTTTTCACAGAACTAGTAAAAACAACCCAAAAATGTATATAGAACCACAAAAGACACAGAATTGCCAAAGAAACCTTGAGGAACAAAAAACAAGCAGGAGACAAAACTCTCCCAGACTTCAGGCAATATTACAGAGCCACAGAAATCAAGGCAGTGTGGTACTGGGAGCAAAACAGACATACAGAACAATGGAACAGAATAGAGAACCCAGAAATAAACCCAGACACCTATGGTCAATTAATCTTTTGACAAAGGAGGCAAGAATATAAAATGCTAAAAAGAGGGTCTCTTCAGTAAGTGGTGCTGGGAAAACATGTAAATCAATGAAACTGGAACACACCCTCACACCATGCACAAAAATAAACTCAAAATGATTTAAAGACTTAAGTGTAAAGCAAGACACCATCAAACTCCTAAAAGAGAACATAGGCAAAACATTCTCTGATTCAACCTTACAAATGTTTTCTCAGGCCAGTCTCCCAAAGCATCATAAGTAAAAGCAAAAATAAACCACTGGGACCTAATCAAACTGAAAAGCTCTTGCACAGCAAAGGAAACAATAAAAAAAAAGGCAAAATACAGAATGGAGAAAATAGTTTCAAATGATGCAGCTGACAAGGGCTTACTCTCTAAAATATGCAAACAACTTATACAACTCAATAGCAAAAAAGCCAACAACCCAATTTAAAAATGGGCAAAAGACCTGAATAGATATTTCTCCAAAGAAGAAATACAGATGAAAAAATGCACATGAAAAATGCTCAGCAATACTGATTATTAGAGAAATGCAAATCAGAACTACTAAGAGGTACCACCTCACACCAGTCAGAATAGCCATCATAAATAAGTTCAGAAATAACAAATGTTAGAGAGGGTGTGTAGAAAAGGGAACCCTACTGCACTGTTGGTGGGAATGTAAATCTGTACAACCACTGTGGAAAACAGTATGGAGGTACCTCAGAAAACTATACATGGAACTACCATATGACCCAGCAATCCCACTCCTGGGTGAATACCTGGACAAAACTTGCCTTGAAAAATATACATGCACCCACATGTTCATTGCAGCACTATTCACAATAGCCAATCCATGGAGACAACCCAAATGTCCATCTACAGATAGGTGGATTAAGAAGATGTGGTATATATACACAATGGAATACTTCTCAGCTATAAAATAGAACAACATAATGCCATTTGCAGCAACGTGGATGGAACTAGAAACTCACATTGAGTAAAGTTAAGTCAGAAACAGAATCCATTCTTTATTCAGAGGTGTATGATTCTATGATTCTAGTTATGCCAAAAGCTGTTTTTTTTTTTTAATCTCAAGCATTCATTTACAGGAAACTTCTGCTTTCTAAACATTTTATTTCTTTTTTCTAAGCTCAAAATTGTATTAAAATTTTGTTGACTATAAATATCAGGAATTCTGTTGAGTATAAATATCTTACTTTATTTACAAAGATATCTGGTATTCTATATATCATTATTTTTCATTTTCTTAGATAAAAGTGAATGGATTTCTAAGTTTGAAAAAAAAAAAAGAATGAAAGAGTTGTGATAAAAATGGTTTTCCTCCTTGGAGTTCCCTTCGTGGCTCAGTGGTTAACGAATCCTACTAAGAGCCATGAGGTTGCGGGTTCAATCCCTGGCTTTGCTCAGTGGGTTAAGGATCTGGCTTTGCCGTGAGCTGTGGTGAAGGTTGCAGACGTGGCTCGGATTCCGCGTTGCTGTGGCTGTGGTGAAGGCCGGCAGCTACAGCTCCTGTTAGACCCTTAGCCTGGGAACCTCCATATGCCGCGGGTGCGGCTCTACATAAAGGCAAAAAGACAAAAAAAAAAGTTTTTCCTCTGATTCCATGGCAGACTCAATCAGTCATTTTACCTTTGATCTCACCCTCCCAGAATTGTTGTCAATAAGCCTGATGCTATGGTGTCAACTGACAACACTTAAACAAAAATGGCAGTCAGTACTATAATAATTTTTAAATGAAAAGAGTTCATTGAAGAGGGATGTGGTAAATCTGGAAATGTGGTCTTATTTCTTTCAATATTTATGTTTTAGACACATTTTTGAATACCACTATATTCTATGCATGGTCCCAATATTAAGTATGCAATTTAAAAATGTAATAAAAATTAAGAATCCAGAAGTCTCCTTGATAGGATAATAAAATGATATCTAAGCTAAGTGAATAAAAGAGACTGAGCCAAATACAAGAATATTACATTTAGTTTCCCCCTAATATTTTCCCGTAAAAACCTTAGAGTCTGATCAAAATTAACTCTCCATGGTCCCTAAAATATAGAAAGAAATTAAGAATAACGACCTATATTTTGAAGTGAAAAAAATGGAGTGGAATGAGGACTCATTCACTGAGATGGGGAAGGGTAGAGAAAGATACTTCTGTAAAAAACTGGAGGACATATTGATTTGAGATGTTCAAATACATTGTCAGGTTTTTCTCCACTTGAATCACTAACTCCAGAGCTCCAGGGAAATCACATGACTTCCTTCAAATCCAAGGGTCATCAGAATACAGAATATTTCCAGCTTTGAAACTGACATGCTTAGAAATACATACAGTGTATCAAAAAAGAAAACTTTCCAATACTCACAAAGCACGTAGAGGAAGAACAACTATGAAAGGAGACATAAGAAATATGTGAGAACTAATTGAATGATACTACAACCTAAGACAAGTTGGCACTGATAGAGAAAGAGAGAGAACTTGTCCAATGCCACAAAGAACTGTGCTAAATGCTGAGATGTAAAGCAAGATAAGGAGAAATGGCCATTGGATTTGACCACTGAGAAAAGCCTTTTAGTTAGAGGTGGGAATAAAATGGAGGACACAAAATGTGCTGGGAAATAAAGAAGGTGGGGCAGAAAGAGGAGATACTAGTTAGAAGGTATCTGTTCTTCTCAGATCATATTCACAGCATCAAGAAGATTAATTCAGATACTCCTCTTCCATTAAAAAAAAATCTGCAAGCAACATATATGCAAGCCATATATGTTGTAACTGACTGCTTAACATTCTTTAAGATATCTGGGTGGTGTCTGGAGCCACCAAAACCCTCTTGGATGATGGCTAAAGAGAGAATAGAAGGCTAGAGTAGGATGTGGTCTGATAATATGTGAACTTTTCCTTCTTACAAGGATGAAATCTCGTGGATAACCTGGGGAAGCAAGAGAGTTTATCTCTAAAAAGCATGAGGACAAAAACAGGTGATTCAATAGGGGATATAAACTGAAGGGTTTAGGTACTGTATTAAACTCTTATACTTAGGTACTGAAGGAAAAAGAATTATACACAGAGACTGTAATGTGCAGTAATGTATTTTACTCTACCAAATTCTACCAAGGGTGATTCACCTGTAAAGCTAGAAAATGACCTGCAGAACACAGCAATTTAGGTAAAATCTTTAAACAGATTACCGCTAAATCTAAATTTTAATTAGAAGAATCAGTCCATTTATTTTAAGAAATATATATCTGGATTGCAAACAACTATGTGACAGATTAACAGACTTTATCAACTAGTTTAGAGTAGAAGTACATTATTAATACAGTAGATTCAATGAATGAATTAAATTCAGAATATTCATTAGGAATTTATTATTACCCAGTCTCTTATGAGGGTGAATCTGCTTTGTGTCTGTTAATGAAAGGTAAGCCAATGCATACATTTTCTTCTCACAAATCAGACATCCCTTACACAAGTAAAACTCTTGATTTGATGTTATGGATTGTGAAGCTGATTAGAACCAGGTAGAAAATTGAAGGAAGAATCTGTCAGTAAGATCATCTCTGCAGTCAACAGGGATGGAAGGGAGGCTATTTGCTGATAAGAGCATACATTTTAAAACACTATTTTATGCCTTTATTGATCATGAATATGATGGTTGGTGATGATGAAGCTTATGAAGATGGTATTGAACGGCTATCCTTTTGAAAAGTGAAAGATTTATTCGAGTGATTTAAAATAGTGTGTTCTTAAAGGATATACTGTCTGTGACTAGAAACACACAAAACTTTTACTGTATTGTTACATTTTTTTCCAGCTAAGGCTTTAACAGAACTTTACATGGGGAAACCAACCAATTTATTTGAAGAAACTTTCCCGACATAGAATAATACTGTTAGATGTTAGAATAACAGGTAACAGTTACTGATGGTTTACCTGATTCTAACCTGCACAAGCATAAACACCTTTAATCTTTCCAAGATGAGATGTGTACCTAATGTATCCTTAATTTAAAGCTAAGGGCACTGAGGTTTAAACAGATTGAGCAGTTTACTCAAGACCATACAACTAATATGGAATAGAGCCTGGAATTTGGGGTACCTTTTACTACAGACCCTATACTTGTAAATTTACTTGTATACTCTGTAGTCACAATTAGATATCCAGGGTATGAACAAAGACTATGTGGGTTTGCAGTTTAGACTGGCCCATTGCTGTATCTGTGTCCTTGAACAAAGTAATTTATTTTCTTATCATTTCTGTTTTCTTATTGGTAGAAGATAATAAAGAGTATAACATTCTTAGAAATTTTGTAGAACTATCGTGATGACGGAGTGAAACAATATATATATAAATTACTTAGAATTATCCCCAGTACGTACTTAGTAAATGCTTAGTACAAAATAGGTTTTAAACACATCACTGCATAATTTGAAAACTCTCCTCAATCATCAAAAAATTGTATGTTAATTCTCAGAGAGAATCACAAAAAAGACATTTTAAAATTCGGGGATTAGTCAATAATATGTATAATGGAGCTTAAATATGGAGTTTAAATAGAGCTTTTTTCATAGTTAATAAATAATTGCAGCTGAAATCTTTCTAAAAGGATTATACTTCTCAAAAGTCAAACACATGGAGTGACACTGGTCCATTCTCTGACTACACATTGAAGGGGACAGAACACTGAAATTATATGAGAGCATATTTAGCCTCTATTCAGAACTCAGCCTTAATCCAAATGAGTCAATTTGTTTGACCATGAAATCAAGTGAAATTCCAATACCTTCCTTCTCTAAAACCACCATCTTTGAGTCTAAATCTTTAAAAATTTATTTGTTGGAGTTCTCACTGTTGCTCAGAAGTAAAAAGCCCAACTAGTATCCATGAGGATGTGGGTTTGATCCCTGACCTTGCTCAGTGGATTAAGGATCCTGCATTGCCATAAGCTGCCATGTAGGTCACAGACACAGCTTGAATCCTGCATTGCTCTGGCTGTGGCATAGGCTAGCAGCTGCAGCTCCTTTTTGACCCCTAGCTTGGGAAATTCCATATGACGCAGGTTTGGCCCTAAAAAGCAAAAAACAAAAAAAGTCAGCAAATACTAAAAGGAAGACAAAAATTCAGGCTGCCTTCTCTCCTCTCATTCCCATCAAAAGTTTGAAGCCAACTTTTACCTGTCAAGGCGATTTTGACTCATAGGTACAGAACACAGTAAGCTATTCAGCTATAACAAGAAATGACAAATTCTTCACAGATGCCCTATCGACTCACTCCTCACTTTGGACACTAGAAAAGGATTTGGGTTAGAGTCCATTTAACAAGCTGGGTTTCATTTTCAAGAGGTTTTTTAAAAAGAGATTATTATACTTAAGGGCCACATTAGACAAAGTAGTAAAGTACTGAATTCAAATTTCTAATAGAGATTGCTTATGTGTTCATCTAGTGGTTATATATTATCTAATATGTGAATCAGTTGTGGGGAGGGAATTCTGAAGATAAAAAAAAGAGATTATTTCCCTAAACAAAGTATGAAATATATCAGGATATAATAGCCCACATTATGAAACAATCAAACAAATGCTTAGAGGAAAACCATTAAATTTTAAAAAGGTGCTCTATGGGTAAACAAGTTGAATCTGTGTATTACAGGTCCCTCTGGAAGATTCATAATGCACATTAGCAAATAAAATGTGTTCAACAGACCTGCAATTAAAATAATCTATTTAAATTTTTCTAAACACGGTCTTCCAAAAAATTTAGTTACCATGAAATCAAACTAGGTTTGTCTTTCCAGATGAAAAAAGCACTTGCAAATAATCAGGACTGATACAAGTAAGCAGAGAGCATAATATTATCTTGCATGAAGAAAAATGTTCATGAGTAGTAAATAGTTGGCTAGAAACATAAGTTTCCAGAAGAGTTAATGTAAAGTGAAATAGGTCTTGAAAGCTTAGCAAAGTAGTTGTTACCATATTTAAAAATACAATATCAAGAGTTCCCTTCATGGCTCAGTGCTTAACGAATCCGACTACGAACCATGAGGTTGCCGGTTTGATCCTTGGCCTTGCTCAGTGGGTTAAGGATCCAGTGTTGCAGTGAGCTGTGGTGTAGGTTGCAGACGTGGCTTGGATCTCGCGTTGCTGTGGCTGTGGCAAAGGCTGGCAGCTGCTGCTCCTATTAGACCCCTAGCCTGGGAACCTCCATAGGCCGCGGGTGCAGCTCCACCTAAAAGGCAAAAAGACTAAAAAAAAAAATACAATATTAATAGTACAAATAGCTATTAGTCTACTTATAAAACAAAGTGTCCAAATATTGAAAAATAAAAAAACAAAATCACTTATAATCTAACCATTTATAAAATATAAAAAGTATTAAAAATAGTTATTAAACATCTTGTAGTATTTACTCAACTTTACATAATCTATACATTTACGTATTCCACAAATATTATGAGCACTTATTGAGTAACACATTTTTCCATATAGTGGGGATATAGCTGTGACTAAAATTGTCTAAGCTTCATGGCACTTATATGCTAGTGGGAAAGAGATAGGATAAGCAAATATTTTAATAAATAAATATGTAATATGACGTAGTGATATGAACAATAAATAATACACATTCTTGTGGAATTCTAGTGAGAAAGATCAGTGGCAGATAAACCAGTAGCACAGCAGAGGGCCAGATAATAATTATTATTAAAGGAATAAAACAGGATAGGAGATGGAGAGAGATTGGGGTTGGAGAGCTGAATCACTTTGATATGGTGGTCAAGAAAGTCCTTTCTGAAGAGGCTACTTTAAAGCAGATATATAAATCAAGTGACAAAGGAAAACATTCACTTTCTTGCTGATGAAAATTTAGGTTAATTTTAATTTTCTCCTAGTATAAAAATATAGAATGATCAACTGTGTTTGCCTCCTTTTGCAAACATTGAAGAGGTCCTTTAGGGTATATGATGAAAAACAGAATTACGGGCTCTTCATCTTCATCTTTACTGGATATTATCAGGCATATCATCCTTCAAAATATCTACACAAATGTAGAAACGCTGGAACACATCAACTTAGAGAGAGGAGATGTTTTCTCTCTGATTGGAGAATCTGTGGTCCCAGGAGGTTGAAGAAAACCTCAGTGGTGTTTTCTCTCTATCCTCCCACTATCCAGACAGCTAGAGCATTTCTGATTGTATCCTTCCATGCCCATAATGTTGGTACAGTCATGGGAAGTTCATGGTAGACAGCAGATGACTAAAGCTCCATCTTTCAGGCCAGAGGACAGAAAAGGGGAAATACCAGGGAACCAGAAAGTACAAGGGAAATTTTGGAGAGGGAGAAGCAAAGGAATGCATGCCCATTCAGTTGTTAATGGACTAACTGGTTCTAAATGACCTACATACACTAAAAGAAAGAGAGACTGGAAAATGGGTTTAAAAAATTTACTCAGTTTCATTGTATCTACAAGAAATTCATGTGAGCTTAAAATTAAATGGATTGAAAAATACTTAGCATAAAAACATTAATCGAGAGAAAGCTGGAGTGAGTACCTTAATATTGAAACTGACTTCAGAGCAAAGAAAATTCCATAGTGACAAAAGTTTAACTCTACCAAGAAGCCATAACAGCCTTAAATGTATGTGACAAAAGAGAACGTCTGAACATGAAATAACAACTGAAAGAACTAAATGAAGACGTTAAAAAAAAGTTCCCAGTTACAGCTGTGGATTTATTAGTCATAAAGAGACTAATAAAGCAGACAAACACAGCAAAGATATAAAAGAACTGACAAATATCATCAACCAATGGGTTCTAACAGATATTTATAGAATATTCCACCCCTAATCCACAAAATACATTGTTTTTAAGTATGCGTGCAATATTAAACAACACAACCCTACCCTGATTTTTAAAACAAACCTTAAAATTAAAGAATTGAAATCATCCAAAACAGGTTCAAGACCATAATGGAATTAAAGTATAAATCAGCAACATAAAGATTATATGTAAATATCCAAACAAGTAGAAATTAAGACAATTCTAAATGATCCATGGAACAAAGAGAAAATTTCAAAGGAAATTAAGAAATATTTTCAAACTGAATGAAAATTAAAATACAGCTTATCAAAATTTGTGGTATGCTGCTAAAGCAGTGTTTTAGTGAGAAATGGATAGAACTAAATTCTTATTTCAGAAAAGAAAATAAATTGTCACATAAAAATGATATAATCACTTTGGAAGTGTTTGTCAGTTTACCATGATATTAAACACTATGCTGCCCAACAATTCCACTCCTAGATATTTAGCTAAAAGAAATGAAACATTCCCACAGAAAGATTACTTGAAAATGTGTATAGGAGATATATTCATAACAGTAAGAAAAAGAATGTGAAACAATCAAAATTTCCATCAACATGTGAATATATAAATGTACAGTCAAATTATGCCTTATCCGCACAATGAACTAGCATTCACCAATAAAAGAAGGAATTATTGACACACAAAACAATGTACATGAATCTCAAAATCATCATGCCAAATGAATGAACCTGGCACAAAACTAGATATCCTTGTCTTTTCCCCAAACTCGGTGTTCAACATTTTCTTAACTAAGAAGAATCATGTTATCTAACGCTTTTGTGTGGAAACCCTTTATCATATTAAGAAAGTTTCCAGCTGCATTGAAAATGTTTAGTATGTGCTTTTGTTTAACTCTATTAAGTGCTTTCTTTATTCAATGAGAAAATTCTATTTTTCTTGATAATAAATTTTTGAATATGAAACCAAATTCTCTTAACTGAGATAAATTCCACTTGATGATATTATATATATATATACAGATTCGATTTGCTGAACATATTGTTTAACATTTCTGAGTTCATGATCCTGAGAGAGAATTTTTTTTTTCTATGTACTATCTAGGTGATATTATGAATAATTGTGATTGCTTATAAAATAAGAAAAATTTCTTTTTGTCTTTTCTCTGAAAGCATTTTTCCTCCTCTAAATGTTTTGCTCACCATAAATATATTGGTGTCTCACGTTTTCTTTGTGAGATGTTTTTAAATTATGGCTTTATTGTTTTTAACAGATATTTGGCCTTTTTTTCCTGTTTATGACTGCAGCTGAGGCATATGGAAGTTCTGTGGCTATGGGTAGCATTGGAGCTGTAGCTCCTGCTTAAGCCACAGTTGTGGCAATACCAGATCCAAGTCGTATCTGCAACCTATGCCACAGGTTGAGGCAATACCAGATCCATAACCCATGGAAAGAGGCCAGGGATTGAACACACATCCTCATAAGATAACACCATGTCCTTAACCCACTAAGCCACAACAGGAACACTGCAATTCTTTATTTCTTCTTTTGTAGCTTTTATTATGCTACATTTTGCAAAACACAATATTAATTTTATCAAATTGATGCTGATATGTTTATTGGCATGAAGGCTTTCATAATAACCTTAACAGTTCTTTCAATGACTGCAGGATCTGGAGGAATGTCCTCAGTTTTGTACACTGTCCAACATTCAGTATAAATCTCTTGGAAAGAATCAAAACAACAGGCAGGAAACTAGCCCTGTACTAGCATTCTACAGGATGACCCATACACAGCCAAAAAAAAAAATTTGCTCAGAGTGGGGAAGTCTAAGATGGTGGAGGAGCATAAGGATGTAAGTTTCACCTACTCCCACAAATACACTGAAAATACAACTACATTTGGAACTGTATGCACAGAAAATTTGCAAAAAAGCTGACAAAAGGCCTCAAGCTTATGATAGAACAAGAAAAACATTATAAAACCTGATAGGACATAAGAAAGAAGAAGAACAAGAGAAAAAGAAGTGAGAGTAAATGAGACAGGACCTGCTCTCCCAGGAGGGAGCTGGAAAGAGGAATAGCTCTTGCACCCTGGAAAGTGCCACCAGTGATGAGATCAGCCAAAACTGGAGGAGGAACTCTAGGCAAATGGTATGAAGCAGTTGAAAAGGAGAAGGTCCTCCACAAACTTTCAGTGCTCTGGGCAAAAGGCAACTGTAGGTGGGTGCCAGCAGGTGTTGGGAACTAAAATTTTGGCCTTAGAGATCAGACCCAAAGACAGTGCTGGAGCCAGCTATGTGGGGAAATAAACAGGGTTGGCTGTGCAGAAATGGTCTGGGATGGCAAGAATCTCGGATGACCACAATGGAGAACATCTAAGCAGAGGCAACCCAGTTGGGCTTAGAGACTAGATGCCATTGTTTAGGGGTGCTGGAAGGAAGGGGTCCACCACTACAGTCTTGTTTCCTGTGCCCACTTTTTCAAGCTGCAAGACACTGCCTACCTAGGCTTAGGGAGACACTTGGCCATAGCAGCTGCCATAGAAGCAGCCCTTCCTGTAGGGCTACAGTTTTCTTGGAGCAGGTGGAGTTAACTGCCTGGGGGAATAAAACAAGTTCCTGGTTCCTGCTGGCAGGGGCCCCCATGCTAATGGAGCCCATCCTGCGTCAGAAGAGCTGCTGGTGGCAGTACCCATTCCCATGAGGGCGCTGCTGGTGCCCACTCCCTAACAGACCTATGGGCTGCCCAACCAGAGAAAACTACAAGATACAGGGCCCCTAGCAGCAGCCCTGTGAAGGCTCATATCAGTGATACTTGTTCCACACCAAGGGAGCCAGGGGAGACCCATTAACCCACATTCCAATCTTCAGAGCTACAGAGAGCACTCCTACCATAAGCAAGGCAAGGGGAAGTACCACCAGAAACACACATTCTGCAGCTACAGAAAGAGCCTGTGAGGCAGCAGGAGAAACTGCTGATGTTATAAGCTCCAAAAAATAGTCCTCAAACCTACATGTTAGCAGGAGGGCCTATAAAAGACACTGCTACCCCTGCAAGCTACAAATGCAATCCTGTGAACGGTGAAATACAGCCACCTGCCTTACAGTCCCTATCCCTATCCTTAGCAGCCACCCAGCTAGAAAAGTGTGATACAGTAGTTCCTAACACATGCTCTGGGTACACGTGAACCACTCCACCCCTGAGATCTCCATGACTGGGCACCTTCTTCAACATCTACATACCAACTGTCAAGCAGATGATAAACAGAAAGGTAGGCACTAGGAGATAACAAATAAGTAGATTTCAGAAAAAGGAACAAGACAAAAACCTCTAAATAATGAGGAGACAGGCAATTTACCTGAAAAAGAATTCAGAGTGATGATTATAAAGATGATCCAAGATCTTGCAAAAAGAATGGATACACAGATGGAGAACTTAAATGTTTAAAAAAGAGCTAGAGGATTTAAAGAGCAAGATGAAGAGCAAGACGAAGATAGCTGAAACGAAAAATAACCTAGAAGGAATCAAAAACAGGTTAATGGAGGCAGAAGAACAAATAATTGAACTGGAAGACAGAATGGTGGAAATCACTGCTATAGAAAAGAATAAAGAATAAAGAATGAAAAAAAAACTGAGGAGAGTCTAAGAGACCTCTGGGACAACATTAAACATCATAGGGGTTCCAGGTGAAGAGAGAAAGAAAGGGGCCAGAGAAAATATTTGAATAGATTACAACCAAAAATTTTGCAAATATGGGAAAGGAAACACTCACACAAGTGGAAGAAGCACAGAGAATTCCATACAAAATAAACCCAAGAAGAAATACAAGAAGACACATACTAATTCAAATTGATAAAAATTAAGTTCAAAGAAAAAATATTAAGAGCCACAAAGGAAAAGCAACAAATGACATATAAGGGAATCTCCATAAGAATAACAGCTGATTGGAATTCCTGTCATGGCTCAGTGGTTAACTAACCTGAGTAGTGTCCTTGAGGACACAAGTTCGACCCCTGGCCTTGCACAGCAGGTTAAGAATCTGGCATTGCTGTGAGCTGTGGTTTAGGTCACAGGTGAGGCTTGGATCCCATGTTGCTGTGGCTGTGGTGTAGGCTAGCTGCTGTAGCTCCAATTCAGCCCCTAGCCTGGGAGCTTCCATATGCCAGGGGTGCAGCCCTAAAAATACAAAAGACAAAGAAAAAAAATTAACAGCTGATCTTTTAGCAGAAACTGTACAAGCCAGGAGGGTGTGGCAAAATTTATGTGAAGTGATGAAGAGGAGGAACCTAGAACCAAGAATAATCTACCCAGCAAAGCTTTCATTCAGATTTTTTGGAGCAATCAGAAGCTTTACAGACAAGCAAAAGCTAAGAGAATTCAGCACCTCCAAACCAGCTCTATGACCACTAAAGGAACTTCTCTAAGCAGAAATGGGAAAACCACAATTAGAAAAAAGAATACTAAAACAAAAAAGGGCACTGGTAAAGGCAAAGATATTTCAAAAGTAGGAAATCACCCATTGACATATATAATATCTAAAGTAGCAAGAATAAGAGAGGACAAATGCAGAACATTGAAAGTGCATTTGAAATTAAGAGAGCAGCAAGCAGAAAACATGCTGCACATATATAGATGGATATACCAAAATATGAGGGGAACTAAAAATCAAATAACTATAATGGTCATACACATAAAAAAGAAAAAAAAAAACAAGCCAAACATAACACTAAAGATTGGTAACAAATAGCAAGAGAAGACAATGAAAAGAGGAAAAGAAAAAAGAACTAAAATAATAATCCAAAAAAATCAAGTAAATGACAATAAATACACACTTATCCATAATTACATTGACTATAAACAGATTAAACACTCCAATGAAAAGAAAAAGACTAGCTGAATGGATCCAAAAAAAAGTCTACAGTAGACCCACTTGAGAACTAAGGACACATAGAGACTTAAAATGAGGGGATGGAAGAAAATATTGCACAGAAATGGAAATTATAGAAAAGCATGAGTATCCATACTCATATGAGACAATATAGGCTTTAAAATAAGGAAGATCACAAAAGACAAAGACATACATTATATGATGATCAAAGGATCAAAACAAGAAGAACAACTGTAAATATATATGCACCCAACATAGGAGCAGCACAATATATAAGACAACTACAAACAGCCATAAAAGGGAAAATTGACAGTAACACAATAATAGTGGGGGAAATTAACACCCCGCTTATAGAAACGGACAGATCATCCAGACAGAAAATGAACAAGGAAGCACAGGACTTAAATGATACACTAGAACAAATAGACTTAATTGATAACAGTAGGACTTTTCACACCTAAGCATCAGAGTATACTTTCTTCTTAAGTGCACACAGAACATTCTCCAGGATAGATCACAGATCCATGCCTTGGTTAATTTTTAAAAATCAAAATTATTTTAAGCATTTTCCCTGATTGCAATGCTATGATACTAGACATCAAATACAAGAAAAAAAAAACAGCAAAAAACACAAACTTTTAGAAGCTAAACAACCAACAGATCATTGAAGAAATCAAAGAAGAAATTAATAGATACATAGAGACAAATGATAATAAAGATACAACAATCCAAAACCTATGGGACACAGCAAAAGGAGTTCTGAGAGGGAAATTTATAGAAATACAAGCTTATCACAGGAAAGGAGAAAAGCCTCAAATAAACAACCTAACCTTACCCATTAAACATCTAGAGAAGGAAGAAGAGACAAGGCCCCAAATTAGGAGAAGGAAAGAAAACATAAAGATTAGAGCAGAAATTAATAACAGAGACAAAGAAAACAGCTGAGAAGATCAATGATACCAAAAGTGCATTCTTTGAAAAGATGAAAAAAATGATAAACTGTTAGCCAGACTCATAAAGAAAAAAAAGGGAGAGGTTTCAAATCAATAAAATTAGAAATGAAAAAGAAGTTACAATTGACACTAGAAATACAAAGGATCATGTGAGACTACTATGAGCAAATGTATGCCAATAAAACAGACAATGTAGAAGAAATGGACAGATTCTTAAAATGGTACAACCTACAAAGATTGAACCAGGAATAAATAAAAAATATGAATAGACCAATCACAAGTGCTGAAATTAAAAATGTGATTTGGAAATTTCCAAAAAACTAAAGTTCAGGACCTGCTGTTTTCACAGTTGAGTTCTACTAAACATTCAGAGAGGGTGTACCTGTCGTAGCACAGCAGTTAAAGAATCCGACTAGGAGCCATGAGGTTATGGGTTCAATCCCTGGCCTTGTTCAGTGGGTTAATGATCCAGTGTTGCCATGAGCTGTGGTGTAGGTCATAGACGCAGCTCGGATCCTGCATTGCAGTGGCTGCAGTGTAGGCCAGTGACTACAGCTCCGATTAGACCCCTAGCCTGGGAACATCCACATGCTGTGGGTGCAGGCCTAAAACGACAAAAAGGCAAAAAAAAAAATTCAGAGAATAGTTAACACCTCTTCTGAAAATTTTCCAGAAAATTGCAGAGGAGGGAATACTCCCAAGCTCATTCTATGAAGCCACCATTACCCTGATACCAAAACCAGACAAAGATACCACAAAAAAAGAAAATCACAGGCCAATATCACTTATGAACATAGATGCAAAAATCCTCCACAAAATATTGGAAAACCGCATACAAATATACATTTAAAAAGTCATCCACCATGATCAAGTAGGATTTATCCCAAAGATGCAAGGATGCCTTATTATCCACAAATCTATCAACGTGATACACCACATTAACAAACTGAAAAATAGAAAGCATATTCAGCATCATCTCAATAGATAAAAAATATTCTGACAAAATTCAACACCCCTTCCTGATAAAAACTCTCCAGATAGTGGGTATAGAGGGGAACTACTTCAATACAATAAAAGCCATTTATGACAAGTACATACCCAACATCATTCTGAATGGTGAAAAACTGAAAGCATTTCCACTAAGATAAAGAACAAGACAAAGATGTCATTTTTCAGCAATGTTATTCAACATTGTTTTGGAAGCTATGGCTATCTGAGAAGAAAATCAATAAAAGGAATCCACACTGGAAAAGAAGTAAAAATATCACTGTTTGCAGATGTCATGATTCTGTACCTAGAAAATCCTAAAGATAGCACCAGAAAATTACTACAGCTCATCAATGAATTTGGTAAAGTCACAGAATACAAAATTACTACACAGAAATCAACTGCATTTCTATATACTAATAATGAAAGAGCAGAAAGAGATATTAGGGAAACAATCTCATTTACCATTTCATCAAAAAGAATAAAATACCTAAGAATAAACTTACCTAAAGAGACAAAAGACCTGTACTCTGAAAACTATAAGGCACTGATGAAATAAATCAAAGACACAAATAGATGGAAAGATATACTATGCTCTTGGATTGGCAGAACCAATGTTGTCAAAATGAATATACTACTCAAATGCAATCTACAAATTCACAGCAAGCCCTATCAAATTACCAAGGACATTCTTCACAGAACTAGAACAAAATATTTTAAAATTTATATGGAAATACAGAGACCCTGAATAGTCAAAGCAATATTGCGGGGAAAAAAAGAGAATGGAGAAATCAAGCTTGCTGACCTCAGACAATAATACAAAGCTACAGCCATCAAAACAATATGGTACTGGCACAAAAACAAAAGCATTGATCAATGGAACAGTATAAAAAGCCCAGAAATAAACCCAAACATCTATGGTCAATTATATATTAATTGACAAAGGAGGCAAGAACAGTGGAGGAAAGATAATCTCTTCAATAAATGATGCTGAGAAAACTGGACAACCACATGTAAGAGCATGAAATTAAAACATTTTCTAACAACATTCACAAAAATAAACTCAAAATGGTTTAAAGACCTAAATGTATGGTCAGATACTATAAAACTCCTAGGGGAAAACATAAGCAGAATGCTCTTTGACATAAATCACAGCAACATCTTGTTTGATCCACCTCATAGAATAAAGACAATAAAGACACAAATAAACCAATGAGACCTAATTAAACTCAAAAGCTTCTTCACAGCAAAAGAAACCATTAAAAATGAAAAGACAACCCACAGAATGGGAGAAAATTGACAAAGGTTAATCTCTGAAATATAAGAGCAACACTTGCAACTCAAGGGAAAAAAAAAAGAAACCCAACTGAAAAATTGGCAGAAGACCTAAAATAGATATTTCTCCAAAGAAGATGTACAGATGGCCAGCAGGCATATGACAAAATGGTCGACATCACTAATTATTAGAGAAATGCAAATCAAAACTACTAGGAGGTATCACTCACACCTGTTAGAGTGGCCATCGTAACAAGTCAACAAACAACAAATGCTGGAGAGGATGTGGAGAAAAGGGAACCATCTTTCACAGTTGGTGGGAAGGTAAATTGGTACAACCACTAGGGAAAATAGTTTGGAGGTACTTCAGAAAACTAAATATAGAACTATCATATGACCCAGAAATACCACTCCTGGGCTTTGTCACTTCCATTGACAAAGATACATGTAGCACTATTCACAATAGCCAAGACAAGGAGACAACCTAAATGCCCATAAACAGATAAGTAGGAAGATGTGGTACATATATATAATGGAATACTTCTCAGCCATAAAAAGGACAAAATAACGCCCTTTGTAGCAACGTGGATGCAACTAGAGACTCTCATACTACGTGAAGTAAGTCAGAAAGAGAACGATAGATACTGTATGGTATCACTTATATATCGAGTCTAAAATATGGCACACCTGATCTATCTACAAAACAGAAAAGATCATGGACGTGTAGGACAGACATATGTTTGCCAGGGGGTGGGAGGCAGTGTGATGGATTATTAGATAAAAAAAAAAACTGCTGCATTTGGAATGTATGGGCAATGAGATCCTGCTGTATAGCACAGGGAACTATTTAATCACTTGTGATGGAACATGATCGAAGATAATGTGAGAAAAAGAATGTATATACATGTATGACTGGGTCATTTTGCTGCACAGCAGAAATGGATAGAACGTTGTAAATAAATCATAATAAAAATTAAAAATATATGCTCATGTTTCTATGCTTCAGCAGAATGCTTTGCCCATATATGCCAAGAATAGGCAACTGTCTGCAAAAGAATGGTATTATTCTCTTACCTAGGAAGAGCTAGCGCCCCTTTTGAATTTGGCCCTTTTAGATTTCTTTACATCTATTGCTCTCTAATGGATTAAAAGCAAATAAAAACACACCTAGCATCCAGAGCTTGGTTTCAAATACCATGATCTAATAAAAGGAGAAAAGGCTACTTGGAAAAATGGCTGATTTTTGTGCTGGAGCATGAAATAGACCAGTTGAGCCAGAGCATCTATAATAACAGAAAGTAAGCAAGTGCTAAAAATCCCACTTGATGGGGTCACGTTAAAGGGACAAAGAGGCCTTTAACTAAAAGATGAAACTAGAGTAATTGGAGCAACAAAATCAGTAAAGTGGTATTGAATTACTATGAAAAGTATAAAATAAGTATTTTGAAGTCCAGAGTAACATATATAGTAACATATATAAATGATTAAATAAATCAGTTGATGGAGGGAAAGAGACAAATCTCCCATGCAGAATAATTTCAAATAATTTATGTAGAGACTTCAGCAAGATGGCGGAGGAGTAAGAGGTCGCGCTCACCCTCTCCCACAAATACATCAAAAGATGCATCTAAATATAAAACAAATTGGACAAATCATCATCTGAATGCTGATTAATTTAAACCTCCAAAAACTGCAAGAAACCCTTGAAATAACTGGGTAGAACAACTGAAGAAAAAAAAAAAGGTGAGAGAGAAAAGCAATTAGGACCGTAACCAGCACTCCAGGGAGGGAGCTGTGAAAAAGAAAAGTTTCCTGGGAAGAAACCTAAACAACGATCAGCGGATCAACGACCAATGGAACTACAGGGACATCAAAGCCTGAGAAAAACGCAGCAGCTGGATTGAGATAGGAAAATTGGAGTTAGAGACCTGAATACCAGCACAGACACCACAGCCTGAGGCGCTGGGCGGTGCCTGGGAGCTAAGACACAGGTTCCTAAGGCTAGTCCCTGCGAGAGGGCAGAGGTCGGTGTCCACAGTGATTGCAGGAATAGGACAAGGAACAGCAATATTCTAGGATTTGTGGAGAGCAAAACCAGGACTGAGGGAACCAAGGAAGCCTGGTCCCGCAGGGGAGGCAAGCCTCCATTGTTAGGGAAGAGGAGAGGAGGAGGGGCTGGCTGCCATAGGAAGTAACTTGAACTAGCACGCAGGGCGGGGCGACAGTGACCCGCCAAAGAGAGCGGAAGTGGGGAGGAGCCAGTGGAGGCTGCAGCGGCGGCAGCAGGAGCAGAGCCGTGCCATGAAGCCCGTGGGCGGAGCGCGGTGCCAGGTTGTCGACCCAGGCGCCTGCGGCAGCCAGCTTCAGTGGGGGTGGCGGGGCCCTGGGCCGGTCCACAGACCTAGGCGACTGCGTCAGCCCACAGAGTTGGTAGCTCTGGCAGGCAGAGCAGTACGCAACCACACAGAGCTAGCTTTCGCAGAGGAGCGGGGCCAGCGCCAGCTGCTGCCGCCCGCCCCAACAGATGAGAAAGCATCAGCGGAAGGGCGGAACAAACGCCAGCCTCTGATGGGTACCGCTTGTGGTTCAAATCACCTCAAAGAGGACTTTGCAATCGAACACTAGTTTCCCGTGGCTCTCACTCCCAGGGGAAATCATACTTCCTGCTGCTGCTATTGCCAAATGCTTAAGACACCTGGTAGATCTGCCTAGAGCTCATGATCACTTCCCAGGGCTGAACAACTAGGAGTGGATAGCGCCACCTTCCTGCAATTGAGAGTGTGGAGACTAGGCTCCCACTGTCGATTTTAGCCATTCCTACACTCTCACAGAGAACACTCAGAGTAGCACTGAGATAACAGCCTGCTCATTCCAAAGAAATAGACATCAAATAGTCAAACTTCCACACCAAAAATAAATAGTAACTCCACCAAAAAAGACAAAGGGGAGCTCCTCCCTAGAAGTAGCCTTCTAAATCTACAGCGTGGCCTCCCCAAACTCACAGAAAAAGAAAACCACAAACAAGATGAAGCTCAAAAACCATTCCCAGTTAAAAGAACAGGACAAGTCTTTTAAAGCAGCCAGCAATGAAACTGACCTCTATAGTCTGTCAGAAATGGAGTTCAGAAGGGAGGTAATGAAAATACTTGAAGAATTTAGGCTGAATATCCAGAAATTAAGAGAAGATGCAAACAGCAATGCAGAGTCCTTTAGAAAGGAAATAGAAATCATAAGGAGGAGCCAGGAAAAGCTAGAAAACTCATTTGCAGAGATGCAAACTGAGCTAAAGGCAATAAAGAGCAGTTTGAATAATGCAGAGGAACGAATTAGTGATGAAGATAGAAAAATGGAAATCACGCAATCAGGACAGCAGACAGATAATCAAATTAAAAAACATGAAAGCGATTTAAGAGATCTCTGGGATAATATAAAGAGGCCTAATTTACGCATAATAGGAATTCCTGAAGGAGCAGAAAAAGAAAAGGGCATTGAAAAAATATTTGAAGAAATTATGTCTGAAAAATTCCCAAATCTGAAGGAATCTGACATCAGGATACAGGATGCTCAGAGGGCCCCAAACAAGCTAAACCCAAACAGACCCACACTAAGGCATATTATATTAAAAATGGCAAGAATTAAAGATAAAGAGAGGATCCTAAAGGCAGCAAGAGAAAAGCAAGCATTAATTATGAGGGATCCCCCATAAGGCTGTCAGCTTATTTCTCTACAGAAACCTTACAGGCTAGAAGGGAATGGCAAGATATATTTAAAGTGCTGAAAGGAAATGGCCTGCAACCTAGAATACTCTACCCAGCAAGAATATCATTTAAAATAGAAGGGGAAATAAAAAATTTCCACAACAAACAAAAGCTAAAAGAGTACAGCAATACTAAACCCTTTCTAAAAGAAATGCTGAAACGGTTCCTATAAAAAAAAAAAAGAAAGAAAAGTAAAAAGTAAGAATTAGAATGGAGGAAACCGCAATTAGAAAGCAATTACTCAAATAAGCCTACATGCAGATCGAAATATGAAGATACAAAAATAAATTAGTGAAAATAAAA
>PVHT021183705.1:23345567-23398292 GCA_004024745.2 Catagonus wagneri | reverse complement strand
CTGCCCTTGCTCAGTGGGTTAACGATCCGGCGTTGCCGTGAGCTGTGGTGTAGGTTGCAGACGCGGCTCGGATCCTGCGTTGCTGTGGCTGCGGCGCAGGCCAGTGGCCACAGCTCCGATTAGACCCCTAGCCTGGGAACCTCCACACGCCGTGGGTGCGGCCATAAACCCGCGGCCATAAAATGACAAAAGGCAAAAAAAAAAAAAAAATAAAAAATAAAAAAATAAAACCTAGGGTGTCTAGGAGTTCCCTTCGTGGCTCAGTGGTTAATGAATCTGACTAAGAACCGTGAGGTTGCGGGTTTGATCCCTGGCCCACTTGATTAGTGGGTTAAGCATCCGGCGTTGCCGTGAGCTGTGGTGTAGGTTGCAGGCGGAGCTCGGATCCCGCGTTGCTGTGGCAGCTACAGCTCCTGTTAGACCCCTAGCCTGGGAACCTCCATATGCCGCAGGCATGGCTCTAGATAAAAAAAAAAAAAAAGGCAAAAAGACAAAAAAAAAAACCTAGGGTGTCTAGGCAAAAATGAATCATTAATCATTTTAGAATGCATTACTCCATTTAAAGCATTCCTACTAGTAACTGGATAGATACACATTTTTCAGATTATATCAATCTACTCTATTTTTAAAATATACATTTTTTTTTAGTAATTTGTGGGACATCAAGATGATCAAGGGGAGAAAGTCAGATTTCTTTTGGAGGACCCGATCCCCAAAATATTATTGTCTAACTCCTCTAATTTTCTTCCTTAGTTTACATGTATTACAGGGTTTATTTTTTTTACTGTATTTTATAGCATTTTAAATATTTGCTGGAACAAGGCTAAACGAATAGAAATGTACAAATGAAATAGTGACATGGTATGATGTTTCTCAGGTTTCTTCACACTATGTCGAGACTTTCCAATGTCGAGAGGATGGCACTAGTTCATTTAACAATCATATGACTGCAATCGGGAAAGCAACACTGAATTACCCCCTCAAAATTATACATAATTTTATTCTTTTTTCTTTCCTTCTCCAATAGTGGAATGCATTTGTACACAACAAATCCTTCTTGCTGCCCATTTTTTGTGAACAGAGCATACATTTTCTCAAAGGACAGCCTAAGGAAATATGAAGCAATGAAAGACTGTGTCCTATCCACTAATTTACTTCATTTTTATTGCCCCCTTTTGCATCCTACATAAATTATAATAATTTGCCAAGAGAGAGGTAACTCAAATATAATTTCTTAGAGAAGCATGCCTAAAAAGGAAAAATGGGATGGTAGTGTTTTTGGGTTAAATCATATTCCCCCAAAAGATAAGCTGAAGCCCTTACCTCCAGTTCCAGTAAATGTGACCCTATTTGGGGGGATAGTGTCTTTGCAGATAGGATTAGTTAAGATGAGGTTGTACTGGGTTACAGTGAACCTGAAGTCCAATGCCTGGTGAACTTATAAGTAGGTCTGTGAAGGCACACTGACACAGAGGGGAAAAGGCCATGTGACAACAGAGCAGAGACTGGGTTGTTACAGAACCAGGACAGAGAGGCACACATTATACCTGGCCACTGCCCTTTAAGTGGGTCTCCAGATCCCTCAACTAAAAAAGCCTTTCTTATACAGCCCATTCCACTTCTACCCCATAGCTTCTGAATCATACCTGTGGTTGTTTTGAAGCTAAATTTTAATGGTGTATAGCTCATCAGCATAATGGCAATCATTAAATAAACACCTTCTATGTCAGGCACAATACTAAATATGCACCTACATGATCACATTAAGCTAACCTGCCTGATTCATATAAAACAGTCAATAAAATTAAGAAAGGTATTGAATTGTAGAGAAAGTATTTGAAAGTTCCTGTAACAACAAAGGAAAGGAGATGTTTTATGAGTCATAGGGACCACTGAAAAATCAATGTTTTAAAATTATGCTTCTGTAGAAGTCTTTTATTTCAATGATATTATAATGTTTTTATAATCAGCATATTGGAAGTTATATCTTATTGTTTGTTGCTTTTTCAAGTTTTCTGACCTGTATTTTGGAGCTGGTCCTGCAATCTCACACCAGGACTTTCCTCAGGTGGAGGAACTACCCAAAGAACCAGAGAGAAAAACTTCTTGGGAGCATGTCTTGCACTTCAGGTTGAGTCTATAGGGAACTTTCAGATCCTCTCCTCTTACTGAATTTTGATTGTTTTTAATTAGCAAATGTGAGATACTCTTTCTCTATAGGTCAGTGATTATGAACTTAGCCTCTGGGGTCAGATTGCCTGAGTTTACAATTCAACCACTTAAAATTTGTGAACTTGGCAGGTTATTTCCCTTTCCTGTGCCTGAATTTCTCCATCGGTATATATAAGGGACCTCAAATAGTACTTAAAGTTTTTTTTTCTAATGGTTAAATTTAGCATTGAAAACTCATGGCACAGTAACTGGTATATTGTAAGGATATAAGAACTACTAGATTAAAAAATGCTGATCATCCAACTGTATCCTACCCCTCCATTTTTCCTTTCCTGCCATACACCACTCCCTCTTTCCCTCACCCCATCGCCTTACACAGACACTCTCTGGAAACATGCTGGTATTTGAGAATCTTGCATTCCCACGAGAGGTGTGGACCTGTGAGATCCCAATGGCACCAAAACTTTTGTGCAGATGCAGCAGCCCAACATCTCTGTGCGCTCATGCTTCTGTATCTTAGGCCCAGTGGATTCCTTGCAGTTAGAGAGGGTCCCTCTGTGTCTATATGTGGTGATGGTGCAAGATCAGGGAGAACTGTGGGTGGAAAGAGCCTCAAGATGCAAGGACAGGATAGGACTTCATAACTGGATCAAGACACTTAAATAAGAGTGAAGACGTAAACCCAGAAAAGTGACATGCCTGACATAAGTCAGTACTCACTGAAATCCTTGGGGGTCTGTTTGTCTCTGTGCTCCCTATGTCACCCCCATCCCCAATATCCGTAGAAACTTTCAAGCATGCCAACCAGAAAGTAGATTCACAAACTGTAATATCCACTTTGGGGAAAAGGATGATTCTGCATCATTAACTGATTAAATGAAACAAATTCCAAAGTAGCATTTCCTCCCTTGGAGGAAAATCTAAGGAAGAAAGAAACTAGTAAGTTGAATGTTAAGCATTTCAAAAGTCTATCTTTAAGAAATTATTTTAGTGTTTTAAGTAAGAAAAAATTTGAGTGTTTTAAAATGAGGATCCAGTTTACCTTTATTACTTTAATTTTGATTAGCTATACTATATCATTATACTGGCTGTAGTTATTTGAATCTCCTCAGCTCATACATAGAAATATTTCAACAGTTTTCCATAGTATGTGGTAGGGATGATCTTATGACAAAAGGTTGTTTCATGCCTTAGGACCCTCAGAAGCATTTGCTGTTAATCAGCAAGTGAGATGAGAATGGAGAATCATGTGCTGATAAATAATAAAAACATCATTTAAAAAGTGTGTTTTGAGTAGTTACTCTGTCAGGTGTTACATAGACCACCTAGGATATGAAAATAAGACTTGGGGGAGGGGGTTCCCATTGCAGCTCAGTGGAAATGAATCTGGCTAGTATCCATGAGGACACAGGTTCAATTCCTAGTCTCACTCATTGGGTTAAGGATCCAGTGTTGCTTTGAGCTGAGGTGTAGGTCACAGACACGGCTCTGATCCAGCGTTGCTGTGGGGCAGGTTGGCAGCTACAGCTCCAAATCGACCTCTAGCATGGGAAACTCCATATGCTGCAGGTACAGCCCTAAAAAGACAAAAGACCAAAAAAAAAAAAAAAAGGAAAAGAAAAAGAAAGAGAGAAACATACAGTCTATTAGGAAACGCCAAAATATTATTAGAACAATTGACAGTAAATGTAATGCCACAGGTAACCTAGGTACTGCATTCTATTACTCTCAGAGGTAGTCCCTAAATCATACTGGAGCCAAAAATGAGGCTTCTCTGAAGAGCTGACTCTTGATGGAAAAACTGATTGGAAAGGAGAAACTCTTTGAATTAAAGAACAGGGGTCTAAAAGCTTTGATTTCAAAACTGATGGCAAAATCTGATCCACTTTCACCTCATGTTCCATTTAACAGCTTATTAAACCAAATGGGGACACTCATTAAAAACTTGTAAGATTCTACGGGGAATTTTCATTAATCAAAGCCCAGATGCAGCCTTATGGCCAAATATGTAGAAAACAATTAAGGAAGGCTGCTTTTTGCTTATATTAATTGTCTGCCCCCATCTCAGTAGCAAGATTTCTATTTATTAAGGAAAGATAAGAACTCTGACTATGTGGTGGCCCTAAGGGGATCTTTCTAAGGTGCTGGCTCCCTCCTGTCTTTGGCTCAGGGCATGATCTCAGTAATTAGTAATTAACCAACCTCCGTATGTAAGTTCACCTTTCCACTTTATGGGTTTATAAAAGTAGTAATCTAATTACACAACACTTAAACAACCAGATATTTATTAATTTAATGTCAAGGGCATTTGTTTCATTCAGAAGATCATAAATCTCAGCGAATATAGATCTTGAGTTTCAGTGGGTTTCACAAATAGTCACAGACTCACAGGACACCCCCCAACACACCATTCTTGTCATTGCCTCACATTCACAGAAGATCTAAACTTAATCTCCAGTTTTCAGTTAGGAAAGGGAACTCAGGGCCTAGGGCTCTTATTTGGGATCACTATTCGGAATTTTAGTCTTTGATTAGGGAGACTACAAATAATCCCTTGGTTTAGATCAGTTGAACAGTTTCATGAAGTCACTCAACAATTATTTATTGAACATTCACTCCATGCCAGGCACTGTTCTATGTTGTGGAATATACCAGTAAATAAAACAGCTAGGATTGACTTCCCACTGTGTTTGTTTTTGCAGAACTGGAAAACTGTCCATCAAAATGGGACTGGAGCAATTACTTGTCAGTCATTGCTCCTCAAAAGAAATAGGGAGTACAACTCCTGTTTGGCTTTCAGGAAACAAGAAAAGTTGCAGTTCGCTATTTCTTAATTGCAACAATGACCAGTGTGACAAATGGCCATGGACGAGAGAGGAAGGGAGTTATGATACCCAGGAGACATAACACTAAGAAGAACACATTCTTGTTGCAAACACTCACTGTGCCACCTGTTTAAAACATCATTTAAAAATATAAAACATATACAATATGTGCACAGATTATAAGCATGCACCCCTAGATTATTGACGTATTTTAATTTTTGATTTTCTGATTATAAACTACTATAAACTTGCAGTTGTGAAATTCAGATGATGTGTAACTCCAAACTTGATACATAAAAATTGATAAATATAAATTTAATAATAATAATAAATTCCATACTTGAAATATAAAAGGTGGATGGTAGGAAAATTTTAGGATGAGAGACACAGAACAGTCTCTGAGAAGGAGCAATATTCATTTTTTTCCATTTTCATTACTAGACTTTAATTTTTGGAGCAAAGTATACTGAAAGTTCTCATATAGTTCCCATCACCCTGAAAATACATAGACTCCTCTATCATTTCTATATTGAAACCTAGTTTATTGATATTATATTAGATTCAGATGTACAACAGAATAATTCAAATTTTTTATAGATTATACTCCATTTCAAGATATTATAAAATAGTGGCTATATTCACTGTGTTGTACAAAAAATAGCTTTAGCTTATTTATTTTAGATATAGTATTTTGTAGCTCTTAATCCCCCACTCGTTTCTTCTGTCCCCTTCCTTCTCCCAACTAGTAACCACTAGTTTGTTCTCTATATCTGTGTGTGTTTCTGTTGTGCTATATTCATTAGATTGTTTTTAGATTCCACATATAAATAACATATAGCACCGTCTTTCGGTCTCATTTATTTCACTATGTATAATACCCTCCAGGCCTATCCATGTTGTGGCAAGAAGCAATATTACATTCTTTTTATGGCTGAGTAATAGCCACAAAAAAAAAAAAAGGTGGTAGTAGTAGTATTCCATTTTATGTACATATACTGCTTCTTCTTTATTCATTCATCTGTTAATAGTCAAGATTAGGGATCAGCCTTTGTGTCCATTATCAGTAATGCTATAATTAGTATCGGAGTGCATAAACCTTTTCAAACTAGTATTCTTGTTTTCTTTGGATATATACCCAGAATTGGAATTGCTGGATCATATGTTAATTCTATTTTTTAATTTTTATGAGGAACCTCCTTACTGTTTTCCATACAGAGCATATCAATTTACATTCCCACCAACAGTGTACTAGAGTTCTCTTTTCACCATAACCTTGCCAACATTGGTTATTTGTGGTCTTTTTTAAATGACAGTAACTCTGACATTTCTCTAATGATTAGCAATATTGAGCACCTATTCATGTTCCTATTGGCCATCTATATGTCTTCTTTGGAAAAAAAAAAAGGTCTATCCAGCTCTTCTCATTTTTTCTTAAATTGTGTTGTTTTTTTGGTAATGAGTTGTAAGAACTATATATATATATATATATATATATATATATATATATGATATTAACCCCTTACAAGCCATATCATTTCAAATACTTTCTCCCATTCAATAGGTTGTCATTTAGTTTTGTCAATGGTTTCATTTCCTATGTAAAAGCCTTTGACTTAATTAGGACCCATTCATTTATTTCTTTTTCATATATTTCCTTTGTCTTAGAAGACAGAACCAAAAAATATGGCTACAATTTATGTGAAAGAATATTGTGCCTAAGATTTACTTTAGGAGATTTTTGCTTTTTATCTTACCTGTAGTTCTTTAACCTATTTTGAATTTATTTTTGTATATGAGAAAATATCTTAATTTTATTCATTTACATGTAAGCTATCTAGTTTTCAGGGACAATTTATTGAAGAGACTTCTTCCTTATTGTGTATTCTTGCCACATTTGTCATAAATTAGTTGACTGTAAGTGTGTGGGTTTATTTTTTCTAAGTCGTCCAATTTATTGGCATGTAGCTTTTCATAATATTTCATAATTTTTATCTCATTATTTATAATTTTTCTTTTATTTCTTATTTTGTTTATCTCAGTCATTTTTCCCTTTGTCTTAATGAGCCTAGCAAAAGGCTCATCAATTTTGTTTATCTTTTAAAAATCCAGCTCTTGATTTTGTTGATCTTTTTCATTGTATTTTTGGTCTCTCTTTATTTCCTCTCTGTTATTATTCCCTTCTCTTTGCTGACTTTAGGCTTTGTTTGATTTTTTTCTCATCCCTTTCAATGGCAGGTTAGGTTGTTTATCTGAGATTTTTCTTTAGATAGGCCTGTATGACTATAAACTTCCCTCTTAGAACTGATTTTGCTGCATCCTGTAGATTTTGAAAGTTGTGCTTTTATTTTGTCTGGAGGTATTTTCTGAATTATTCTTTGAGTTCTTCACAGTCCCATTTTTTTAGCAGCATATTGCTTAGTCTCCAAATGCTTGTGTTTTCCCATTTTCCTTCTATAATTGATTTCTCATTTCATAGAGTTATATTACTGAAAGGATGGTTGATATGATTTCCAGCTTATTAAATTTGTTGAGACTTGTTTGTGGCTTAGCATGTGATCTCTCTTGGGTAAAGTTCCACAAACACTTGAAAAAAGAGTATATATTTTGCTGTTTTGGGGTGAAATGTTCTATAGGTAATTTCTGAGTTGAGGTTACCCTAGTAAGAAGCAGCACTGAAGTAAGTAAGAGAGGCTGGATCTGAGCCTGGTCCAAGATAGGGCACATGCCAGGATAGTTATGTTATGCCAGTTAGAGCATAAGACAGCTCCTTATCCACCAACTCTGTGAGTGCCAGCAATGCCTGCCCTTACCCCTATCAGTTGCAGTGCTGGGCCCAAGTCAGCTCTGTTCCCCAAGTGTGCACTCTCCTTGGCAATGGCAGCCTACAGTCAAGTAGGAAGCTGAGTTGGAGCTAGAGAGGCTGGGACAGGCATTTAGTTTTGACTGGGACATACACTTGAGTGATTGCAGAGAACTGGCCAGAGCCCTAGGCAGTTTCAATTTGCTTCATCTGCCTTGTTCCTAGGAATAAGGAGTAAGCGATATGTACACTCTTTACAAGTCAATTCTAGTTTTCTTACAGCCCTCCTATAAGTCCCACTGGTTTTCAAACCAGCCAAGGTGGCTCATCTTCCTAGCGTTGGACCTCAGGGCTGGGTTGCCCAATATGTGGCTTGAAACACTCACTCCCTAGGGAGGATCTCCAAGCCCATGATATCCTGACTGCTTCTCCTCCCTTCCTGCTCAGTTCTGTGTGGATCTGTCTTTACAGATTTGGTTGTAGAAGAATCTTTGTGCCAATTTCCAGTTTCTTATCAGAGATAATTTCTCCATATGTTCATGTATTTTTGATGTGTTTGTGAGGGGAGGTGAGTGCAGCATCCTCCTGCTCTACAGTCTGGATCTCGTCCTCAATAGTTTTTTAAGCTGTCACTGTAGCAGTCCAGTGTAGGATAGTGATCAATTGTATATATGACCTATAAACACTGACTTAACTGGTCAGAGAAAGAAATGAGAAGCCCTCCCCCAACAGACAATTCAACCCTTTTCAGGGAAAAGAGAACAGAAAATTCTTCTCATCTGTTATCTTTACAGATCATTGAGTAAAACATTGAACAAAATTCCACCCTTTTAAATCCAGAAATGGATCCAAACACATATCACATACACTGCATGAATTACATGATGAGGATTATTGTTGAAATAAGCCCAGAGTTTAAGCTTTCCAGGTTCCTGGCAAAACACATGCAGTTTTCACTAATTACACAGAAACCATTATAACGTAACATGAAAAAAAATCCTACAGGCAAATAATTCCTATAAAGGATCTGTTAAAATCCAAAATTGTAAAATACACAAGGATATCATCCTATCTACTGGTCAGTTTATTGATATAACACCAAAGAATTAGTACCAGAGAACCAGATGTTACAATCTGAAAAGTATCTACGTATGTTAAAATGAGATATGGGAAGATTAAAAAAAAACACAATAAAAGAATAAAAATGTGTGAATAACCACCTGAGGGTTTAAAAAAGTAGAACTTCCATAAAGACAAATCTTTGAGATTTAAAATATAGAGGATGAGTTAAATAGCAAATCCGATACTTCTGAAGAAAGACTTATAAACTGAAAAATACATTGGAGGAAATTATGTAAAATTCAGCAAAGAGAAATAAGAGGTAGAATAGCAGATCTCAATGTATAATCTCTGGAGCAAAAATATAAGCATCACCTGAAAACTTTCAGAGATGAAAAATTTGAGCCCTGCTTTATATTTATAGAATCTGAGATTCTGGGGGTGTGGATAAGGAATCTTGTAATAAACTCTGCAATTAATTCTAATACTTGCTAAATATGAGAATAACTGAACTAGGGGAGGATATATGAGGACATAAGACACTCTACGGAGACATAGACATTGTTCAGCATACCTCTTATATCCCAGGGGAGAAGGGAACAGGATGAATTTTAAAACATACAATACTGTAAACCAAAGTGACTATGAACATCACTAAATTGAAAGGAAAAAACAAACTTTCAGATTGAATAAGAAAAGATCTGCTACCATAATAAATGAAAGCAAATCCAATTTACATGTCATGGTGAAAATGCTAATTATCAAAGACGATGTATTTTCTTAAAGGCAACCAATGAGAATGACTTTAAAAATGAAAGTATAAGGAGCACAGTGGAATTTTTCCCTAGTCAACCAAACAAAAGTATTTAATTGATTTTTTTTAAACTAACATTCTAAAATCTATGGAAATTCTCTCAAGGATGTACAACAAATGGACAAACATCTATTCAAAACAAATGACTAAATATAGGTAAAAACAACAAAAATATGTGGCATTTAAAATAAGATTCACCATCATTCCCCATCCTTCTCCTTTTCACCTCCAACTCAGTGTGATGAAAGCTCTATTTCAAGCATTTGAAACTAAGAAAGATCTTCGTCTTTATTAGCTTTCAGTCTGGGGATACAGTTTGATCTAAGCAGGCACCTATATTCCACACCAGTTTTGAATTGCACAAGCTCTAGAAGCTAAGAAGACTGGTCTCTTTCTTCACCCAGCCCCTGCTCAAATAGTAGACACTCTGCTCCAAGCATAACAGTGCAAAGAAATTGAAACTCAAACACTCCTGCCCAGCTTGCTTGTAGTATATAGGTTCCATGGCAAAAAGAGCAGATCCAGAAGTTCGAAGTTACTTCCCTGAATGGAGTCTACCTGCTGAGTGCAGGTTTCACTCTTAAAGAAGTGGGCCATGATTTTCACCCTCAGCCCAGATTCAGTGGTGCAGAGTTTCAGTAAAAGAGTCACACAGTAAGAACAAAGAATTCACAACATTGCCTAAGTAAGATTCACTTACATAAGAAGAAAATATAGGAAAGTCCTTATATGAGGGCATTGTTTCACACAATGAGGATCATCAAATGAGCAGTTAAGAAGAGACTGGTAGCTCTTCAATACTGATAACATAAAGCAAAATTATAAACAAAGTTTAACAGAGAGAAACAGGGAAAGAGATGATTAAGGAGAGCTTTCATGGGATCAGAACACTCTCAAAGCATAGCAAGCCTCTAAAGGTCCTTACTTTAATTGGATCAGACTATGGAACAGTTTATGTCACAGGATATTGCTGCAAACAATATAGGAATCATCTAACAGTGGAAGCTAACAATTGGGTATGATATTACTAGAGGTAGAACATCCCAGATCTTCAGGGAGACTGCGCACACCCTAGGATGTATTCTCTGAGAAGAAACATTACAGATTTTACACAACTGGAAAAGTCAAATTCCCTAAGCTAGCCCAGTCCAGTCATTAAACAAATAAACATGCAAACAAGAAGAGGATGTTCCAAGATGTGCAAGGAATAGGGATCCAGAGTTGCTACAGTATATAACTTAAAATATTCAGTTCTCAATTAAAAGTCATGGTTTATATGAAGAAAGAAAGTATGACCCATAAACAGGAATAAAAGCAGGTGACAGAATCTGCCTATGAGAGGATTTAAATAGCAGATATAACAGAATAGTTCAACACATCAATTATAAACATATTCAAATAAATAAACAGAACTATGCTTAAATAAAATGAAGGTATAATAACAGTTTTTTCAAATAGAGAAGATAATATAGAGATATAGGTTATGTTTTTAAATAATGAAATGGAAATTCTGAAAGTTAAATCACCAAAATGTAAAATTCATTACAGGGGCTCAAAAGCATATTTGAACTGATAAAAGAATCAGCAAACTTGAGGATAAATTCATAGATATTATGCAATTCAAAGAACATAAAACTAATATGCAGACCATCAGGAAAATGTGGAATACCATTAAGCACACCAATATCAATATAATGGGAGTACAGAAGCCAAGGAAAATAAGTAAAGAGCAGAAAAAAAATTTAGAAATAATGACTCACAACTTCTAAAAATTGATGAAAAATTAATCTGAACATCCATGTCGCCCAATCAATTCCAAGTAGGATGAATTCAAAGAAATTCCAAACACACCAGAATAAGAATGATGAAAGCTAAAGACAGTGAACACAGTGAAAGCAACCAGAAAAAAATTGCTTGTCATGTTCAAAAGGACTCACAAAACATTAAAAAAAGACTTCTTTCAGAAACAATGGAGGCCAATAGACAGTGGGTGACATAATCAAAGAGAAATACCGAAGGGAAAAAAATCCTGTCAGCTAAGAATTGTATACCCAACAAAACTATATTTCAAAGGTGAAGTGGAAATAATATTTCAAATAACACAAACTAAGAGAATTCATAGCTAAAAGACCCATGTTAAAATGAGACACTAGGGGATTTCTTTTGGCTGAAATCAATAATCAGAGACAGTAATTGAAATTCACATGAAAAAATAATAAGCACCAGTAACTATTCAATTTTTAAACACAGTGTAAGTGCATATTTGTCTTATTCTCTTAATTGAAAAGATAAGTATAAAACACAATATGAATAATTGTATTGGTTATGTTATGAATACGGCATACAGAAATCTAATATACTTGATAAGCATACCATAAAATAGGCAGATTAGAACAAAGTTGTACCAAACTATAGAAATGACACTCATTGTAATTTGAATTCACAGGAACAAGAGGAAAGAACAAGAAATAGTAATAAGAAGGATAATATAAAGAACTCTGTAAATACATACTTTTCTTTCTCAGTTTCTTTAATAGACATGAAATTATATTAAATATATAAAACAATGTAAAATTGTGTTTATAACATATTTAGATGGAATATATGTATACATAAATGAGAGCACAAATAAAGAAGAGAGGGGATTGAGCTTTACAGGAGTAATTTTTCTATAGCTAATTGTAATTATTATCAATCTGAAGTAAATTCTAATGACATGTTTATGGTTAAGACTTAGACCAATGGCCAAGAAAATAAAAGTTTTTAAGAAAATGATTAAGAAGTTCCTATTGTGGCTCAGTGGTTAACGAATCTGACTAGGAACCATGAGGTTGTGGGTTGTATCCCTGGCCTTGCTCAGTGCGTTAAGGATCTAGCATTGCCATGAGCTGTGGTGTAGGTTGCAGACATGGCTTGGATCCCGTGTTACTGTGGCTGTGGTGAAGGCTGGCGGCTACAGCTCCTGTTAGACCACTAGCCTGGGAACCTCCATATGCCACAAGTGTAGCCCTAGGTAAGGCAAAAAGACAAAAAAAAAGAAAAAGAAAAAAAAAGAAAATGATTAAGATGTTACATGAGAAAAATCTTAATGCAAAAGAAAACTAGAAAAGAATAGCATGGCAAAAAAAAAAGATATGACATATAGAACACAAAAGAGAATGCCAGACATAAACTTAACTTTCAATACTGACATTAAATGTGAATGGATTAAACAATCCGATCAAAAGGCTGATATTGTTAGATATACTAATATTAAAAAATAAAATTAGGAAATGTACTATTCTCCATACTTTAAATACTTTAGGTTCAAAATATAAATAGGTATGAGAATTATGAAGAAAGGAATTTGCATTGTGGCTCAGTAGGTTATGAACCCAACTAGTATCCATGAGGATGCAGGTTCAATACCTGGCCTTGCTTAGTGGGTTAAGGCTCCAGTGTTGCTGTGAGCTGTGGTGTAGGTCACAGAGGTGACTTGGATGCAGGGCATGAGTTGCTGTGGCTGTGGTGTAGGCCAGCAGGTGCAGCTCCAATTTGACCCCTAGCCTAGAAACTTCCATTTGCTACAGTTACAGCCCTTCTAAAAAAAAAAAAAAAAAGGAAAAAGAAAGAAAAGAAAAACTCATAAAGTAGAAGCACCCACAAGTTTTTGGTTTAAAGCATTATCTTTTGCCTCATTATATCTTAATGAGATGCAATAGACCCTTGAAATTAGCAAGGTTCTATATGCCGCAGGTACAGTCCTAAAAAAACAAATAATAATAATAATAATCATAACAATAATGAAGAAAAATATGTCAGGAAAAGGAGCAGCCAGAAAAGAGCTAAATGACTATGTTAATACTGGGATAAATACACTTTAAAATAAAAGTGTCACTAGAGAGCTCTTTCATAATTGTAAAAATGTCAATTAAATCTAAAGATATAACAATCATATTTTCACCTACAAACAGCACTCTAAAATTCATAAAGCAAAATATTACAGAATCAAAAGAGAAATTGGCATTTCAGTAATATTGATACTGTAATACCTCAGTTTCATAATGGACAGAACTAGAGAGGAGAATAACAAAGATATAGAGAAGAGCTGAACAATACTAAACCAACTAGGGCTAACAAATATCCACACAATGGAAGAATATAAATCTTCTCTAGTGCATATATAATATTTTCCAAGATGGGCCATAAGCTACACCACAAAACAGACCTCAATAAATTTAAACACCTTAACATTATACAAAGTAAAATATGTAGCCACAACAATTTTTTATTTTTGTCATTTTAGGGCCACACCCCTTACATGTGGAGGTTCCCAGGCTAGGGGTCTAATAGGAGCTACCTACACCAGAGCCACAGCAACACGGGATCTGAGCCACATCTGTGACCTACACCACAGCTCACAGCAATGCCAGATCCTTAACCCACTGAGTAAGGCCAGGGATCAAACTCGCAACCTCATGGTTCCTATTCAGATTCATTTCCACTGAGCCACAATAGGAACTCCCCACAATGATATTAAATTGGAAATTCAACAGAAAAAAACTGTGAAATTGACGAATGCATGGAAATTAAATGACCAGACCTATCTAATCAAAGAGGAAAAAAGGAAGTCACTTTGAGATAAACATAAATAATAACACAACACACTCAGACTTTTTAGATGCAACTAAACTAGTACTGACAAGGAAATTATGACTGAAAACATCTATATTTTATAAAATAAATATATGAAATTAATAATTTATTACCTTAAGAAATTGAAAAAGATAGGAATTCCCACTGTGGCTCTGGAATCTGACTAGCACCCATGAGGATGTAGGTTCAATCCCTGGCCTTGCTCAGTGGGTTAAGGATCCAGCATTGCTGTGAGCTGTGGTGTAGGTCACAGATGTGGCTCAGATTTGGTATTGCTGTTGCTGTGGTGTATGCCAGCAGTTACAGCTCCAATTCGACCCCTAGCCTGGGAACCTTGATATGCCATGGATGCCTAAAAAGACAAAAAGGCCAAAAAAAAAAAAAGAAATTTGAAAAGAGAAAACTAAGCCTGAAACACACATGGAAGAAAATAATTTACATGAGTGGAAATCAGCAATAGGGAAAATCAACATAAACAAACACTGGCTTTTGAAAACATCATCAAATTGATAAAATTTTAACTAGACTGCCAAAAAAATTAAAATCCTAAATCAATAAGGAATGAGGGAACATCTTTACCAACCTCACAGAAATAAAAAAGGATTATAAGAAAAGAGTATAACAACTGTATACCAATAAATTAAATAATTTGTATCAAATGGGCAAATTCCTAGAAAGACACAGATTCCAAAAATGACTTAAGAAGAAATAGAAAATATGAATAGACCTATAACATATAAATAGATGAAATTAAATTTAAGAAAAATTAAGACCAGATGGTTTCATTTGTCATTTACACTAAAGGTTACAGTGCAGATAATATCAATATTATATAAATTCTTTTTCTTTTAAAGGAGGCAAAAGTCATTACCTTCTTCCATGAGGCCAATCTTCCCTCAATATAAAAACCAAACAATGATATTAATGGAGGATAAAAAGCACACACATTGAAAAACCCAGGCTAATACTGATTAGTATTATCATATTTAGTGAAGTAATACAGAAAGAAAAAGACAAATATTGTATGATATTGCTTACATGGGGAATCTAAAAAAAATAAAAGGTACAAATGGACTTATTTACAAAACAAAAATATACCCACATAGAAAAGAAATTTATGGTTACTAAAGAAGAAAAGGTGGAGAGTGATAAATTAGGAGTAAGCGATTAACATACACACACTACTATAAATATAGTAGATAACCAACAAGGACATATCGTATAGAACAGGAATTATACTGAATATTTTGCAATAACATTTAAGGGGAAAGAATATGAAAAAGAATATGTACATTTAAATCACAGTGCTATATACGTGAAACTAAGATTGCATTATAAATCAACTATAGTTCAATAAAGCATGAAAAGTATTTTTAAAAATAAAATTAAAAAGTAAAAAAAAATCTTTATATTCATGTTCCTTGATTGTTGCAATGTGCCAGCCATGATTGTCTAGAAATAAATGTGTAAGAAATACACACTTGGGGGCTTAAGGAGCACAGGTGGAGTAAGGAGTGGTTCTGGGATACAAGTTTTTAGGCTCAAATATTCTAGGAGTGATTTTCTTCTACACTTTTTGCTTGAATAATTCTTTTTTGCCACTGAGTCTGCAATATAACATATTTCTGAAAATTCTCATGCCCAGAGAATAGACCTTGATGTCCAACAGAATCAAAGCACCATTTTACTCCCGTGAGGTAATACAGACTGTGATATTTTATCCGGAAAAATTATTCACCAAGGGTCTGTAAACTCAATGAACTTTCATTTAAATTAAGAAGCCTAGCCTGTATAGCTAGGAGCCTTGGGTACTGTGAGGGATGATGCCATTCTTGTATCTGTGACAGGAACATGGCCAGAACTTGGTTCATCCTCTGTATTTTGCACAGGACATCCTATTGCTGTTTTCAATTCAGGCACCATTAATTTACTAAAATAGGGCGAGTGCACCTGGGCATTCCAACTGCAGATGCTCATAAGCTCTTTGGGACCCATGAACAAATAGCAGGAGGATATTGCAATTTAGGGATGGATGGGTTTCTGTATCCCAGTTTATTATTATCAAGTAGAAGAGTTGAGAATTTGTACTCTTCCACCACCTACTTATAACAAGATTTTTCCGTGAAGAGATGGGAAGCAGTGTTTATATGCCATACTTTTACATGTACACTCTCACTTAATCTCATAACATTTCTATAATGCCAACTAAGCTTCATTAAGTTTCTCTTACATATTAGTCAGTTTGCTCCTCCCTCAGTTTTACTTCTAATGCATGCGCGTGTGTGTGTGCACATGTGAGCACACACACTACTCATTTTTTAAAAAATCTATTTTCAAATCAAACAATGCCAATACATAAATCTTGCAAATCAGAAATTCTGAGAACCTCAGTAAAATTATTCTTGCTTTCAGGTCTTTGATGCCAAATAGATCTCAAATGCTCCAGAAAAACTCTTTTTTATTTCCAAAATAATGAAGAAATAAAAGAATATTCACAATAGCTTGGGGATTAAAAACTATTCTCCTGTAAAGCCTGTTAATCTTTATCTAATTGATTAGTTCAACTCTGAAATTGATCCTCAATATTATCTTGGGCATCTATTTGACCAGGTTCATTGATAAAGACCTGATTAAACTTTAAACTCTTAAACTGTTCTCAACTGGTAAGAAGATTGTTTTTTTGTTTGTTTGTTTCTGTTTTCTTTGTTTTTGTATTGTGCTGAAATCAACAGCCTTACAACTTTTCCACCCAGTTCTTAGTGTGCCTTTCAGCCCATGTTGTACATGATGTATACGTTATGCTGTGGGATTTTGAATCTCTCTCTGAAATGTTTCTCCCATACTATTGACTCAGATTTGGTTATGATTCTATGTACTACCTGTAGCATTGGTGATAGGGTGCAAACTTGCAAAACAACTGGTGATTTTAGAGCTTTAGTCCATATATGTTCAAGTAATAGACATAGCCAATACTCAGTTTAAATAACTTCCAATTTCTTCACTTCTCCTGCCTTTCCTACCTTTATTGACTACCACAACCTATAATATTTATGACTTCTTACTCATGGAGCCAGCATATGTGATTTCCTGCAAATCAGGAAGATCAGAAAAGTGTGGTGCTAAAAGTTTGCAGAGTAAAGACTATTTTATCAACCATTTCACAACACTCTGAATTATTACTGTAGTTTACTAATCCTCACTGTTTGTCTCACTGTTTTAATAAGAGTTACTATGAGCCTGGGTTTCTGCAAGAAAGCGATATATCCTCAAATGCTAGTTATTTTCCAGGAAAGTCATTTCTTATCATGTATGCAATTAGTCATTTTTTAAAAACACATTTATCGCTATAAAGCAAGGCCAGGATTAATGCTGACCTATTTCTTTTTCCTAGATTAGTGCACTTTTTCCTTCTATTTGCACCTCTGTACATGAACCTTATGTTCTTTTATTAAGGAAAAAAATTTATATTGGCCAACTTCACTGCCTTTTATTAAATGCCATTTATTTCAAAGATTCTATCTATGCTATGACCAACACTATTCATATCTGAAGTGGTCATCATAACATATAGTAAGACATTTCCTACTCTATTTGTGATCACTTTGGTATAAATACTATGACACATTTAAAAACTAGTTTCATTTATTAATTTATTTGGTGCAAAACCTTGGATTTAGAAATGACATTTACAAACAAATCATAGTTGATGGCCAAAATATCAAAGTCACTTCTCAAATTGTTTTAGAACTTGAAGATGCAAAGAACAGGATGCATATTGTGTTGAGGAACACTATAATGTTTTCCATAGAATCAATTTGTTTCTTTTCTCTTGCAAGAAATAAAATTGGACATCATAGCAGAATAGTCCATGTGTGGCATGATTCTATTGCTAAAATAAACCTGAGCCTAAACTAACAATATCCTACTCCCTTTATACTATGTGCAGCAGCTGGGGGAATAACAGCTGTTTCAATGAACATCAAATCTTGCCCAGAGGAAGACATGCATTGCTCTTACTATATATGTGGAAATTCTCCTTGGCTTCCCTACTCATACACATCTGCTGGAATGTCATGGCTAACAAAAATGACAACAGCTCTTACTAAACACCAAGGAAAATCATAAGTGGCCTTGGGACTTTTTTGTATATAAAATTTGCTCTGGGTTAAAGATGAAAGGACAGAACCTTGGGAGATGTACCTACCAAAAAAATCAGATGCTAATTAACAACTATACATGTTTGCATTGTACCTTATTGCTATACAGAGGATGTTCACAGATGCCATTTTATTTTAGCTGCACTACCGAGTGAGGTAAAACAGTAGAAAGTTCTGGGTTACATCCTCAGCACCCACCTAGCTGTTTACCCTTCCCAAGAGCTCCCATTTCTATGGGGGAAATTATGTAGAACCCAAGAAGCTGTTTCCTTTCTCTACCCTTGGGTGAAACCCATGAATCAGTCTAAGCCAGTCAGCACAAATCATTTCTCTCATCAAAGTGATTGGTAGCAGCCTGGACGTGAAACCTATGCTGGAAGTTTCTAAGCATGATGACAATATTACTTCTTTCATATAAAATATAAATGGCTGGAGTTCCTGTCGTGGCTCAGTGGTTGGCGAATCTGACTGGGCACCATGCGGTTTGATCCCTGGTCTTGCTCAGTGGGTTGGGGATCCAGCGTTACCATGAGCTATGGTGTGAGCTGCAGATGTGGCTCAGATCCCGCGTTGCTGTGGCTGTGGCATAGGCCGGCAGCTACAGCTCCAATTGGATCCCTAGCATGGGAACCTCCATATGCCACAGGTGTAGCCCTAGAAAAAAGACAAAAAAAATATGTAAATGACCAAATATCTACTCTGGAGGCCACCAAAATGCATCTTGAGAATGTGAAGGAGATAAACTACAGGATGAAGTTGATACACTGGAAGTCCAGGTAGAATGCTGGAGAGAAAATAGATTTGGAATATAGTAAAAGTCTAGGAATCTAGAGTCACATGAAACTAATTCTTCCTCTGAAAATTTTACTTGTATAAATCAATAAACCTGTTTATTTTCCTATAAGTTTTAACTTGGTGTTTGGTTACTTACAACTGAAAGAACCTTAAAAAAGAGGGATCTTTGATGAACTCCTTCCAAAAGAGAGCCTGAGGCAAGGACTTGGATATAGGTAGTGTATCTAAGATAAAATTATAAGTAAGATGATTATCCTAGGAACACACCAACCCCACTGCTTCCATAGCTAAGGGCTCTGGGCAGTACCCATATGCCTGATCTCTATCATTTCCCAGGACCCTGCAACTAAGAACAACCTGTACAGCACCTCCTATATGGGATAGGTGAGACAGGTTGCTTCATGCATGGACTACAGGTGGAGGGGGCAAACCACCACACTTATCACTGGCTCTACAGATGATCATAGCTTGCTAACACTAGGAGTCCCTGAACAGGTACCACCTGTGGTTCCAATCACCTCAGAGAAGGGCTTCACAATTTAACACTAGCTGTTGTGACTCTCACTACCCTGAAAACTAACACATCCTGCTGCTGCTACTGACAATTGCTCTGGCCAAGTGGTAAATCTGCCTAGAGCTCATTTCTACTTCCCAGGGCCCTGCAACTAGCAGTAGCCAATGACACCTTCCTGCAGGTCCTTGCTGCTATTAAGAGCCCAGAGATCAGGCAGCAACTGCTGGCCCTACCAACTGCTTCATTTTCCCTGAAAATACACGGAGCACCAGGGAGATAACAGCCTGCTCACACTGAAGAAAGAGCCACCAAATATTCAAACTCCCACACCAAAAATAAATAGTAACCCCACCAAAAAATACAAACGGGTGCTATTGCCTAGAAGTAGCTTTACAAGACTACAGTGTGGCTTCCCCAAAATATCAGAAAAAGAAAACCATAAGCAAGATGAAGAAGCTCAGAAACCATTCCCAGTTAAAGGAACAGGAGAAGTCATCTAAAGCAAAATGAAACAGACCTCTGCAGTCTGACAGAAATGGAGTTTAGAAGGGAGGTAGTGAAAACACTTGAGGAATTAAAGCTGCATATCAAGGAATTAAGAGAAGACACAAACAGCAATGCAGACTCCCTTAGAAAGGAACTAGAAAATATAAGGAGGAGCCAAGAAAAGCTAGAAAACTCATTTGCAGAGATGCAAACTGAGCTAAAGGCAATAAAGAGCAGTTTGAGTAATGAAGACGAATGAAATAGTGACGTGGAAGATAGAATACTGGAAATCACCCAATCAGGACAGCAGACGGAAAACCAGATGAAAAAACATGAAAGCAATATAAGAGATCTATGGGACAATATAAAAGATCTATGGGACAATATAAGGCAGCTCAATCAACACATAATAGGAATTCCAGAATGAGAAGAAAAAGTAAAGGGGATTGAAAATATATTTGAAGAAACTATGTCTGAAAACTTTCAAAATCTGAAGGAATCTGACATCAAGATACAGGAAGCACAGGGAGCCCCAAACAAGTTGAACCCAAATGGACCCACAACAAGGCATATTATATTTAAAGTTGCAAAAAAATAAAGATAAAGAGAGGATCCTAAAGTCAGCAAGAAAAAAGCAAAGTGTTAATGATAAGGGATCCCAGATAAGGCTATCAGCTGATTTATCTACAGAAACGGTACAGGCCAGTAGGAAGTGGCAAGATATATTTAAAGTACTGAAAGGCAAAAATTTGCAATCTAGAATATTCTACCCAGCAAGAATATCATTTAAAATAGAAGGGGAAATAAAGAATTTCTCCAACAAACGAAAGCTAAATGTGTACAGCAATACTAACCCCTTTCCAAAATAAATACTGAAAGGGTTCCTATAAAAAAACAGTAATAAGTAAGAAATAGAATGGAGGAAACCATAAATGGAAATCAATCATTCAAATAAGCCAGATCTAAACATGAAGATGCTAAAAAAAATTAATAAAAGACAACAAAATCATACATTATGAGGAGGGAAAATAAGAACATATAGTAGGAGATTTTAACACTCCACTCATATCAATGGACAGATCCTCTAGGCAGAAAATCAGTAAGGCAACAGAGATCCTAAATTACACAATAGAAAAGTTAGGCCTAACACATTTTCAAGACATAACATCTAAAAACAGCAGAATATGTATTCTGCTCAAGTGCACATGGAACATTCTCAAGAACAGATCACATACTGGGGCACAAAGCTAACCTCAACAAATTTAAGAGTATAGAAATTATTTCAGGTATCTTCTCTGGCTACAAAGGCATGAAACTAGAAATCAAACACAGGAAAGGAAATGAGAAAAAGCACACTACGTGGAGACTAAGCAACATGCTATTAAAATATGAATGGGTCAATGCGGAAATCAAGAAGGAAATTAAAAAATATCTCAAGACAAGTGATAATGAAGAAACAACCACTCCATATATATGATAGGATGCTGGAAAAACAATGCTCAGAGGTAAATTCATAGCAATACAGGCCTTCCTCAAAAAAAGAAGAAAAATCTCAAGTCAACAACTTAAACCAGCACCTAAATGAATTAGTAAAAGAAGGACAAAAAAAAAACTAAAGTCAGCAGAAGGAAGGAAATCATAAAGATCAGAGAGAAAATCAACAAATAGAGATCCGAAAAGCAATAGAAAAAAAAATCAATAAAATCAAGAGCTGGTTCTTTGAAAAGGTAAACAAAATTGAAAAAAACTCTGACTAGTCTCACCAGGAAGAGGAGAGAGAAAACCCAAATAAAGACAATAAGAAATGAAAAAAGAAAAGTCAAAATGTATATTACAGAAATAAAAAAAAACATCAGAGAATACTATGAACAATTGTATGCCAACAAATTTGACAACCTAAAAGAAATGGACAACTTTCTAGAGACTTACACCCTGCCAAAATGGAATCAAAAAGAAATAGATCAACTGAATAGACAAATCACTAGAAATGAAATTGAATATGTCATAAAAACACTCTCTACAAATAAAGGGCCAGCCATCAGGATAGATGGCTTCACAGGTGACTTCTCCCAAACATACAAAGAGGAACTCATACCCATCCTCAAACTTTTCTAAAAGGTTGAAGAAGAAGGAACACTGCTAAAGACATTCTATGATGTCAACATCACCTTATATCCAAAACCAAAAACACCATGAAAAAAGAAAATTATAGACCAATATCTTTGATGATTATAGATGCAAAAATTCTCAACAAAATTTTAGCCAACCGAATCCAACAACTTATAAAAAAGATCACACACCACAACCAGGTGGGATTCATCCCAGGTGCACAGAGATGGTTGAACATATGCAAATCAATCAACATCGTAGACCACATTAATAAAAGAAAAGTCAAAAAACACATAATCATCTCAATAGATGCAGAAAAAGCATTTGACAAAGTCCAACATCCATTCATGATCAAAACTCTTACCAAAGTGGGGATACAAGGGACATTCCATAACATAATAAAACCCACAGCATATATGATACTCAATGGAGAAAAGCTGAAAGCTTTCCCACTAAAATCTGGAACAAGTCAAGATTGCCCACCCTCACCACTGTTATTCAACATAGTATTGGAAGTCCTAGCTACAGCAATCAGACAAACAACAGAATAAAAGACATCCAAATAGGAAGAGAAGAGGTAAAAGTGTCACTATATGCAGATGACATGATACTATATATTAAAACCCCAAGGACTCAACCCCAAAATTATTTGAACTGATCAACAAATTCAGCAAAGTAGCAGGATATAAGGTTAACCTTCAGAAATCAATCACATTTCTGTATACTAACAATGAAATATTAGAAAAAGAATACCAAAATACTTTACCTTTTAACATAGCACCCCAAAAAATGAAATACCTAGGAATAAACTTGACCAAAGAGGTGAAAGACTTATATGCTGAGAACTACAAAACATTAATCAAGGAAATCAAAGATACAAAGAAATGGAAAGATATTCCATGCTCAGGGGCCGGAAAAATTCATATTGTAAAAATGGCCATACTACCCAAGGAAATCTACTGATTCAATGCAATCCCTATCACATTACCCACTGCGTTCCTCACAGAACTGGAACAAACAATCCAAAAATTTATATGGAATCTCAAAAGACCCAGAATCACCAAAGCAATTCTGAGGAACAAAAACCAAGCAGGAGGCATAACTCTCCCAGACTTCAGGCAATATTACAGAACCTCAGTAATCAAGACAGTGTGATACTGGTACCAAAACAAACATACGGACCAATGGAACAGAATAGAGAACCCAGGAATAAACCCAGATGCCTACGGTCAATTAATCTTTGACAAATGAGGCAAAAGTAAAAAATGGGGAAAAGACAGTCTTTTCAGTAAGTATTGCTTGAAACCTGGACAGCTGCATGCAAGTCTATGAAATAAGAACACACTCTTACACCATGAACAAAAATAAACTCTAAATGGCTTAAATATAAGACAAGACACCATTAAACTCCTGGAAGAAAACATTGGTAAAACATTCTCTGACATCAGCCTCACAAATATTTTCTCAGATCAGTCTCCCAAAGCAAGAGAAATAAAAGCAAAGATAAAACAATGGGTCCTAATCAAGCTGAGAAGCTTTTCAACAGCCAAGGAAACAAAAGAAAACTAAAAGACAGCTTACAGAATGGGAGAAAATAGTGTCAAATGATGCAACTGACATGGGCTTAATCTCTAAAATATACAAACAACTTATGCAATTCAACAGTAAAAAAGCCAACATCACAACTGAAAAACAGGCAAAAGACCTGAATATATATCTCTGAAGAAGATATGCAGATGGCCAACAAGCCCATGAAAAGATGCTCATCAGTAATTATTAAAGAAATGCACATCAAAACTACCACAAGATACCATCTCACACCAGTCAGAATGGCCATCATTAATAAGTCCACAAACAACAAATGCTGGAGGGGGTGTGGAGACAAGGGAACCCTCCTGCACTGTTGGTGGGAATGTAAGCTGGTACAACCACTATGGAAAACAGTATGGAGGTACCTTAGAAAACTTTACATAGAACTACCATATGACCTAGCGATCCCACTGTTGGGCACATATCCGGACAAAAGTTTCCTTGAGAAAGACACTTGCACACGCATGTTCATTGCAGCACTATTTACAGTAGCCAAGACATGGAAACAACCCAAATGTCCATCGACAGATGATTGGATTAGGAAGATGTGGTATACATACACAATGGAATACTACTCAGCCATAAAAAAAGAATAAAATAATGCTATTTGCAGCAACATGGATGGAATTAGAGACCCTCATATTGAGTAAAGTAAGTAAGAAGAAAGACAAATACCGTATGACAAATACCAAAAGACACATACTTATATCTGGAATCTAATAGACTGCACAAATGTACCTTTCTACAGAAAAGAAAAACACTAACTTGGAAAACAGACTTGTGGTTGCCAAGAGGGTGGAGGAGGGAGTGGGGTTAATATTTGTAGACTATTGCCTTTGGGATGGAAAAGCAAGGAGATCCTGCTGTATAGTACCATGAACTATGTCTAATCACCTGTGACGAGTCTATATATGTATGTGTAACGGGGTCACCACATTGTGCAGCTGGAAAATTGACAGAAATATGTAAACTAGCTATAACTGAAAAATAAAAAAATTAAAAATCAGTGTAAGTGTGCTTTATATTATTGTTCAAATGTAAGTGCATCTGAGAACACAAAAAATAAAGTTTAAATATACATGTGAGTTTTCTGAGATATGAGGGAAAACAGGTATTATTTGTGGAAACAAATTATAAACACAGATTTGTAACATTCAGTCTTTCAAGGATATTTGGGTATTTGCTTTGGGTCAGATACTATGTAGTCATTAAAATATCAGTCATCAAAAACAAATCAGGAAAAAAAAAAGAACCTTAAAGTAGGAGGCAACAAATTGTAGGTTACCCCACAGACTGTTTTTTTCTGCAATAGGGTAAAAGTATTATAGGTTGGGATTAGTAAAGAAATATTTATAATTCAATTCTCATTTGCATCTATTTTTCCTAAATCTTGAAGCTGGCTAGAGACTTGTCTAAAAGACCAAAAATTTGACATAAATACATGTGTGAATACATACACATGCCTAAAGCATGACAACTTCCTAATATGGTACTCTCTAAGGAGGCAGCATTATCTGGTAGAAAGAGTAATGATTCGGGATTCAGATAGAATTGGGAGTGAATTTCACCTGAGCCATTATCTAGCTGGATGACAAGTCACCATCCCTTTGAGCTTGACTGGTCCTATCTTTTGAGTGATTTGTTGTAATTGGAAATTGTTCAAATGGGGTCGATGTGTACACAGTAACTGATCTAGGTACTTAAATAAATAAATAATAATAACTACTATTCACTGAGTAGGTACTTTATAAATCATTTAAAAGTCGTGAAAAACTTCTTTCCTTGAGAAATAAAATTTCTTCAGCTCAAATCACAAAGTGAATTATAGTTTTTAAACATTTTAAATTCACAAATAATTGTACATGATTAATGACCATTGACAAGATTAAAAAAATCTAATCAATTATTCTCCCTAGGATCCAAAAGTTAATTTAAAAAATATTGGTTATTCAAAACTAAATTCATTTAAGTGTAGGAACTGTTTTTCTATATTAGCAGCTTTCGCCTTTATTCTAATTGAATATCTGTTTAAAAGTAAAGGACTTAGAAAGCTTACTCTTCTGTGCTATAAAATACAGCTCTTATACTTTTAATCCCTGAGATCAAAGACTAAAGCTTAAATTATAGATACTCATAGATACTATAACAAAGTCATCTATATGCCTACATCATTTTACTTTAGACTTAATTCAGTTCTTAGAATCAGAAATCAAATAGTTGTATAGGATAAAAATTTGTCCAAGAAATGGATTTAAAGGATCTAACTTTTCCCTTTCATATTGGTGATACTGCCATGTGATGTCTCTTTGTAATTCATCCTGTATTACAATGTGACATTTTTGTTGTATGATTTTCTCTTGCAAATGTTTGCATTAATCTAAGTTTATATGCTGAAATCTTTTCTCCTCAATAAGATTACATGATTCTTGGTTAAAAAAAATAAAATGCCCTGTCTTAAACACTCTCCCGGTCGCAGCCCCTAAGTTCACGTAGCACATAATATACATGCACAGCAGGGGCACAGTGTATAATTTATTCAGTGTTTGGCTTATTATTTCACTCATCTCCACACTCCTCTCCATCTCTTCATGCTGATTTGTTTCTGCTCTGTAACCCCTGTTCTCCAATTTGACCTCCCCATCATAGTCTCTGTTTTATCAAATTCCCTCCTCATTTGAAATCAAGTCAGGTCCTTCTGTTTACTTTCCACTTACACTATGCCTGCAAATGCCTATCAGGTACACTTATACCTAGATTATTTATGCTGGGGCTGTAATGCATTTCACAATACCATATGCATCAAAGATGCTTCCCAGAGCAAAACTCTTTCCCATTTTATTACATCCACTCAATTTTGCAAGCCCATAACTCCTCCCCATTGTCATTTCCGCAATCATGCCAGGGAGGACACTGACTGTATGAAAATTTTATAGGATGCCTCTGTCTAGTCCATTTTTTAGTTAATCAGTTTTTTTTTTTTCTGCTAGTCCCTGGTAATCATCACTCACTCCGTATTTTCTTCTGCTTTTGAGAATTTTTTCAGGTTCCTCCCCCTTTAATTTAAATTCAGTTCATTTAACACATGAGCCTCTCCTCATGGACATTTTAATACACTGTTCCACGAGCCAAGAAAATGTTTTGAAACACAAGCAGGCAGCATCAACCACATTAATAGAGAGTAGGATTCATTGTCGGTTTTTCTGTACCTAAGTAATGCAATGATTACAAAGGTAGTTTGGAACTAACCTGTGAGAATTGCTTTATCTGTTAGATTACACTCATCTGTCATAGTGACAATCAGTAAGAGTTTAACTTTCAGCATATCCCTGGTCTTACTAGACCTCAGTTTCCTTGTATATACATAAGGGAATGAGGAAGGGGCTAGAGGACTTATCCTTATTTGACGGTACTACCCAAACAGTGTCTGTCATTCAGTTGCAGGATATACAACAGTTTTCTCTACTGACAATCTGTTTATGACACAATTATTCAATGGTGAGAGAAGAGATTTTATAAAATTCTCACTGGAAGAATCCGAATGTAGAGCAATGGGATAGTTTTAGGTAGGTGTTAATTTGAGGGTTTAATTTCAAGTGAAGTATCTCAAGCCAAGGGTAAGGATGTATCTCCTACCTGAGCAGCCATAAGAGAGGCAGTGAAATTTGATAGAACTTGCTTCCGAGATACAGCTGCCAAAGCCACATCTTTGTACCATATCTGGCCCATGAACATTTCCCAGGGCAAATACTCAAGAAAGGACTGAGCATCCGTTTTCATGCTATTGACAGATGCCATGCATACTTGATTGAAAAGTAAATCAAAATTGTCTTTAAAATAAACTATTTCCAAATCTAAAAAATACATAACTGAACTCAAAAAGTACAAATATACATATGGGATAATTAAACTATTTTAAATTATTTTTGTCCAGAAAAACTTTGGGATATATGGTCACTGTGAGAGTCCCTTCTCTTTCCATCAAATCCACCCATTGGAATGTGCATGTGAACTTCCCAAGAAGCAATCTCAAATAAAGGGACTTTAGGACTAATCATATTTAGTAAGGACAATCTGTTTTCCTGTTTATACCTGGAGGGAGGAAAAAAAAAATCAGACCTAAATGGACTGATCCAGAATTAAATACCTTACACATTTATAATATAAACAATTGCACCTTGTTAGTGATCTATGTGACACATTTAACCACACTATTTTTTGAAAGTACACTTGTGAATTCACGTGGCTTTTTGAGAAGACTGTTAACCAGAGGCTGGTTGGAGAGGATTTCTATTTTGATGCATCTTTGTTAAAAAGACTTGAATTTAGACATATCTAGAGAGTGCCACCTTGTGGACAAAAGGCAGTAGAGCTAGGTAGAGGAAAGGTCATATATGAAATGTAATCCTCACTGTCTGTTTGTTCCTGACGGCTGTCTTTATTCTAATTATGACAATCCAGATATTTCTTAAGTCATACAGAGATCATGATCTAAGAGAAAGTGGTGCAGACTGACCTAAAGATTACAGGGAAACAATTTTTCCCCAGTTTCAATATCATTATGTAGGGGAAAATACACTACATTATGTGAAAGAGGAAACATGTGTCTACATTGATATAAAATGCCACTTTGGTAGCATCCATAAAATACAGAGACAAATAAAAGCAAGTATTATTTAAAATAAAAATACTAGGTTCACCTTCTACCTCCACATTTTGGTTAGTCAGTTTACCTTCGATCCCACATAACTATTTAATAATTAATTTTCAGGTACATGGATTCTAAAACTCAGCAGACACACTGAAGATTTCTTATTGAGGGAGAATGTGGTTCTCGAAAATACACAGAAGTTTTTATTGGTGGCAGCCTCTCATTCTCAAGCACCATGTTAACGTAATGCAAAGTTAAGTGCAAAAAAAGAACACATCTCAATTCTGGGGGATACCTGGTTTGATCCACATTGTTATAATTGGCAAACACTGGACTGTCTTTGACTCTAGAATGATAAACTGGAAAGAAATTAAACCAAACCAAACCCTTCCAAATAAATATTAGCATTACTGTTAATATCTACAGTTGTTCATATTTGTCTCATTTGTATACCTTACATTCACCTCTTCATACATGACTGCTTTAACCTCTTCAGAAGAAAGAGGATTTGGATACAAGGACTATTTTTAGTAATTACTATAAATAAATCAATTTCTTCCTGGTTTACCAACTACTTTATGAATTCTGATTAAAGGGATTGTGAATAAGTCTGTGAAACTCCATTCCAACCCCAGATAAAAATATCTGGAGGTGGTTAATTCATCTCACAAAAATTGCTGTCTTAATTCCATGTCTTTGAAATGCCCACACTGATGTCCTCTCCTGACAGATACCCTAACACTAAACGACTGAACACCCATGTCTCTACTTGTCCTGGCCAAATCCCAGAGGTAACTGTCTCAAGGGAAAGAGCCAGAGAAGGCAGTTTAGTTAAGAAACACCTTCCAATGCCCTTGATGGTTCTCCTTTGTTTCTTTCCATCTCTTCCATGGGGTTACCCTTGACTTATTCAGCCCTCTTCCACTTCCCTCCTCTTAAATATCCTTAAATCTTCACCACACGATTAAACTCCTATAACATTGTGTTTCATCCTCCAATTGTTTTACAAGGGTTCATCTTGATTCCTCACTCTGTGGTGAGAAACTTGAGAAAAGGGATGATAGATCTGTTTTTTTCTAAGTCCTTCACAACACCCATCATAGGACTTAACACAGACAGTAATCCATAAATATCTTAAAATAGAATGAATTTGGAGAAAGTGGCAGAGTGGTAGCTTGGCTCTGTTTAATATATGGGGAAATGACTTTGAAGGCCTGAAGAAATGCTTTTCAAGTTTGAAGATATTTCTAGGTTAGAAGTGAGAGCTCATGGGGGAGAGGGACAGATATGCATTCACTTAAATGACTGTGCATAGAAAAATATTAGAGAAATGAAAAATGACTGTGTGAAAATTTAGCATGGAAGAACTGCCTGCCTGGGATGAGTCAGTAAATACCCAGAACGGACATCTGAACTGGAAGAGAAGGGCACTCTGGAAACAGGAGGCATGTGCAAAGCTACGGAATAGAGGTTGACCCAGAATTATCTGAAGAATCATGCATTCAGATGGCAGAAATGTAGGTTGGGACATGGGCCTTGAGAAATGCTACTACAAGTGAGGTAAATTAAATATAGGTTGTAAACATCCTTATTTATCTTATAAAATAACTACAATTCTACCCATGGATACTGTCCATCTCAGTCTTCTCCTTTCTATTTCCCATGCCACCCCTCTAAAGTACCTCTTTCTGTCTTGAATGAAAGATTAAAATGACCACCTAAGTAGTTTTCCCATCCCCAGATTTTTTTCCATATAAATCAAACCTTCAGTTAGTGGAATCATTTTTAAGCCAATTGTGGTTTGCTAGTTCCTACCAAACTGAGAATAACCTCTCCGGCAGTAAGTGCTCTCTACAACAGGATGATGACCAAAAACGTCCTGCATCATCTACACTACACCTTATGGTAAAGTCAAATCCAATTTCCTCTGGCTCCCAAAAATATTTCCGTTTTTGGAAGTTATTCATGTTTTCCAATTACTCAAACTTATCATTTTGCTTCAAGTGCCTTCCTATCTGCCTACCAAATTCTACCTCCTTCAAGTCCCACCTTGAGTGAAATGTCCTCAAAAAACTATTAACCCACTAAACTATATGACTTCTTTAAATCTCACAAGCCTTCATTATAAGTACAACCACTTGACATATATCTTCTGTCCTATATAATAGTTACTTGTGTTCTTGTTATTTCATGCTCACACTCTCTCTCACCTTGTTCTCTCCTTGAAGAAAAAGATGTGGATTATAGTCATCTTTGCATACCTGAAAGCCCTCTGCTATTACCTTGCTGATGCCAATTTTTAGCATTGTGCAGTTCCCTTTGCTTGTTTTTGCCCTTGGTCTTTGTGTGATGTGCACTAGACTGACACTGAGGCTATCTTGCAGGATTGGACACTTTATCCTCCAAAGAGCCCATATTTGGCAGATTGTCATCTATACATGCAATAAAATAAGGTGAAAAAAATGAACTAGGGGGGCTCACAGAATTGCTAAATGTGAGTTCATTACAGAAGTAACATGATTCTACCATCCAAATTGAAATATGTAATTTGGTGTAGACTTTGAGCCTTATCTCACAGGTTTGGTCAGTGGGTTAAAATGATTTCCTAGAAAATCACATGTACATGTGTATCTTTGATGGAAGGGGATGAGGGCCATCCTTGAGGTCCAGAGGTGGGTAAGTCCAGTGACAATCCTAATCGGGGCCCATAGGCTGAAAAAGAAAATGGTCCATGGAGCCCTCTTTAAGAAAAGAGAAGTAATTGATTTTCTTTATGGTTATAAACATTTCTTGTGGAAAATTTGGAAAACAGAGAAATAAATCAATACAGAATTTTTAACATCATTATGACTATGTTATTTGAGATTATACTACATAACTGAATTATCTTTTCAGCTAACAATGTGTCAGAAAGTTTTCTCCATGTCATTAAACAATCTTAAAAATAGTATCTGAATAGTACTAGACACTATACATCACAACTTAACCAATTGGGTGAATCTACTTTACAATATTTCTAGGTTTGCAACAAGGGGTAAATAATCATTTGTATTTTCTTAATTGAATTAAATGGAAAGCAGTTGTTATGGGGAAACCACCATGACCATGGCTGCCTAGCCCACCCCAAATTTACCTCAAAATGATTTAGTATCATCTGGAGAATATTGCACAAAATTTTTATCTCATATTCTGGAAACATCACCACTCAAAGCACATGATATGAAGGGCTGATTGGGTGTGTACTGAAATAACTTTGTCAGTTCTATTCTTCTTCTGTAGTGAAATAACTATTACCTTCAAAGGCAAACAGCTCAAAGCAGAGACTTCCTGGGGAAGAAAGGGCACATCTATTTTCATATGAATCACCAGCTACTTTACCAAGATGGGGCCACACACAGGAAAGCAAGAGGCATTTGCTGGGGACGTCACTGGAAAAGTGAAAATTTATCTCAATGACATTAAATTCCCTCCTCTGAGTGTTTCTTTTCCAGAAAGTATATGTATATATGTATGTATACACATACATACACAAAAGGCATGAGGTGGGCTTTGTGTCAGCCATCCATGGGGTCTATTCCACAGTTTTATCTCCACGAAGATGTTATTTACAATGTGCAGTTGTTAATATCCACTTTCAGTAATCAGTGTGGGCCTTGTAAGCTAACAACAATAACAACATTATCCTTAAAATTGATGAGGGAAGCATAATAATTAATATATTTTTCCAGAGCTTGCCAGGAGAAGTTTTTTTTTTTTTTTTTGTATGTGTAATGAAATGTCAATTCTATGTGCATGTGGATACTAAGGAAACATATCTTTAGGTGGAAGGGGCTCAAGAAACAGCTAAAAAGAGACACAACCTCAAATTTATCCTATTAATAAATTTTATGATTCCTTTAACGTCCTAAGATGAAATCTTATATATGTTAGATAAAGATACATATAGATATAGATGTATAGAGAGGATTATATGCACAAACATAAAATTAAATACTTAACCAGAAGCAAAATATAAAACTGTATTAAGGGCTTAATGTACATTGTGTGATTTAATTTAGAAACCCATTGGGAACTATCATTTCTCTCATTCTCCGATCCTGGGTTGACTACTGTCTTACACCCAGCCTATCTAAAGCTAAAGACCATGTTATCATCCTAGCCTTATTGTTGCTGCTATTGCTACCAGCAATAGGATCAATGCTTTATTTATCCTATTTGTGGTATCATACTTTATTTCACACTTAGCATGTACTTGTTGAGTGTCTATGTTATGCATTAAGCTAAGCAATCAATATGTGTTATCTTTTTTAAACGCTGGGGTCCCCTTAAGACTCAAGTCTGTTGGATATTTCTTCTTTGTTTTTTGTTTGTGTGACTGATTTTCTTTGTGGGGGAGAAACTTCCCTTCCCAGGTCCATTAGGTTCATGTAGAGCTGCAGACCCAAGGAAGTTGCTCCCCTTGATGTAAGGACAGACATGGGACCTAGACTATCACATTGAGATCCTTTCTCTCTCAGAAATTTGAACAACATATACAGAGAGATGGAATGCAGTTGGAACCAGTCATCTGTTCAGAAATACCCAGCTCTGTTATGCTCTTGCTTTTCCCAACAATGTTCAGTTGCTTAGTTCTTTCTTCGGTTCTGTGAGCTACAGTAAACTTATCTTTTGTTGCATCCTTTCAATAAAATTAGTCACTTTGATTCTGCTTCTTGCATTCAAATTACTACCCTCCAACACACTGATGAAGACACTGAGATTTGGAGATGAATCCACAATAGCAAGATGTGGAGAGAACCATCCCAGAAGCTCACCCAACTATAGTTAGGATTTAAATGCACCCAGAGAGGCTCTCTGGAGATTTCTGCCTCCTGTGCTGAATATGCAGTGAGGCACAGTGTGTTAAGAAATGTGAACTAGAGATCCCCATACTAAGTCAGAAAGACAAATACCATATGATATCACATATAAGTAGAATCTAAAATATTACACAAATTAACTTAATCTACAAAACAGAAACATACAGGTGAGGAGAACAGGGTTGTGGTTGCCAAAGGGGATGGGTTTACAAGAAGGATGGACAGGAAGGTTGGTGATAGCAGATGTAAGCTATTTTACTTGGAGGGGATAAACAACAAAGTCCTACTGCATAACATAGAAAAGTATATTCAGCACCCTATGATGAACCATAATGGAAAAGAATATTTTAAAAAAGAATGCATATACATATATACAACTAAATCACTTTGGCATACAACATAAATTAATATAACACTGTAAATCAATTAAATTCAATTTAAAAAAAGGAAAAGAGAATTTCCCATCGTGGTTCAGTGGTAACAAATCCAACTAGTATAAATGAGAATGAGGGTTCCATCCCTGGCCTCGCTCAGTGTATTATGGACTCCACATTGCCATGAGCTGTGGTGTAGGTCACAGACATGGCTCAAATCTGGTGTTGCTATGGCTGTGGTATAGGACTGCAGCTGTGGCTCCAGTTGGACCCCTGGCCTGGAAACTTCCATATGTTGCAAGTTTGGCCCTAAAAATCAAAAGAGAGAGAGAGAAAGAGAAAAAGAAAGAGAGAAAGAAAGAAAGGTGCAAAAGATGAAAAAGAAAGAGAGAAAGAAAGAAAGGTGCAAAAATTTCCCAGAGGCAAATTTTTCCCTCCAAGCCTTAAGCCTTTGTCTTGTAAAGAAACAGTGCTTAGCTTCCTGTTTGAAACTCTGTTTCCATAGGAATGCACAAAGGCTTTTGTGCTACAGTAATCCCTGGTGAAACTGACTATATCGATACATGTTGGCCTTTTATGTGTATACATTTCAAATACAAGGTCCTTTCTCAGGTCCACACACAGGGCCTGGTACAGATGGAGCCCCCCATGACTCACTAGGAGGCCTATTCAAAACAGACAGTTCTTAATTAAAACAGAGAAGGCTTGTTCATGCTTCCTCTTTTCTTCACTCATTTCTCCTTTGGAAATAGCAAATTGCTTGTTCCTCTATGAAGCTCTGCATGAGTTCCCACTACTCTATGTGACTTTCCACTATAAAACTGTTAACTGGAGCCAGAAACAAAAACAGATGAATTGGACCTGAGGGAATGTCACAATGAGTTGTGCTCTCAGACATTCTCATTACTTTAATTACATAAAAAAATATAAATACTTTGGCATGGTAGGAATCTCATTCCTCAGCCTCATGACAACGGTGGCTGAGAATAATGGATCCAAATTCTCTTACTAATAGATTGCCCTAAATTACATATGTATACATTTTTTTTCCTGGAAGTAGTCCCATTAACATTTGTGTGTATAGGGTATATGTCCTTGGAAGTGGCTGAGATCTAGTTTTGGACACCGAAGGCATTAGGACAGGAAGTGGAGATATTAATTACAAGCCCACTATGTACCATTCTTCCATTCAATGATGAACTATCATGTAGTTACTTTGTGCCAGGCACTGTTCTAAGCACCAGGTATTCAAAAGTGGAAAAACAAAGTCATTGCTCTCCTGACACTCTTCTGGCTGGGGCTGGAAACACAGGAGAAAACAATAACCAAATATACTGACACCCACTTTTTCCTAGATGTTTAAAAAGAGAGAAAGATAAAGATCTAGGTATGACCATTCCAGGAAGATAAAAGAAATTATAAAAAGGCCCCAAACTGTGCTCCAGCTTGACACGTTCAAGGCAGGTGAGTAAGGTGGGCTGAACACGTGAACTAGCATCATATTTGTCAGCTTAGCTCTGCCACTTACTAGCTGTGTGCCCTTAGAAGAACCGCTTCATGCCTCTTAACTTCTGTTTCTACATCATTATTTGTGGCTAATAATGCTTCCCTTACAAGATTTGTAAAGTTACATTGTGGAACATATATTGACAATTTATTGCCTGGCAACCATAAAAATCAAAATAAATGATATTAGCTGTCTCTAACTTTGTTACTTTTAATTTATAATATCTTCTCCTGTGTTTGACCATATCCTGTACACCAAAGAGTGCCATATCAAAAAACACTCCACCCATCACACTCCCATCTTTCCTTTTCTTTAAATTATAGTTGATTTATAATGTTCTGTCCATTTCTGCTCTACAGCAAAGTGACCCAGTCATACATTATTTTTATCATTTTATCTCCTTTTATATTATATCCCAAGAGATTGGATACAGTTCCCTGTGCTACAGAGTAGGAACTCATTACTTATCCATTCTAAATGTAATGGTTTGCATTTACTAACTCCAAATTCTCCCAATCCACCCTGCCATCTTTTCTGTCAGCCTGTCTAAAGTGTCGTTATTCTTGGTATCTCCTAAACAACATATATTTGACCATGTCAGTTAAATAAGTATTAAATATATTATATATAATATAAATTATATTGGTATTATGTATTAATATATGAAAATTACATACAATTTATAAATTATGTATATAATTCATAAGGATAAATTAGATATAATTTATATAGATAAATTAAAATTATATCTATATATAATTGTTCTCAACTTGAATTTGCATTGTCTTCACTAGCATTTAGATACAGCCTACAAGGTTTTGCAGGTTTGGTGCTCTCAAGGTTTTCTGGCATGGGAATGGGTCTGGAAAGTAACACCTGTTCCAGGGATATAGCAAGATATTAATATAGAAAAATAATTTAAAAGATATGGAAAGAGCTGAAATACCAAACATAAGGCAACTTAGAAATTAGCAGGTACAACAAGTCACCATCACCCTTAGGCTACAGGGACAAAGGGAGGAAGAGGAAACGGAATATCTAGAGCTCAAGAGACAAACAACAAATGCTGGAGGGGGTGTGAAGACGAGGGAACCCTCCTGCACTGTTGGTGGGAATGTAAGCTGGTACAACCAATATGGAAAACAGTATGGAGGTACCTTAGAAAACTATACATAGAACTACCATATGACCCAGCAATCCCACTTTTGGGCATATATCTGGACAAATCTTTCCTTGAAAACGACACTTGCACACGCATGTTTATTGCAGCACTATTTACAATAGCCGAGACATGGAAACAACCCAAATGTCCATCGACAGATGAATGGATTAGGAAGATGTGGTATATATACACAATGGAATACTATTCAGCCATAAAAAAGAATAAAGTAATGCCATTTGCAGCAACATGGATGGAATTAGAGACCCTCATATTTAGTGAAGTAAGTCAGAAGGAGAAAGACAAATACTGAAAGACACATACTTATATCTGGAATCTAATAGACTACACAAATGAACCTTTCTACAGAAAAGAAAATCATGGACTTAGAGGACAGACTTGTGGTTGCCAAGAGGGTGGCGGAGGAAGTGGGATGGTATGGGAGTCTGGGGTTAATATTTGTAGACTATTGCCTTTGGGATGGAAATGCAAGGAGATCCTGCTGTGTACACTGGGAACTATGTTTTGTGACAAATCCATATATGTATGTGTTACCAGGTCACCACACTGCAGTTGGAAAACTGACAGAAATCTGTAAACCAGCTATAATTTAAAAATTAAAAAAAGATAAAAATATTCAACATTAAAAAACAAAAAAAAGAGAGAGAGACTTGCTGTCTCAAGAGGGCATAAATGATGAGAAGTGGGGCCAAAGAGAGAGAAGATGTCAAGCGAGGGTAGGACACAGCCCTACTAGGAACAACACGAGAAAACACAGAGAGTGAAAAGTAATCTAGGTTCTTCTTTCTCCCTTCCTCCAAGGTCTTGTTAGTGTTTACAAGACCTTGGCTAAACCTACCTGGAGGCCAGAGGGAAAGGGACTCTGGAATACACAGTTTGCAGAGATCAATGGTTTGTAATATGCAGTGGAGCAGAGGATGCGCAGGAAACGTACATGAGCACCAACAAGCCAAAGGAATAGCATGGGAAGAGACACCAGGGCTGCCACACTTACAGTGTACATCACGACTGGATTATTCAGCTGTGGCATTTATGCAACTCATTCAGGCACCTTGGGAGGTGAATAGATACCTAGGAAGCAGTTTATCCTCAAATAAGAGTCAGATATTGATTCTTGTCTGAGGGGAGGGGTAATTTGGGAGACTACATATTGCTAGTCACTCAGTTTCCCCTTCCAGCCTGAGCTTAGCCCCAAGATATAAGCTTGAGCCTTAGGAAGGCGAGTTTGCAAACCAAAACTGGAACAGCTGACTAATTAAAATCTGCAATGCATAAGGAGATTTGAGCAGCCTTGATGTTGCGTTATAAACCCACAATATGACACAAGGGTACATTCAAGAGATTATTTCAGTGATAGAAAAAATTAAAGGGATTTTTGTCATAATAAGTACTAACCACTCCTGGAGTAATAGAAATGACTGTTTTCTATAGATACCATAATGCTTCAGACCTTGACTGCTAGACACCCAAGTGCAGGTATCAACTACATCTGCGGTAGCACAAGTAGTTTTATTAGATTCCAGCTGTAATTCCCACATTGTTATATGAACCAGAACCTGAATGTCAGACTGCCGCTTTGAATTGGATCAAGAAGGGGGAAAAAAGGTAGGAATATTAATATACCTGATAGAACTACTCATAAGCCCAAAATAATACATATTATAAATATGTTAATATGCATATATGCATGATATGTAAATATGCATCGTATGTAGTTATCTTCCATTGCACTTAAGACACTATAGCTTGATAGCCACGTCCTAATTTCAGAGATGCAAAAATAGGATAAAATGCATCTATAATTATTGAAACAGAGTCCACATCATTATACATATAATTACAACAAATGACTGAGTTATTTTATATCAAGTACTACTCTAAGTTTTTTTTTTGTTTGTTTGTTTGTTTTTCTTTGGGTGGGGGCCACACTCACAGCATTTGGAAGTTCCCAGGCTGGGGTCTAATTGTCTAATTGGAGCTGTAGCTGTCGGCCTAGCCACACCCACACCAGATCCCTGACCCACTGAGTGAGGCCAGGGATCGAATATGCATCCTCATGGATACTAGTCCGATTAATATCCACTGCGCCACAAAGGGAACACTCCTATTCTAGAGGTTTTATATTAATTGATTCTTAAAATAAATCTGGGGATAGAGAGTAGGTACTCCATTCATTTTCATTCTGAAGATGATGAAACTGAGATTAAGGAACTTGCCCATGGTTACAAAACTATTAAGTGCTGTAGGCAGGATTCAAACTGCAAACTCACATTCACATCCACATGTTTACCGTGCTTCCACGTGAGACACTTCTTGGGAACTTCCAAAAGTTGCTGGGGCTGGGAGAGATGATAAAGAGAGGATAATAATATCCCCTGAAAATAATAGGTAGGAAACAGACCTACTTAAGGTTTTTGTTTTGTTGTTGTGAACCAATAGATGTACCCATCTTATAAAAACACACACATACACACCCCATATGCACACAATGATATGGCATAAGGAAAGCCAGATTACATGTAGGTATTTCATCATATTTATCTCTGCATTCTGCTGTTGGACAATCTTACCTCTTACCATTATATATCCCAAGAGAGTTAACAGTAACCTGCATTTGAGTAACCAATAAATGTTTTCTCAGTGAGTAAATAAATTAAAATTTAAGCTGTTTTGTGTATGTTGGGGGGGGGTCTTATGGGTCCAGTGATTCTGGGCACAGCAGAATCTGAGAGACTGTTCCTAACTGTTCATAATCTAGATAATTAATATGATACAGTTAAACAGAAGATGATAATTAGAGAGTTGGATCTTTTTTAAATTATATTAGGGTATTGCCAAAAAAAAGGTGGTCTGTCCCATACATTTTTCACTAGCTAAAATGATAAAATATTGATTCAGAATTCACAATCCTTATAAGCAGTGCAGGTTTTTTTTTTTTTTTTTAATAATTAAATCGCATTTGTCAGTGGTCTTGTTTACTCCCTCCCCACGGCTGAGCAGAAATCTCGTGCTGCAAAGATGGGGACATCAGCTCAAATTCCTGTAATTACACGTCATGCTAAATATTAACTGTCTCTAAGTGCTTAGCTTCATTCCCAAAATGTTTTCTAAAGGAGAAATACAGTCGATTCTTTTTCTTCTAAGCCGACGTGAAAGCGGTTTTCTTTGGTATGTTCATTGCATGCATTCTTGTTTTTCCTTCTAATTAGCTCTAAAGGTCTTTGACTTCCAAAATACACTTATCTGAGAATTAATATTCAAAATGACATGTGGATAGTCTCTTAAAGGGTGAACGGAAACTTGAAAACCTCTCTCTGTCACCAGGCTGCTTTGTGAACCTGTGGTTCCCCGACTGGCCTCAGTTACCCTATTTGGAAAATGTAGGACTCCTTAAAGCCTCTTTTGACTTGAATAAATAACTCTTTTGAACCTAAGTCTCATTATTCTTTTAGTTCAGGCACTATGGTTCAAAAATATACTGTAGAACACGCAAGGTAGTAGAGACAGCATCGTAATCAATGAAAGAATTTGCTATTTCAATAGAAGAGATGTCAGTTTCGGTGTCTCTTGATTCCTAAAGAAATTCCTAGGAATTTCTGTGATATGATATTTGGTCTGCCTCAAAAGTAAACAAATTCCCATTTTAGCAAAAGGCTCAGTACATTCTGATGTACTAGCAATGATGACTAGAAATGGGCTAGTCATTTCAACACAGACGTTAAATTTTCCTTTTGTTTTTATATTCTACATGACTTTGGCAGTCATCTTAGATTCAGAGGGTAGGAACACAGATCATCATATAATCTTGGATGCTTACAATCCTATCCAATATGTCCATTGCCTAGATGCAATCTCAGAGGTAAGGAGAGATATATGTTTCAAATGAGATTTTCAGAATCAGGAGTTAAAAAATATTTTAGATCAAGCAGATAGGATGCTCTGGCTCTGGCCCCTAATCTTCTCTGAATGTATGCAGTTTCTTCTCTTCTTTCCTCTAATATTCCCAATCTTTGAAAACAAATACATTCTTGTAAATTGAGGTTTACATTTAATAGTGATAATCTATTAAGGGATTACAATCTACATTCTTACTTTCTCCCTTCATCTCTGATCCACTGAATTCAAAATGGGTCTGACTTTCTGGCCTTCATATATACATATGAAAAAAAAAAGGGGGGGATTCCCTTTGTGGCTCAGTGGTTAACGAATCCGACTAAGAACCATGAGGTTGCGGGTTCAATCCCTGGCCTTGCTCAGTGGGTTAAGGATCCGGCGTTGCCGTGAGCTGTGGTGTAGGTTGCAGACGTGGCTCGGATCCCACGTTGCTGTCACTGTGGCGAAGGCCGGCGGCTACAGCTCCTGTTAGACCCCTAGCCTGGGAACCTCCATATGCTGTGGGTGCGGCTCTACATAAAGGCAAAAAAAAAAGAAAAAGAAAAAAATATATATATCTATCTTACTATAAGTCACCTCAAATCCTTTGCAGGGGAAAAATTTTAATACATGCTCTGAGCTATTTCCTTAAGTAAATCATAGCTGCAAATGATGTACTACAGAAAATCCAACTGGGAAAATTTACAGGGACATTAATTATATCCCTAATTAATTAATCAACTTTCTGTATAAATAGTAATGTTTTAAAATAATCACCTTGAATACATCGTATTTGAAATACCACATTACTTTTCAACATGTGACATGAAAAAGCCTTATCACTGTCCTACTACTCATGCAAAAATTGATAAAGAATGATATCAACTTGCCCAAATAGGGTGAAGGGTGGAACTACTGAGTCAGCCAAGCAGACCTGGAGGCTAGGTGTTTAACTCTAGGTCTTATGTTTTTCCCTAGTTCAGCTCCTTCCAAACTGTATTCCACTGGAGTCAATGTAATGTAATACAGTGATTATGTTTCAAATTGTACCTCTCTCTTAGAGAGCTATTACAAGAAATATACTTGCTTAAACTCATGTAACCCAGATTTCTCAGGAATCCTATCCCACTCCTACCCACCCAAAACCACTTCTCAACTCCAAAACACCAAGTAACATCTTGCAGAAATATTTGTGTGTTGGGAATACAATTGGAGGAAGTCATATTAGACCATCATCAGAGCATTACAGAATGGTAGTTTTAGTCATGACACTTTTCAAGGTACCAACCTGATTCTTCATCCTGGATTCAAAGCCTTACTTCTGTTACATACACTGATCAGCTTATTCTGTTATATTACTTAAATTCTCAAAGCCTGCATCCTCATTAGCAAAAGGAGGATAATAAAAATCTTTTGTGCTGCTTTTGAAAATTAAATGAAAGCATATGTACATGATGCCTGAATAATAACTCAATTAGTAATTATTGTTGTTGTTATTGCTACTACTATCATTATCGCTTTTATCTTTTTGCCGGCCTTTGACATGGGGATGTGCTCATAGGAATTGCTGCCCTCTACTGGAATTATTAGAGCCTGTTTTAGCTCCTATGACAAATGAAGGTCATTGATCTTTTCACGAAAGCTCTCCAATTCTTGTCAGCCCTTTACCCCATACTGGCCCCTCGACAGCTGATACACTGACCTTGCAAATGGTAAAAGACAGATAATGAGCCATTCTCTTAAGTCATCTAGACCATCATACAAGTCACTTTAATGTGGGGTGATAAAATGTGTAATTTTTATGAGGCTTACCCTGCAGATCCTAATGATAAAATATGCCATAGAAAGGCAATGGATAACTAGAAGAAGTGCTACCTAAGTTTTAAAATATGACCCTAACAAAACCAGCTCAGGCCCACAAACCACACTTCATGTTCCAGAATCAAAGAGAATAGGTACCTGCAGCAACAAAAACATCCGAAAAAAAAAAGTCCTTTTCCTTCCCTCTCTTCTTTTATGTGTTGACTCTCTTAAAGTAGCCTCACACATATAACATAGAGGTATACCACTTTATATTTGGCAAAACAGAGTGAATATCTAATGGGTTAATTGTGAAAGCCATTTTATTGGACAGACTCCAACATCAGCTCAAATCAATTTTTATGAGTGTGGGATAAAGCAGAAGCTTAAGACCCCTTACTTGACTTTTCCTGGTATTTTCACTTTTGACATTACAGACCATCATTTTTCCCAAAAAAAATTATACTTTTTCACTTCTCTGCTCACAATCTGTCAACAATCACCCAATTAATTTGTTTGTTTTCTCTCTCCACATTTAGCAGGGGGTTTAAACTTGCCCTATTGATTCGCTATCATGCAAATCTTTCCTATAAACTAGTCCATTCATTCAGGAAAGATAAGCAGTTATTAATAAGCAAAACACATTACCAAAGTTAAAGAAAATACTGCAAATGAGTTAGAAAAAGAAGTGACTAAAAGAAGTATTAATCCAAATTCTTCTCTGTTGTCGGAAAAAGAATTGTTTTTCTTACCTTTTCTTCTGACAACAGCTGCGTAGGTGTCTATGGTTCTTGAGGAGGATTAAAATGCTGGTGATGTCCTCTTAAAACATATTGTGACTTGGAGCCTGGTAATAGAAGATTTTCATGATTTCAGTTTTTTTTTTTTAATTGACAAATGACTCTACCTGAGTTTACTTTTTAACTATAAAGAGTCTCTAAATCTGAGTTCTCTCTTGTGTGGGCTAACACAAAAGAGCTCAAGATAATTTCAAAAAATGAAAAGAGCTTTAGACAGTTCCTAAAAATAAGACATCCCAAAGCCTAAACCAACCAAACTCATCACCGACCTGATAGCAAAGAGACTGTCTCTCTTGAAGAAATTCCTCCTTTTCTTGTTCTTGAGCTGGCTTTTAACTCTTGGGTTTTGATTGCTTAAGATAATGATTCACAACTAAGCCTGCACATTAGAAACACCTGGCTTTTCCACAGATTAATTTAATCAGTATCTAGTCTAGCTAGTTGTTCAAAGTGGAGACCATAGGCCAGGAGCATCAGCATCACCTGAAAATCTGTCAGAAAAGCAAAATCTCAAGCCCCATATCAGACCTACCAAATCAGATGTGCATTTTAACAGAAGTTCCAATGATTTTTACAAACACCTAAGCAATACCAGCGCCTGGGTCCCATCAGAGATTCTTAATTACTTTGAGATGGAGCCTGGGAAGTAGTTCTCAAAATGTGGTCCCTGGACCAGCATTATCATCATTTCCTGGAGAGTTCTGAAAAATGCAAATCATTTAGCCCCAGACCTGTTGAACCAGGAATACTGAGAGTGGGCCCACTGATCTGTGGTTTAAGAATCACAGGTGATTCTAATGCATGCTAAAGACAAAAACCTTTCCTCAGGAGGATATACCAAATTTATCAGTATTCTCACAGTTTATTCCCACATATTATGGGTCAGGGGTGACTTTATAACCCAGACTGACACAAAGAGAATATTATGTACATTATGTTAATCTCATGCATGAGATTAAACATGGTGCACTTCACTGAAGCTAAGATTTCCCTTGCCTAATATGAATGAAGATGAATGTAACTCAAGATCCATGCCAATTTACAGCCAATATGAATGAAACCAGGTTGAAAAAAATGAAGCTGGTGATAGGGATATGTGAATCTGGGTCTTAACCGTTCCTGAAGCTTCCATTTATATAAGCTAATGAGTTCCCTTATGGGTAAATTGGGTTTAGTTGGATTACATTTCCTTGAAATCATAGAAAACCCTGGTACTGAGGCTTTTCCCACAGTCAATGGAAAATTTAAAGAGGACAAAATATCTGATGAGAGGTTTGCAACTGATATTTTCAAACCTCTAATGATCAGAAATTCACCTACTTCAATGACAATCTGCTCCGATTTACAATTATTAGAAATACCTTTTCCTATTGAATTGAAATCTGAAAAGGTTATATTTTACAACCCAAAATGCTTGAATTCCTCTACCAGGTATATAGCAACTGCTTAAAAATGTGAAGGCATGTCTGATGATTTCCACAAATCCTCCCTTCTTTAAATAAACATTCAGATTTCTTTTCCATCATAATATGATTTTGAGTGTCTTCAACATCCTAATTGCTTGACCCTAGATACTTGGAGCTTTATCATTTTCTACTATTAGCAAATTGATGGTGTATTACAAGTATGATCTGACCCATGCAGAGAACATACCAAATGTTATCTTTCTTGGAATATGAAATTGAACTATACATCACAGAAGTCTATTCTTCATATTTATGCCTTAGGATATTTATGAGGAAGTGATTCTCAGCTGGGCAGGGGAGAATCTGCTGGGTAAGTCTTTTTTCCCAAATTTTATACAACTCCCTCATCCCTAACAATTACTATTCTTTGAAAACCAAAGAAGTTTCAATCTGTTTTATAGCCTAGATTTGACAAGATCACTCTTCTGGTCCAATTGTTTCATTGATTCATTCACTCTGTAATTATTTTTGCAATTTCTTAGCATGTTAATTCAAACTTTCCCTTCCCTAGTTATTCTACTTGACTAAAATTAGTTTCTGCATTTATAATATGTGGATAGCAATACTCTTATCATAGAATGGTGAGAAGATTAAATTATATACTACATAATATACACAGATGAAGTTCAGTCTCTGGAATATATTCACTGCTCAATAAATCTAAGATTAAAGATAATGGCATACGGGGCTTTTATGGGCTTATTTATAGGTACCTTCCCAACTTCGTGTGCTTTCAGCTCTTGCATCTTAAATTCCAACCATTCTCAACAATGTATAATTTCTGTAACAAAGAGGTTTATTCTAAAGTGCCTCAGGTTCCAGCCAAAATAGTCACTACATAAGAGCTAATGAACAAGAGAGAAGAAGAAAAATTACTGTGAAGAGGTGTCTGAGAACTGTCAGAGGTAGGGATGAGCAAGTCCTATATTATGAAATGAACATGGGTATAAGTCATCCAAACTTTAGTTTCCTAAGGTAAGTAAATATTTCCATTTAAATTATCTATCTGCATTTACCTACAATTATCAGGGGTTCTGAATACATACCACAGAATCACTGATGAACATTTAGTATATGCCAACAATTTTAGAGCTCTCTGTCCTGGAATGATATGTGATTGGTCCACAATAGGAATTTTCATTCTAAAGAAAAATAATGTCAATGTGTGAAAATATTTTATCCAAATCTTTGGAGGTAGAGAAAGGAGACAAAAGTATGATTAAAAAAGTCATTTACATGCTTTGCTCTTTTGATTAATCTTCTCTGTGTTGTATGAATACCTACAATATGCAATGTACCATCTGGAAAAATAAACACAGGAAAGCTGCAGGGCTAATGTTTTATAAATCTCTTGATTCCAATATTCTCTGGTCTCCAAAGTGATATAAAAATAGATAAAGAACCAGTGGACTGTCTTCTCTTTTCCAACTTTCTGACTCATATTAACTAGTTTCTATTACAAAACTTGGACTATATCTGCAGTTCCCCAAAATATCCAGATTGCCAAATTTTAAGCCATTAAATGTGGATAAAAATTGTAGCAATTTTTTCACATTCATCATTTTCTTATTAAAAATTATATTAGGTAACGAATTTATGCAGAGCACTACTAATGGCCACTGGAGGTTTATGGTGCATTAAGAGTCCTAGAACATATACACTATTATTAAAAATACATAGAAGTATTGGATAAGAGATAAAAAATGCAATTTCAAATCACTGTCATTAAGGTAATCACTGGAAAAGAGGTGAAATTCAAACTAGGGCTGGGTAAAAAAATAGCATGAATGAAGTTGGGAAGAACCTGCCAGGCCACGAAAATGATGGGAGTAAGGTGAAATCTTGACTGTGAAACATGCTCATGGATTCCTTGAAAAATAAATTCAGATATGCTAAGTAGGCTTACAAATACCCGCCAGTCAGAAGTGTTAACAGACCTCCTTTTTTTTGGCCTTTTTTTAGGGCCACACAGCAGCATATGCAAGTTCCCAGGTTAGGGGTCCAATTGGAGCTACAGCTGCTAGTCTACACCACAGCCACAGCAGCGTCAGATCCGAGCTGCACCTGCGACCTACACCACAGCTCACAGCAATGCCAGATCCCTAACCCACTGAACAAGGCCAGGCATTGAACCCGCAACCTCTGGTTCCTAGTCAGATTAGTCTCCACTGCGCCACGTCAGGAACTCCTAGACCAGCTTTCTTTTAGTTTTGCACTTAGAGAATAAGTTTCCTTTGGCAGGGAACTATGTCTGTTTCGAATGATATTTATCTTAAAATAGCAGGAATTTGTGGAGGTTTTTGTCTTGTCCTCAAAAGCTATCTACACCGATTATGCTATAAATTATATTGTGCATAATTATCTAAGAAAAATAAATTTAAAATGTATTATTAAGCTAGTGAAATCTTCACTTTAAAGAAAAAAAATGAGCTGGATTTTTAAATATTAAAATTTCTGATGGAGTTCCCATCGTGGCTCAGTGGTGAATAAACCCGACTAGTATCCATGAGGATGTGGATTCAATTCCTGGTCTCGCTCAGTGGGTTAAGGATCCAGTGTAGCTATGAGCTGTGGTGTAGGTTGCAGATGCAGCTTGGATCCCGTATTGCTGTGGCCGTGGTGTAGGCCAGCAGCTGTAGCTCCAATTTGATCCCTAGTCTGGGAACTTCCATTCGCCATAAGTGTGGGCCTAAAAAGAATAAAAATAAAAATTAAAAAATAAAATTGATGATAATTGTGGCAAAGATTTCACTTAACTTCCTCTGTTAACTACATAACCATCTTAGAATGAGATATATAAGAATGAGTACAGCTACATACTCCTGATTTAGAAAGCAGTTCCTTGAGATAGAATCTGGGGAAAACACAATTCCCAATTCAGATTATTTTGATGTTGTTCTGAATTAAACTTGGACAGATCTACTGCCAAAATTGTCAATTAAGCTGTTAAAATAATTAAATCTGTTAATGAAAGCAGAAGTATACATCAGTCGGAAGGCTCTAAATTGGTAAATTATCTTAATGCAAAATAGAAGGTATGATAACAGGACAGTCTTTTAGGAAGCTGGTTCTATGTGAGTAAGAACCAGCTCTTTGTTTCAGGTTTAGGTTATTCAGTTTGTACCTAGCATCTGTTCTGGATGGTAACAAAGAGAAGTTGAGATATATATATAGATAGATATAGATATAGATATAGATATAGATATAGATATAGATATAGATATAGATATAGATATATACAGCAAAAAGGAAGGCTACAAAAAACAGTATATATAGTATTCAGTGGTGTTTTTTTGTAGACTTCCTTTTTGTTTTTTATTCTTATTTCAAAGTATTTGCTTTTTTAATGAATCAATTCTTACATAGTTAATCTGTATAACTCTGTTATATCTCCTCTGTTCCCTCGTCATTCCCAATATATCCAGTAATTAATATTGTTTAGTGCCTACCCATCCATAATGGCTTTATATGTACCTATAAATGCATAGGTGTGTTTTCTTTTTTCTCTGCTTTTTGGATAAAATAGGATTATAGATATATTATTCTCATATTTTTCCTTGTTAAAAATAATATGACCCTCTTACTGGGTCAATACTTGTAGACATAACATGTTTTTATTAGCTTCATCCTGCTTCATATAATGAATGCTCATAACTTCTTCCTACATTTCTCTTGTGATAGACTTCCCCCACCACCACCCAATATTGACTGTCATGGTGCAGTAATAAATACCATTGTGCACATATCCTTAGATACTGATAATTTTATTTCATTTTGATAGGTAACTAATTATGGGCTTGCAGAAGCAAAGCAAGGGCATATTTCAATTTTATGATTATAGATAGAGCCATTCTACTATCAAATATGTGGTTGTGGAAATTTACACTTACGTTAATCTATGATTCTTTCCCTGCACCTTCTTCATCTGTGGGTAAAGTCAATCTTTCCATTATGTCAATGAAAAATAAAATGACACATTATTTTAATTTGTGATTGCCCAGCTACTAATGAAGTCGAACATCTTTTCACAGACTTATTTGACATTTGCATTTAATATCTTGTTTACTTACTGTTCAAATGTATTGTCTATTTTTCTGAAATTTTTATTAAGAAATCTGTAGTTCTTCATAAATTAATATATTACTATTTTGTCTATTTTATGTGATGTCAATATTTTCATCTATTTTTTTAAAAAAACTTCTCTATCTGATTTAGCCAACTTTAACTTCATCTAATCTCTCAGTGTTTCTTGTTTACCTGTTTTTGATTTTTACTTCATACTTTATAGTTTCTTGATTTTGTGCTTCTCACAAAACTATTCAAAATTTTTCTTCAAATGTTTTACTTACAAAATATTATGCAATGGAGTTCCCACTATGGCGCAGTGGGTTAAGAATCTGATTGAAGTGGCTTGGTTTGCTGTGGCACAGGTTTGATTCCCAGTCTGGTACAGTGGGTTAAAGACCTGGCATTGCTGCAGCTGTGGCGTAAGTTGCAGCTGCTGCTTGGATTCAATCTCTAGCCCAGAAACTTCCATATGCCATGGGTATGGCCATAAATTAAAAAAATATATATTATGTGATAATTTTCCTCAAAAGTTTTATACCTTATAAAGTTTTAACACATTAAATGTATATTTATATATATGCATGTTTGTCTGTATGTGTGTGTGTATGTGTGTGTGTGTATATTGGGTGAGGCATACTTTTATACTCTGTATTGAATAACTATATCAATTAGGATTCTGGCAGGAAAAATATGGGAAAAATAGGGTAATTTAAAAGGCTTAGTAAAGAGACTATTTATAAGGATGAGAGAAGGTTTAGGGAAGCCAACAAATACTGAAAGACCCATTTTCTTCCTTCTGCTTGGAGAGACAAGAAGGGTGGGAAAAGCAGGAGAAAGGAGTGAGTACCAGAACCCTGCCAGAGAGGGCCACCTAAAAGAAATTATGGCCTTCAGGAGAAGGATGAGACTTCGAGGACCCTTTTCCTCTAAGTCCTTCTCTTTGATGACTCTCTCTGGCTGAACTCTACAAGAAAGGGCCTGATCAATGCAGTTCACAGCACTGATCCTATCAAATGGTCATGGGTAGAGAGAGGATCCACTATGGCAGACATTAGGTACATGCTGCTGCTGAAATTTGTGTTGTGATGTGCTGTCTGTGTAAAATAGACACTGATGCCAAAGAATTAGTAGGGAAAACAAAAATAATAAGAAATATCTAATTAATAATTGTTTTTACATTCATTGCATATTGAAATTGTAATATATTAAATGATGTGGGTTTTTTTTCACTTTTTTTGTTTTTTTTTTTTTTAGTGCTGTGCCCACAGCATATGGAGATTCCCAGGCTAGGGGTCAAATCAGAGCTGCAGCTGCCAGCCACAGCCACAGACACGGCAACATAGGATCTGGGCCATGTCTGTGACCTACACCACAGCTCACAGTAATGCTGGATCCTTAACCCACTGAGGCTCAGGGATCAAACCTGCATCCTCATAGATACTAGTCAGATTCGTTTTCCACTGAGCTATTTTGGGAAACCCCCCTTTCTTTTTACTTTTTAAATGTTGCTACCAGTTTGAAATAATGTATGTGATTTATAGCTGTGATATAGACGTTTAAATGAAAAAATGTAATTATTCTAATGTATAATCTTTCTCTCACTAAATCCAGGTGTCATCCCTTGTGCATATTAAATTTCCCTATAAAATAGAACTTGTTCCTATATTATCTCCTCTGTTCTCCTTTTCCTTTACCCATTTGCTTTGCCTTATTCTGATAGCATATGATTAAGATTAAAAGAACTTTCTAGAAAGTTCTAATGTGAAGGAGATACAAATGCTTTCTCACTATTAGCTATCTTTTTATTTTTAAAAATATATACATTTATATAAATATATACTTAAATATAGAGAATATATTTGTTATATATATGTATAATTCTACATGACACTGAAAATTTGCATAGTATTTCCTTCTCTCAAAAATGTCAACTACTAATCTGAATCAAAATCTGTGAAAAAATAAGACACTGAAACAGCCTAAATGTCCATCAACAGATGAATGGATCAAGAAGATTTGGTATATATATACAATGCAATACTACTCAGCCATAAAAAAGAACAAAATAATGTCATTTGCACCAACATGGATGGAACTAGAGACTCTCATACTAAGTGAAGTTGGTCAGAAAGAGAAAAACAAATACCATATGATATCACTTATATCTGTAATCTAAAATACTGCACAATGACTCTTTCCACAGAAAAGAAAATCATGGATTTGAAGAAAGACTTGTGGTTGCCAAGGGGGAGGGGGAGGGTGTGGGTTGGACTTGGAATCTGGGGGTAATAGATGCAAACTACTGCCTTTGGAGTGGATAAGCAATGAGATCCTGCTGTACAACACTATGAACTATATCTAGTCACTTATGATGGAGTGTGACGGAGAATGTGGGAAAAAGAATGTTTATGTGTATCTGTGACTGTGTCTCTTTGCTGTACTATAGAAAATTGACAGAATGCTGTAAACCAACTATAATGGAAAAATAAAAATCATTTAAAAATGTGTGAAAAAAAATTCTGTGGAGTTCGGTGCAAGATGAGAGAAGAGAGAGACCTTAAATTCACATCCTCCCACAGACACACCAAATCTACAGCCACATATTGAGAAATTCCTCCTGAAGAAGGACTAAGGCTTATTGAACAGCTTCTAGACAACAAACGATAGAGGGACCACACAGAGACAGGTAGGAGAGATAGGGACATGGTATCAACAGGAATTCCATCTCTGCAAAACTGCAAACTTTAGTAGAAAGGGATATCACTGAGGATCTGTGTACAGACTTGCCTACCCTGGGTCACTGAGAAAAAAAAACAGCAATTTAAAGGGCACCTAGATCAAACATAAAGGAAATCCATTTTCTAACCCTAGAGCATCTGCCAATGGATGAGGAACTGCTGGAATTTTCTCTGGGGTCCAAGGCACCATAAAGTGCCTTTTTTTTTTTTTTTTTGGTATTCTCCCTCCAGCTTAATTGTTCAGGTGGGAACACAGTCCAGCTGCTCTAGTCATCCTGCCTAGAAGGCCCTAATAGAGCAGACCCCAGGAAACTCTAGCTCATATTAACTATAGTACCAGTATCCCAACAAAGTGGCCCAACATAGTGAACACCGAGACTCCCTCAGTCTGCATCTGTTCCAGCACCAGCTGGCCTGCTAAAGCTGATTTGCACATGCAGATGACACAGATGATGCTTCCACACAGGGTCACGCCCTTAAGAGCACAAAAGGTAGCTGTTTCTCCCAATCCCTGGAAACAAAGAAAACAAAGCAAAATAAGGATGCAGTGGAGAAGGAGATTGGATTAAGATGGCGGAATAGAAGGACTGGAGCTCAACTTCTCTCCCAAATAACAGCAAAAATACTACCAAATGCCGAGCAACCTTCAACCAAATGGACTGTAAACTTCCAAAAAAGATACTCTGCTCCAGAAGACACAGCGGAGACCACATCAAGAGGTAGGAGGGGCGATTACGCGATAGAAGCAACCCCCTACCTCCCGGGTGGGAAGCCCCACAGACTGGAAAGTAACTGCATCGCAGAGACTCAGCTACAGGACTGAGAGTTCTGAGCCTCACGTCAAAACCCCATGCCTAGGGAGTGGGCACAGGGAGAAAGAGCCCGTGGAGCATCTGGCATTGAAGGCCAGTGGGGCTTGTGTGCAGGAGCTCCACAGGACTGGGGGAAACAGAGACCCCACTCTTGAAAGGCATACACAGACTTTCACGTGCACTGGGTCCCAGGGCAAAGCAGTCTCCAGAGGAATCTGGGTGGAACATGACTGCAATTCCTGGAGGATCTCCTGGGAAAATAGGGGTGACTGTGCCTTGTTGTGGGAAAAGGGCATTGGAGGTGAAGCTCTCGGGGACATTCAGCAGCCTGCATTTCTCTGGAGGTGGCCATTACTGGGAAAAATCTCGTCCCTTCCATCAGCGCTGAGAAGCCCCAGGCCAAACAACAATTCAGGTGGGATCTCAGCCCCACCCATCAGTAAAGAGGCTGCCTAAAGACCCCTCAGGCACACAGCCAGCCTCTAATCTCATCCAGAGACAAAGCCCCATCCATCAGAGGGAGAGGAATCAACCCCACCTACCAGTGAGCAGGTATCACTCCCTCCCATCAGGAAGCCTACAGCAAGCCCCCTCCATACCAACTTTAGCCACAGGGGAGGCAAACACCTGAACTAAGAGAGGCT
>PVHT021183705.1:23247575-23344567 GCA_004024745.2 Catagonus wagneri | reverse complement strand
AAAATCTGTAAAATTGACTTGTGATGATTTATGCACACCTATAATTGAAATAAAATCCATTGAGAAAAAAAAAAAAAAAAAAAACAGGAACTGCATTTGTCACATTCCTTGTCGTAGCCCCAGCATAAGTCATAGCATAGGTGCGTGGTAAACGTGCACTATATCTTTGTTGAATGAATACGTATTTGCTGATTGTAATGGATTTGAAATTGATTATATTTTAATTATGTATCTGTATATCTAACATGATACTGTCACAGGTGATCTTTATTTTGTTTTTTGGTTAGGATGATTTGGATTTTCAGAATGTTTTTAAATCATAAAATTTTATGGCTTATGTTAATGGCCTTAATTAGGCATCTGTATAAGATTCTCTGTCAATAAACTTGTAAGCTGTCTTTAAAAAAAAAAAAAAAAAAGGATGCAGTGGAGTATGTCAAAGGAGAGAATAAGATAAACTGTAGTTAAAACCCTAATGAAATAGAGATAAGTAACTTTTCTGATAAAGATTTTAAAGCAATGGTTATAAAACTGCTATCTAAAGTCAGGAGAAGAATGGAAAAACACAGCGAGAACTTCAACAAAGTGTTGGAAAATATAAGAAAGAACCAATCAGAGCTAAAGTAACGAGTGAGATTTTAAAACATAATAGGTGGAACCAACACCAGATTAGAAGTACAAATTCATGATCTAGAAGACAGAATACTGGAAATCATTAAATCAAAACAGCAAAAAAGAAAGAAAATGATAATAGCTTAAAAGACTTCTGCAAATGTAAAGTGTACTAACATTCATATTTTATGGCTTCCAGAAGGAGAAAGAGAAAAAGGGGCAGAAAACTTATTTGTAGAAACAACGACTGAAAATTTCCCTAATCTGGGGAAGAAAGCAGATGTTCAGGTCCAGGAAGTAGAGAGAGTTACAAATAAGATGATCCCAAAAGATATATCATAATTTAAATGCAGAATTTAACAATAAAGAGAGAAGTTTGAAGGCAGTAAGAGAAAAACAGAGTTACCTATAAGAAAATCCCCATAAGACTATTAGCTGATTTTTCATTAGAAACTTTGCAAGCCAGAAGAGAGTGACAAGATGTATTTAAGGTGCTGAAAGGAAAAACTTCCAGCCCCAAAGACTACTCAGCAAGGTTTTCATTCAGAGTTAAATAAAAGTAGAGTTTTCCAGACAAGAAGAACTTAGAATTCATCATCATTAAGTCAGCCTTATCAGAAATGTAAGCATTTTCTACATGTGTAAAAGACTGTAATTAGAAACTATAAGAAGGAAAAAAAAATCCTCAGCATATATTAACAAACTAAATTCAACAATACATTAAAATAATCATACACCATGATCAATCAGCATGATATATCACATTTTAAAAATGATAGAAATCATATAATCTTCTCAATAGATACAGAAAAGGCATATTACAGAATTCAGCATCAATTCATGACCGGAAACTCTCAACAAAATGGGTATAGAGGTAGTATACCTCAATATAAATTCCATGTATGACAAATCACACGACATAATGGTGAAAAGTTGAAACCTTTTCCTCTAACATCAGGAGTAAGACAAGGATGTTCACTGTTCCCCCCTTTGTTCAATAGAGTATTGGAATTTCTAGCTGTATCAATAAGATAAGAAAAAGAAAAATCATCAAAATGGAAAGTAAGAAGTGAAATTGGAGAAATTGTCACTATTTAAAATGGCCTAATGAGATAGATGATAGATAGATAGATAGATAGATAGATAATTCTAAAGACTCCACCAAAAATTAAAATAAATGAACTCAGTAAAGTTTCAGGATACAAAGCTAATATACAGAAATCTGTTGCATTTCTATATACTAAAAATGAGTTATCAGAAGACAAATGAAGAAATTCTTCCATATATAATTGCATCAAAAAGAATAAAACAGCCAGTAGTGAATTTAATGAAGCCGTGAAAGACATCTACACGGAATAATATAAGACATTGATGAAAGAAGTAAATAATATAAGACATAAGGAATTATTTACCAAAACGACCATACTACTTAAGGCAATCTGAAGACTCAGTGCAAACCCTATCAAACTGCCAATGACATTTTTTCACAGAACTGGAACAAATAATCCTAGAATGTGTATGGAATCTCAGGATACCCCAAAAACCAAAGCAATCTTCAGAAAGAAGAAAAAAGCTGAAGTTATCACACTGCTTGATTTCAAATTATACCACAGAATTACAATAATCAAAACAAGATGGTACTGGCAAAAAAAAGCAAAAACAAAAGCCAAACAAAACAAAAAAAAAACAATGGTACAGAATAGAGAGCCCAGAAAAAAAACCATAATTTTATGTTCAATTAATTTATGACAAAGGAAACAAGACTATTCAATGGATAAATGACAACCTGAAGAGTAAATAATGCTGGGAAAACCGGACAGATGCATATGAAAGAATGAAACTAGACCATTTTATTATACCTTATACAAAACTCAAAATGGATAAAATATTTAAATGTAAGATATGAAACTGTAAAAATTCTAGTAGAAAACACAGGCAGTAAGCTCCTTTACATCAGTTTTGGAAATATATATACATATTTCTTGAATTTGCCTCCTCAGGCAAGGGAAACAAAAGCAAAAATAATTAATGGAGTACATCAAACTAAAACGCATAGTGAAGGAAACCATCAACAAAACAAAAAGGCAACGTAGTAAATTAAAGAAGGTAATTGCAAATATGTCTGATATTTTGGTTAATATCCAAAATGCATAAACAGCTCATAAACTCAAAAAAATAACCCACAAATAATCCAATTAACAAATGGGCAGAGAACCCAAATAGATATTTTTTCCAAAGACATATAGATGGCCCAGCAGAGACATACAGAATACTCAACATCCCTAATCATCTCAGAAACGCAAATCAAAATAACAGTAAGATATCATCTCACACCTGTCAGATGTCAGCCATTGCCAGCAAGAAGACAAGAAACAGTGGTGAGGGAACCCTCATGTTCCATTAATGAGATTGTAAATGATGGCAGCTACTATGGAAAACAGTATAAAGTTTCCTCAAAAATTAAACAGAACTGCCATACAAGTCAGCAATTCCACTCCTGGGTATTAATCTGAAAACAAAAATAAAAACAAGGAAATGCAAAGATAGATAGATAGATAGATAGATAGATAGATAGATAGACAGACAGACAGATAGATACCCCTCTCTTCATCCCAGCAATGTTTACAATAGCCAAGGTGTGCAAGAAACTTAAATGTCCATTAATAGATGAATGAGTAAAGAAGATGTGGTATATATGCACAATAGAATACTACTCAGCCATAAAAAAGAATTATTTTTGTCATTTGCAATGGCATGAATTGCCCCAGAAGGTAATATGCCAAGTGATACAAGTAAAACAAAAAAAATATCATATAATTTCACTTATATGTGAAATCTAAAAAACAAAATAAACAAATATAACAAAACAGAAACAAATTATTAGATACTGAGAACAAACTGCTGGTTGCCAAATGGATGGGAGGGGAAGGGGTGGACCAAATAGGCAACAGGTTAGAGGTACAAACTTCCATTTATAAAATAAATAAATCACAGGGATGTAATATACAACATATGGAACAATAATATTGTAATAACTTTGAACAATGTAACTGGAGTTACAGTGGTGATCATTTACTAATGTATAAAAATATTGGAGTTCCCATAGTGGCTCAGTGGTTAATGAATCTGACTCGGAACCATGAGGTTGTGGGTTCAATCCCTGGCCTTGCTCAGTGGATTGAGGATTCGGCCTTGCGTTGAGCTGTGGTGTAGGTTGCAGATGTGGCTCGAATCCAGCATTGCTGTGGCTGTGGCGGAGGCCAGTGCCTGCAGCTCCGATTCGATCCCTAGACTGGGAACCTCCATGTGCTGCGGGTGTGGCTCTAGAAAAGGCAAAAAGACTAAAAAAAATTAAATCACTAGGTTGAACATCTGAAAATAATACAATATTGTAAGTCAATTATACTACATATACTATATAAGAAAAAAATTGATTTCAATATATATATATGCTTGGAAGGCAATGCATATTCATTTATTTATTTAGTTTCTCTTTTAGGGCTGCAACCCATGGCATATGGAGGTTCCCATGCTAGGGGTGGAATTGGAGCCACAGCTACTGGCCTACGCCACAATCACAGCAACGCTGGATCTGAGCTGCATCTGCAATCTACACAACAGCTCACAGCAACGCTGGATCCTTAACCCACTGAGCAAGGCCAGGGATTGAACCCATGTCCCCATGGGTACTAGTCAGTTTTGTTAACTGCTGAGGCACTACAGGAACTCCAAAAATGCATTTTTATGTTGCTAATTCATGTCAATTAATGAAATGTTCTATTACTCCACTGATCAAGATCTTGTCTAATGCTCTTCTATAATCTTTTATAGATTCGTTCATGTCGTATAGTATATATTTCTCATTAAATTCACTTCTGGGCATTTTATACTTTTAGGTCATTATAATGTTTTCATTTCTATGTTTGACATATATTAAAAATTATTGTGGTTTATCAATTTATTTTATCAAGAATCAAATTATTTATTACATTTTACATATTAGGTTTGCTTGGTTATTTTAAAAAACACAGACATGTTATCTGCATTCTAAGTTAATTTTCTTTTAGTTATGTAATGACCTATTTTAAATTACGTTATACCAATCAGATAAAATACCTAGTGCTTGAAAATACTGACTAGGTTGTACACCTAAAACTAATATTGTAAGTCAATTATACTTATAATATTTATTATTAATACTGTTTAGTAGCAGTGATAACAGCCATTCTTATTCACATCCAGATTTTAATGAGAATGGCTTTATTATTTAACTCCTTAATATTTGCTAACATCTTAGAGTAAATAAATAGTATCAGGTATAGGTAGTTTCCAGCTATTTCTATTTAGTTGCAATTTTTTTACAATGAATTTCTGTCTACCTTTAACTTATTAATATATTCTTTATTTAATAAACTGTAGATGTTATATTTACTTTAAATATATTGTTCATATTTTGATAGATTATTTAACGCAATATTGATATTCCTAGAATAATCCCCATATTCACCAGTATACTTTTCTTTAAATATATAACTTATGATATTTTATCTAGAAATTTTCATATCTGTATTTATAAAAGAAGTCTGGCCATACTTTTGTACCATTACTTTTAGGTTCAAGTGAGAAAATTTGTAATAACTTATAAAATTATATGGAGAAATCTCCAGATTTTTCTTTAGTATAGGATTATCAGAGTTATCAGCTTTCAGCTCATTTCTCATGTAATACTTGAGGAGCCTATAATTCTTAAGCCAATCTGAACTTGGCACTTTTTTAAATCTGTAATTATACAAATATCTTAAAATTTTTCTATAAAAATCATTTATGTTTCTTACAGTTTAAAATCGATTTTCAAAGTTATTCACTATATTATCTTGTAAATTTCTAAGATTTTACATAAATCAGGTTAAATTATTTCATTCTTAATGTTTTGTCCATTTGTTTCCTTTCACTATTTTCTTATTCAAACTGACCAACATTTCAAAGAATAGATATTTACTGTATGAAATCTTTCCACTTTCTCATTTTACTATCTATTTTTGTCTTTACTAAAAAGTTCCTAGTTCCATTTAATTTGGGGGGATATTTTTAAATTGATTTTAGTAGTTGCTTAATAGAAATAATTTGTTCACAAGTTTATTTTCATTTTATAATTACAATATATTTAAAGCTACAAATATTCTTTAGTTTCCACTTAAGTTCATGTTTATTAAATTACTTTTTAAATTTCTAGATACTTTCTAATTCTAGGTTTAATATCACCTTGATTATGAAATACTTATTTTCTTAATTTTAAGGAATAAAATCTTGATATTTGAATATGTGTGTTTGTTTCTTTGTTTTTATTATATGTGTTATTGAACTCTGATCAAAGAATTTGGCTTAAGAAATATATGAAATTTTAGATTTTCTTTGTAATTGTATTAGTGATTTTTTTCTATAAATAGTCCAATGATTTAAGAAAAGAATGTGTACATATCTGACATCTTAGGAAATACCTGATTAGAGTATTCATATTTTTGTTTGAGTTTGCATACTAGATTTATCAAATTCTATAAAAGACATAAAAATGCTTCCCTTTGCTTCTAAAAATTTCATACAACAGTAATGTCTGGTATATTACTGTAGATTGTTTCCTTTAGTATAGAAATATAATTCATTTTTCCTTAATGTAATTTATATTGAATAAAATATTGATATTAATAAAGCCAATTACTTTTATGCACCTATGTACATATAGTAAGTGCAAATGCCTAAGTGTATATTTTTGCATGTGAGTGTGCATGTGTTTATTTTAGGTAGACTTTTTGCAACAGATTTATTGAGGTAAAATTGGTAAGCAAAGAAATGCACACGTTTAACATGTAAAATTTGATTAGTTAGGATATGGGCAAATACTCTGATAATATCACCACAATGAAGATAACAGACATATTCAACACCTAGAGTTTCTCTTTTTTTGTAGTAGGAACACAGTGTGAAATCTACTCTCGAGAATTTTGAAGTACATAATACTGTATTGTTCATTACAGGCACTATGTTGTACAGCAGATATCTAGACTTTATCCATCTAACATAGATGAATTGAAACTTTATATAGTTTGAATAACAACTTCACAGTTTCTCCACTATATAGCTCCTGTCAATCACTATTATGTTCTCTCTGCTTCTATGAGTTTGATTATTTTGGATACTTCCTATAAGTGGTGAAAGACTTGACAGACATTTCTACAAAGAAACTATACAAATGGCCAACAGGTATATGAAAGAAATGCTCAATGTAATTATTTTACGTAAACTTTATTTATTTATTTATTTATTTTGTCTTTTTGCCTTTTTATGTAGAGCCGCACCCGCGGCATATGGAGGTTCCCAGGCTAGGGGTCTAACAGGAGCTGTAGCTGCCGGCCTTCGCCACAGCCACAGCAACGCGGGATCCAAGCCGCGTCTGCAACCGACACCACAGCTCACGGCAACGCCGGATCCTTAACCCACTGAGCAAGGCTAGGGATCGAACCCTCAAGGTTCCTAGTCGGATTCGTTAACCACTGAGCCACGAAGGGAACTCCTTTTTTACGTAAACTTTAAATCAAAACATAATAAAGGGCAAAGAGTTTAAGTGCCCAGCTTGCTAAATTATTATGATATGTCTATACTTTTGTAGCCAACGATGAGATTAAAAAATAGATTTCCAATATCAAAAAAATATTTCTGAATCCAGTAAGTTCTCCATAAATAGTTTTATAAAAGTACCCTGGGTTGGAGGGGTGCTCTTGCCTTTCCTCCTCCCCAACCAAAGGCGTTCTTTTCCCATTCCTGCTCCCAAGGAACACTGCCTTCTTGTGTTCACCTATCTGAATAATCCCTTCCTATTGAGTTTGAATGTGACCTATGATTTGTGTTTAACCAAAAAAAAAAAAAAAAAAGGTAAATGTTATAATATTTCACTCCGTGCTTGTTATGCTATATGTAGTTTGTCTAGCTAATAAACTCGCTTTAGAGACTCACTGCTGGCTTGACAAAGTTAGTGACTATGTTGGGAAAATTCACATGGTAAAGAATTGGGGCGACCTCTAGAAGCTGCAGGAAGTCTCTGGGACAGGAAGGAAGGCAGCTTGAGTTGACAGCCATACAAAAGTCATGTCTCTCATTTTTATAACCATGAAGGAATAAATTCTGCCAAAAAACGTAATAAGCTTGGCAGTAGATTCCTCCCCAGCAGGCCCCCAGATGACCACGGGAAAAAGCAGATACCTTGATTCCTTCTTTGGGATATCTTAAGCAAAGAAAACAGCTAAGATCTCCAAACCCACAAAAATCGTGAAAAAATTTGTGTGGTTTAAGCCTCTAAATTTGTAATATTTTGTTATGCACTGATACATGACTAACACTTCCCTATTCTGAAGTCTATCACCATAGTTTTACCTGTTTAGAATTTTGAATGAATAGATACATTTAGCGTGTGGTTGTATGTATCTGTCTTCCTTAACTCAGTGTTACATTGCTTCTGCAACTCTTTGATGCCTTAATGCATATAAATTTTAAAATTTATCTGCTTTTTCTTTTTGTTTTTTTTTGGGGGGTGAGTATTGGCCTGTATATCTGCTACTAGGCATCTCCAGTAACTGCTAGTTACTTTACCAGTTAGAGTGCCAAATGGGTGACAAAAAATGCACACAAGGAACACTGATTTAATTGAGCATCTTCCCTGCTCCCCCTCCACATTATTTTATTACTAAATTTTACCAAATAACAAATTATACCTTTTACTTCTGAATTTTTTATGTTTGAAATTATGCAGACATATTTATCTTTAATTCAATACACAATTTTAATATTTTCCCAAGTTATTTTGAATGAATGCTACTTAAAAAACCCTGGTTATAAAAAGAGTTTTATTTTTCACTAGCTCATATGGAGTGTTCTCATAGAGCTATAAATGCGCTCCATATTCATTATGCAAATGAATAGAACCAGACAAAATTTGAAGGGTTCAGCTTTGCGACATCATTTCAGGGATCTAATTTGGCGGTTTCAGGCCTCTCGGCTAAGAGAGCTCTGGGAGCCACATTAAGTTGCTCTTGATAAATAATAAAACATTTCAAACAGAAATTGCACTGAAAGGAGTATGGCCTAAAGAAAGTAAGAGTTACAGGGAGATGACACAAGGAACTAATGGCAACTTCATCTTCTACTGTTCCATCCCTGAAGGGACTTTCAACAGTTCATTCCATCTTACTTACTTCTGTGATCAACTCAGCCCTCAGTTTTTAAAGAACAATCATCTTATTCAATTTCTTCCTGCTCAACTAGGAGATTCATGTTCTTATCTACTTAACTTTTTGAGAGATGGTCAAACAAGGGAGTTTTTCTAATGTGTTTAGCACAAAATTAAATCTAGGTATTATTTCTGGCTCTGACACCAAAAAGGCTATATATCTTTGCCGAGATAATGTCATCTTTCAGGGTCTTAATTTCCTTTTTGATTAGATAGTAATAGCAATAATAATGAGAGGTGAGATATATGACCTGATACTCTAATAGACAACTAAAACTTAGATATTAAGAAGGAAAGATTATTAAAGGTAATCTAATCCACAGTTCCTGTTTGCTGCAGAGTGAACTGAAGCTAGGTAAAATAAAGTATCCAATTTCTGATTTTATTTTTCTATGACATTCTAATTTCTCAGTACATTTATTTAAGCATCAAAAGTAAATGCATTATTCCACATTCTTTTCTAGACAACATAGAAATGCCCAGAAGGATCTGCAAGATAACTGGCAGCTATATTGGAAAATGCATCTGGAACTCTTTTTGTGAGCAAAATAAGTTAGTCCAAGAATAAACATTTCTGGTTTATGGACAATATGTGGAGAATTCTGTATTTTCTATTTTTTCATTCAAAGGTATAGAACTATTAAGAGACATAACTAATTCTCCAACCAAAAGAAATTGTAACAATATGACCCAGGATGTGGTTGAACAAAACAAAGATTTTACAGTCAAGAGTGACTCTTGTCCAATTTCATAAAAAGAAACAAAATTTTCACCATTTTTAACATTCAAGAAACAACAGTGAACAGATAAAAATAATAATGAAAAATTTAATTCATGGTTAAGAAGAGCCTTATCATTTGTTTCTTTACCAGTCAAACCATGAGAGGTAGATATTGATGTTATTGTTTTTAGTAATATTTTTCTACTAGATATAAAATCCATCTGCATTTCTCTGGTGGGAATTTTGCCTCTTTTTATCGTGTCACCAAGAAAATGGAGGACCCCCTATAATTGGCTCAGAACATCCAAATAAGCCCAGATCTTTAGAGAGAGCTGTAATTACTTTGATGAGGTTGTCTAAACACCCAACTATCCTGTCTCTGCAGGATTAAACGCAAAAGAAGCAGTTATTTCTCTAATGCCTTCTGCTAATCTCAAGGAAATGTTTTCAAATGGGAAAGAAAAGGTCATCATTTTTCTTTCAAGCTGTTTTAAAAGTATTATTATAAAATAATTGCAATTTAAAACTAATCAAAGATGTGTTTGGTAGAACTAGTACATGCTCAAGGCTAGCATTACATCGGGGTGCTCAGAGAACTTTGTATGAGTCTCACGCTTTCCATCACTGGCTTTGTGTGCTTAATTACCTCAAATCCAGCTAGAAAAATCTCCCTTTTTCTGCTGGATGTTGAGACCAGAGATCAAACCAAAGTCAACTGCTGACATAAATCACTGGCAGATTCCTGAGGAAGTCTGCATCGGTCAGGCAAAGCCAGATAGCACTTCCCCAAATCTCACAACTGGCATTATTTTAACAGATAGCCATTTTTTCCATGCCATGCCTTAATGACACCTGCAGCCACATTGATGTGTGCTTGAACCTGTGTGTCACAGCCATAAGACAGCAGAATGGTTTTAATGAGGCATTTTCCGTCAGCCTTAATGACTGTTTTCAAGTCTTTTACAAGAATCTTGGGCAGTTGTTTTGAAAATTAAATCATATAAAATGAAGTTACTATGAATTTCAGATGCGTGGTAGATTTTAGTGAGAATGTCATTTTCCTGTAATAAATACCAGAAATGAGTGACTGGTGAAGGCTGAAAATCTTCAAGAATAAAAGAGACAGTATCCATTCAGAGTAAGCTCAAAGGTGGAGCATAAGTCAAACGGTCTCTTCAAATTTTAATCCTAGAATATATCGTTGACTACAGGTATTAATTCTCAGTGTATAGACAAGGAAACAGGCTCAAAGAAAAGCCTAATTAGAGGATTTTTTATCTTGAACCTGGAAAGTCCCTATTTTTACAGAGTTTATAATTTTGTTCTTAAATACATCGCTGATATTCAATATATGCTGGGAGCTTCAAACATATTAGTTGAAAAAGCAGTTATAAAGGAATTAACCACTCTGTTTTATTTTATGGTAGAGTTATATTAATTCTAAAAGGATAAATGGGGAGTTTCTGCTGTGGCAGTGGTTAAGAATGCAACTGCAGCAGCTCTGATCCCGGTGGAGATACGGGTTTGATTCCCAGCCTAGCACAGAGGGCTTTAGGATCTGATATTGCTGCAGCTATGGCTCAGATTCAATCCCTGGCACAGATATTTCCATATCGCATGGGTGTGGGCATAAAAAATGAATGAAAAATTAAAAGATAAATGATTTGTCCAATGTGACACAGCAAATCTTGCAGTTCACTTCTATTAAAAAGAAGGGGGGTTCCCATTGTGGCTCAGTGGTAACAAACCCGACTAGTATCCATGTGGATGCAGGTTTTATCCCTGGCCTCACGCAGTGGGTTGAGGATTCCTCGTTGCCATGAGCTGTGGTGTAGGTTGCAAAAGCAACTTGGATCCCACGTTGCTGTGGCTGTAGAGTAGGCCAGCAATTGCAGTTCCAATTTGACCCTTAGCCGGGGAACTTCCATATGCTTTCGGTGTAGCCCTAAAAAGCAAAAAATAAAAAAGAAAAAAGAAGAAAGGAAGAGAAGGAGAAAATAATAATCATATTCTAGAAGAAAGCTTACCAGGGATTCCATATAATACAACCCAAAGTCAACCCCATGTAATACAAGCCTGAGGCGTAGAGATCAACTCTTCTCTGGTCTTGTTCAGTGATTTTGTAACAGAGCAATGCAGCAAATCCTGATATAGGTGATAATTCCTTTCTGAATCCTCCTTGATCCAGGCCTGACATTTCATTAGCCTATCAAGCTGGATGCTTATCTTCACTGATTAAGGTGCTATTTTTTTCCCCTTTACTCTAAAGAAATAATAACCAGCTCCTTATTTACATTTCTCGTCAAAAAGCTTTTGCTTAAATACCAGTTGCTGTATGTGAAGTGTATGTATTTTTGAACCTGAGAGTTAATCATCACCCAATTATCATCTTAGGCATTACTTAAGAACTTTGTTTTTCTGTTTTCTATGCACCTGATATATCGTGAAGGACAGGTTTGTGTAAGGGAATCAAGTATGCCATTGACATATATTTATCAAGATAATGATATTATCCAAATGGACTTAAGTAATACATACAAAACATGCAGATTTTATTAAGACTAAGAAAATAAATGGGAGTTCCCGTCGTGGCTCAGTGGTTAACGAATCCGACTAAGAACCATGAGATTGCGGGTTCGATCACTGGCCTTGCTCAATGGGTTAAGGATCCAGCGTTGCCGTGAGCTGTGGTGTAGGTTGCAGATGCAGCTCGGATCCCGCGTTGCTGTGGCTGTGGCGAAGGCCGGCAGCTACATCTCCTGTTAGACCCCTAGCCTGGGAACCTCCATATGCCGTGGGTGCAGCCTTAGATAAGGCAAAAAGACAAAAAAATAAATAAATAAAAATTTAAAAAAAATGTGAATCTCTGGACCTCTTGATGCATCAAGTCTTAGAATGGAGAGAGACTCTAAATGTCATCTTGTTCCTTTGTGACGTCGCCAGTCACCTGGTCACTCTATTTATGCTTGAAAGCATCAATTACCAGTATCCATCAGCCATTGTAAACGTCCCTCATTCTTGGGGAGAAATTCAGCTGATCTTAATGGCTTATCTGATGGGATGATCCAGATCCTTATCCCTGATATAGCTATGCTTTAATTGTTTTACACTTTTTTTTAACTTTCAGGGTTTTTTTTCATTCTTTCTTTCTTTTTTTTTTTTTTTTGGTCTTTCTGTCTTTTCCCACATCATATGGAGGTTCCCAGGCTAGGGGTCAAATCAGAGCTATAGCCACCAGCCACAGCCACAGCCCAGCAATGCCAGATCTAAGCCAGGTCTGTGACCCACACCACACCTCATGAAAATGCCGGATCCTTAACCCACTGAGCAAGGCCAGGGATCGAACCACCACAACCTCATGGTTCCTAGTCAGATTTGTTTCCATTCTGTCGCAACGGGAGCTCTGTTTTACACTTTTAAATTCAAGATTTTACAAGTGCTCTTTCACTCTTGTTGCTGAGATCAGAAGCACAAGATGCAGGGTGAACCACCTAGATTCAAGATATTCCTACTTGAATATCACCTACTATATAGATTCAACCCTAGCTTTTCAGGGTAATAAGGGTTATTAATCCCATCAGTATTATAACTCCTTTTTATACCTGCTTCTCTAGCACAGGTAGCCCAAAGCAGCCAGAAAAAAAGCTATAGCTTAAAATTCAGGAGAACTCTGGGAATTCCCATTGTGGCTCAGCAGGTTATGAATCCAACTAGTATCCTTGAGAATGTGGGTTTGATCCCTGGCCTTGCTCAGTGGGTTACGGATCTGGCATTGCTGTGAGCTGTGTTGTAGGTTACAGGCAAATCTTGGATCTCAAGTTGCTGTGGCTGTGGTGTACACTGGCAGCTATAGCTCTGATTCAATCCCTAGCCTGGGAACTTCCATATGCTGCAGGTGTGGACCTGAAAATAAAAGCCAAAAAAAAAAACAAAAACAAAAAAACAAACAAAAAAAAAACAACAACAGTATTCCTGGTATCTCTAAGAGAAGCAGTCTTCCTCCCAAAATCTATGACAACTGTCTTGGTAAAGCCAAAGTTCAGGGGCACAGAGAGCACCGATTTCACAGGTAACTCACTAAGAGTAAGCTGAGAAGATCCAATCCTATTTCCAGTGCTTGGTTCCCAGACCCATATGTACTAGCTATAATGGACACTGTTAGCCCATCAAACAGACTACATTCTGGTGGTCAGTGTCCAAACAATCTCCTCAGTAATAGAATACATTGAACCTTTAACAATGTATTCTACTGTTCTCTGCATGATGGGGTTTATAGTAAGATTTGTGTATCTACAATCATATACTCATTGTCATAATTTTATTTGTTGTAAAATAAATAATGTTGTGTAGGCTACCACGACAATGGATCAGGCATTTTATAAGTTTTTAAGTGGTGATGATGGATGTATCTTTGGTAGGGAATAAAAACCCATATAAGTATTAGTTACCAAGCATTTCTCTTTCTTGTTTGGAGGATTTCAAGTTAATTGATCTGCTATCATGTGGATAGCTGGCTTCTGGAAGAATCATGCCATATGGAAAGATCATCTTTATAGTGGGTCTAATTTTCAACACAATATGTGCTGTGGTTTTAGATGATGAACGTGTCCTTTAACAGCTGCCCCAGAGCCTCTCTGGCTTTAGTGTGCTTTGAGATAGCAAATAGCTGCCCTGAACCTACCATCTTCTTATTTCAAGTCTTCCAATAAAAAAAAAATAGAACAAATTCATATTCCTTATAATAAGCATTTCACCAACATTATTCAAGCCCTTGTCCAATGCACAGTCAGGGCCTCACCTTCCACATACACTTCATTATGATCATTCACAAATGAAAGCATAACAGTAATGACCACCCTGCTTATCAATAGCGACAGGGTCCTTAAAATCATCAGATCAGAGAGTAATCCACTTCCAAATTCCATCTCCTTTCTAGAGTCACCCCCACCCCAATGCCACTGTTTTCATTTGCCTTCCTGTTCAAGGCAAGGTATAATGTAAAGAGATTTGAGTTATCCTTTATCAGGAGTGCTGTCTCAGGACCAGATTGAGGGAAAGGAAATTGAGGTAGGAATCAAAGAAGGAACAATGTGCAGTTGTGTCATAGATCTAGAGTCCATGGAGTGTATCTAATTCAATTGTCCTCCACAAACCATGTTAACTCTAATTATCTTGACAGACCACCCAGAAAGGGATAGAGGGAAAAACTTATACACTAGGTTTCATCCATCTTCCATGGATCAAAGGTTTGAACCAGAGTACATGAATTCCCACATTTTTCTAGTTTCACAAATGTGATCAAAAAGTGCAGTGAGTGGCACCCAAGCAAGCACTCCCTTGTCACCCAGAAGACCCAGGATGGGAGCCAAAAACATGAGGGAGCTCACTGTCAGGTCAGTCTTGGGTAAAGTTGGTTGGAGTTCATTCTGTCAGCGAATGAGCACATCACTTCAGCCTCTACTGGAGCCTCAGGTAAGATCAAGGAGCTCTGAAATTGGGCATAAACAGTGCCTGCTGCAGTGAATAAGACTGCTTACAGGTGAATGAATTTGTTACATTTCATGGCCTCACTGGCTCCCCTGAAACAATTCATCTTAGATATTCACCCACCCTATTTCATTAAACTGTCCCTAATCAAAGGATTGAATTTTCCCCAAACTTTCTGGTAAATTAGAAAGGCCATTAAATCTGCTGAAAGCCCTGAAATGGTGGGTGGGGCTTATTCTCCAGTCTGCTTTGGATGTAAGGCACCCCTCCTGTTTATTGCCTGAATCGAAGTGCAAACAGCAGAGAAACATAATGAACATCTTATTTTGATTGTCCAAGCTGAGAGCAATGAAAAAGACAAACTGAGAGAAATGAGGAATTATAAATCCAAATTAGCAAAATTCTCCCAGGGTTAATAAAACAAGCTATAATGTCAGGTGCACACCAAAAGACTGCTATTTTATTCCACGTGATTATATTTATTTTTAGTCTTTTTTTTTTTTTTTTTTTTTTTTTTAGGGAAGCACCCATGGCATATGGAGGATCCCAGGGTAAGGGTCAAGTTGGAGCTGTAGATGCCAGCCTACACCACAGCCACAACCATGCAGGATCCAAGCCATGAATGTGACCTACACCACAGCTCACTGCATCGCCAGATCCTTGACCCACTGAGCAAGGCCAGAGATCAAACCTGCGTCCTCATGGATGCCAGATTTGTTTCTGTGGAGCCACTATGGGGACTCCATCCACATGATTTGAAAATGGACAACATTCTTTAAAAATGTGCTCCTTACATGAACATTCTACTCAGAGTTTAAATTTAAAATCTATAGAATCAAAGATCACAGAACTCCATGACCAGTGAACTCAGAATCACTAAGTACATTATAAAGTATATACAAAAATGATACTATAAAACAAAGATTTCCAGTGGTCATAGATTTACAGTACTACCATATTGAAGATTATACATCCAACCTTCATACTTACCCATGCCTTCTATTCTCATCTGCATCCTTTACATACCCTAGGAAATGCCTTCCACATGTTGCTGGGAAAAAAAAAAAAAACGCCTAGATAAATTCCCCACAGCCTCACTCCAAATAAATTCAAGAAATGTGAATTTTTGTGTACATACACACACACACACAAATGGTTGGGGCTCCAATGTGTAGCACTCTGGGCCCTGGTTAAATAAGTTGTAAACTGATAAAATGTGCACTTACATGAGAATTATATTCTAGATGTCAAAATATATACTAAGCATAGGAGTAAGTAAAACAGGGTATATAGAATGCTAATTATAAGTGTTTTGGATAAAATAAAGTAGAAAATACCCAGAAGAATGACTGTGGGGGTAGTTGCAGTTTTTTAAATGGAGGCTAAGGTGCTGCTAAGAAAGCAACATTTAAAAAGTAGAGGCAACAAGCAAAAATTGACAAGTGAGACTAGTGAGACTATATCAAACTTAAATGTTTCTCTACAGCAAAAGAATCAATCAACAAAATGAAAAGATAACACAATGAATGGAAAAAAATGTAATTTATATAATTGATAAGGTTTTAATATAAAAATTTATGGAATTCCTACAACTCAATAGCATAATATACTAAGAAAACATAAAAACAAAAACGTAAAAGCCAAGAGCCTGATTTTAAAATGGGCAAAGAAAAATAGACATTTCTACAAAGAAGACACATGAAAAGCCATCAGGTATATGAAAAGGTGTTAAACATCAGCAATCATTAGGGAAATACAAATTAAAACCACAATGAGATATCACCTCACACCTGTTAAGACGGCTTTAATAAAAAAAGACAAGCACAGATATTGGTAAGGATATGGAGAAATTAGAACACTCGCACGCTGTTGATGGGAATGTAATTGGTACAGCCATTATGGAAAACAGTATGGAATTCCTCAAAAAACTAAAAGTGAACTAACAATATGAATGAGCAATTCTACTCTGGGTATCTATCTGAAAGAATGGACATTGGGATCTTTATTGCAGCATTATTCGTAATAGCTAAGGCATGGAAACAGTCTAAATGTATATCAATGGATAAAGAAAATGTGATATATACATACAGTGGAATATTATTCTGCTTTAAAACAGAAGGAAAACCTGAGTTCCCACTGTGGCACAGAAGGTTAATGATCTGGCTTTGCTGTAGCTGTGGTGTAGGTTGAAGCTGTGGCTCAGATTTGATCCCTGGCCTGGGAACTTCCAAATGCAACTGAAAAAGAAGAAAAGAGAGAGCGAAGGAAATCCTGCCTGTTTTGACAGCATCACATCCTGGAAGATGTGATGCTGAGCGAGATTAAGCCGGTCACAGAAGGGCAAATGCTGCATAATCCCACTTATACAGAGTATCTAAAATATACTAATTCACTGAGTCACTTTGCTGTACAGCATAAATTGGCACAAAATTGTAAATCAACTATGCTTTAAATAAATAGGTTAGTAAATAAAATTTTTTAAAAATAGAATTGATAGAAATGGAGTAGAATGGTGGTCACTGTGGGTTGGATGATGGTTACAGTGGGGAGGGAGATCACTGTTCAATGAATATAAAGTTTTAATTATGTAAGGTGAATAAGTTCTAAAGATCTGCTCTATGTGATGTGATGACAGTTAAAAATACTGTATATGTAGAACTTGCTAAAAGGGTTAATTTTAAGAATTCTCACCACTAAAAAGTTACATAAGAAAATTGTAACTATCTGAGGTGATGGATATTTTAATTATCTTGTTTGGAGTGGTTACTTCACAATGTATACTTTTATCAAAGCCTTAAGTGTACATCTTAAATAAATACACCTTTATTAATTATATCTCAATAAAGCTGAAAAAAAGAAAATAGATTTATACAATAGATTTGGAATGGGAACCTTGAGACAGGGTAGAGAAGAGCTATTCAGTTACCCAAAGCGAGATTGTTCCAAAGAGAAGAAATAGCAAGATCAGAGGCCCTGAGGTAACACTTGGTCCAGCAGGAAATCCACTATGGTTAAAGCAGAGTGAAGGAGAGAAAAAGTAGCTGGAGAAGAGGTAATGGAAAAAATAGGGGCCTTGTCTGTTCTGTAAATTGTAGTGAGGCTTATCATATGAATGTTGATTTCCCTGATGAAAAAATTAGGAAGTCTTCAAAAAACTTTGAGAGGTATAAAATTCTGATCTACTGTCAATGAAAAACAGAACAGATCAAGCTCAGCATTCATTAGATATTTAAATATATGAAGTATAATGCTAAGATTACAATCCTTTAGGACTTTAGAGTCTCAGGGTTACAAAAAACACAGTCTGAGGACTAGCTCACTAAAGAGATGATGATAACAGATAGGTAATTAGGTAGATGATAGGTAGGTAGGTAGGTAGGTAGGTAGGTAGAAACATCTTCCTTTCTTACCCACTTCCATCTACAACACTACACACAGTCAGGTTTGCAGAACATAATTTTGCCTCAACTATAGTTGTATGATTCATAAATATGAGTTCATAAATATGAGTTCTCCATCTGTGGTACATCCACTGACACACCTTCAAAACCTCTCTCTCTCTCCAACCATTCCCCTATGTGTGTTTTAATCCTCCCCAATTTTTGTCTATTGTGAGAATTCAGCAGAAGCTGAGTGCAATAAAAGCAAAAGATGGAGACAGAGGAGTGATGTTTCCTTTCAAACATCTCTTCCTTCATTCCAAACTGTCTCTAAATGCAGGAGGCCATAAGATAGCCAGTTTACTCTCAATACATCATTTTTTAAATTGCATAAGCTATCTTTATTGAGATTGATACAAGAGGAAGAAAAGCCCGAGCAACTACTCACTGCTATTGACTAAAGTTTGTCTCCCAGAAAACTCCAGACTTTGACTCCCAGAAAACTCTTCTGGATAGTGGTGAGTGAGGAAAGGTGAAGGGTTGGGTGTTTGAAATGACTTTATGAACCTTTTCCAGAGTCAGCTTGTTTCCGTTTTGCATAGTGTGGAACATATTTTCAGTTGACCTCCATGATCAGTTCCACTGGAACAGGAATAGGCTTGGAGGCAATTTCTTCCCAGTTCTAGCCACAAGATGAAAACACAGCTTGAGTACACCTTGACACCTCCTTGTGAGACCCTGAGCAGAGAACCTAGTGAAACTATGCCCAGATCCCTAATCTGCAAAACTGTGAGTTAATTAACATCTTGTAATAAGCTTCTAAATATGTGATAATTTGTTGCACAACAATAGAAAAGTAACACACTTAAGGAAGAGATTAAGCATTCAAGCCATAACATTCAGAATATGACTGTGACCTGGGTTATTCTCAGGGATGTGATTAAAAGGTACTAGGGTCAAGGCCCTGATTTATTATGTTTGCTTGAGTCACTCTTTATGGCTAATTCTTGATGTCATCTTTTCAAGGTGGAGATTCAGCGCCACAAGGAAATTCCTAAAAGAGATATTTGCTCGTCATAACACTGCAGGTTTTCTCCTGTGTACTACCCTGAGAAAATATAATATTAAAAACAAAATAAATTTAAAAGACTTGTTCTTTCTCAAGTATAGATCAATAACTAACTTGAAAACTAAATCCCTGGGCATGGTTTATAAGTAACAGCAGCAAAGGATACAAAAGAAGCAAACAATCCAGGTAAGTGTCTGCTCCCTCAATTGATTTCAGTGGTATCACTTTTGATTTGTCAGAAGTGGAAATGTTCTAGGAGATAAACCTTAAACCTTTCTGACTTAAACTGAGCCCAATGAAAATATAAGCTGATATTTTTACTAGAGGACTTCATTGTACCAGAAGATGAAACGATACAACTGCAGAGCTTTGTGTGCTTCTTATTAGAAGAGTGGCTGGAGTCCCACTGATGTGGGTTCCAAATCCAGCTTTGTTCATTATTAACTCTGGGAAACTGAGTGAGCCGTGTAAAATCTCTTTACACACTTAGCACACCAATGTAGTAGTAATGATTCTTAAAAATCACGATCTGTGACAAAGCTTAAAAGTGAGGTTATACTGTATTGATTTGTACTAAGACTTTTGACATCAGACAATCCTGCATTTGATTTAAAGATTTAAAGTTTATAAGAATGTATCTTTAGTAACTGCTTTAACCACACTAAGCCTCAACTTGTCATGTGTAACATGGGCATTTTCATTCCTACCAAATTCAGTGGCCATGAAGAGTAAATGACAATACACAAAAGTTGCTTTTGGGTCTTATATATAGTAAATGTTCAATAAATGTTATCCAACATACCTAGATAATATACTATCTAGCCTCTCATGCATTTAATATTTAGTTCCTTTTTCCATATACTGTTACGACCCTTTCTTGTGTTTCACTCCTACCCTAACATTCAGAGAGAATTCTTCCAGTAGATCCTGGGATATTGTAGAGTTGTTGGAAACTCTAAGTAGAAAAAGATTATCTCAGACAATCTCTGAAAATATAACTTTACTAAAATATAAAAGAAAGGTATCTTTGAATTTTAAAGCTGTTTGGAGAAATGGAATACTGTATTTAAATTTCTCCTTGTACTTCAGACATTATAGCTATATTCCACTCTATAATAAGTGCCTATAATGTGTATGTCACCTTTAGGGTACCACATATAATTTAAAAAATAGGAGTTTTTTTCTTGCTATTATTTCATTTGAAATTTAAATAAAATGTTTAATTATTATAGGTGGAGAGAATAATTATTATATTTTGAGTTTTATTAACTTTGTTTGCCTTCAAATTTTCAGAACTATCCAGAGGGCAAAAAAACTTTGACAAACATGAATACGTATAGATCTTCTACTATTTCTTTAGAGGTCCGGGAAAAATGGAGGGTAGAGAATGGTAAAATGATATTAATGAAGAAATTGAAAAATTGCAATAGATTTCAGAGTGAAAATGGGCTTTACTGTACTGACTAATAATAGAATAAAATGCCAATTTTCCAGCTAAATAAGATAGTGATTTGTGAACAATTAAGAAGTATATTACCACCAACTTCCTACTGGCATTTGAGAAGAAAAACAATGTGAATCATATAGTAAAGGCAATTTTTGAGTACCTCATAGAACATCTGTAGCTAAATACTTTTCATCAAGATGTAAGAAGACAACCTTAAATAGGATTTTTTAATTAGAAAATCACAGAATGGTTTATATATATTTGAAAACCATAGCACTTCAAAACAAAGCAGTAAATTAAATTATCATTATTCCTTTGATAGTTGAGGAAGGAAATAGAGGAAGAAGGAAAGCAAACAATCTATCAAATCAGTAGGTAGCTGGCTGTCTTTATTGGACAATGACAACAGACTTTTTTAACTTGTGCAACATGTTTTCCTTCTCTCTTCATCTAGTAACTCATATAACACTTTGATCACATAGATTGGCAGGTGAAATGTTTCTGTAGAATTAGAGCCCCTCATTTTTCTGATAACAGTGATGGATACGGGTCAGTTTCATTCAAATCTGGAAGAAACTGTCACAGTTCATCCTCTTGATTGATATATGGATTCTAAGGGGAATAAAACCTCATTCTGCTGGAGCTGCTACACTGGAGCTAACAATGGTCATCCAATCCATCATGTCAAGAAAGTGTTTCTCTAAGTAAAAGGAACTGACATCAACACATTGGGAAACTGGGAAAAGCAAAGATGAAATGTGGGTGGAGTTAGAGAGACAGAGATCCTTCCTGGAATGTGTGTCAGATTGCAACTCTTTAGGCCCTAATTCCTGCAGAGCCTTCTTCATTCTGCTGATTCCCCAATATCTTCCCTAATTTCATGAGCCAATAAGTCCTTTCTTCATTAAGCTAGTATGAATTGGGTTTCTGCTACTTCCAATAGAAAAGGACTTGACTGCTACAAGGATATAGTTTAAAAATTCTGATAGAGATTAATTTCACTCTGCTCCAGAAACTTGACCCAAATGTAATTTTTTCAGTATAAAATAGGTTATAAATTTTGAAAAGCTTTCTGGGAAATGTCTAAACTTTTGTACATGTCTCCTTTACATCACTATACTATTCCTCAGAATTTTTTTCTCTCTCTAAAGCGTAGAAACCTCTATATAATTATATTTAGAAATTTAGAATGATGAAATTCAAAAGGCTAAGAATAAGACTTAATTAACTTTCTTAAAAATAGTTACTGATTCAGAAAATGTACCTGTTCTACTCACAAGAAAATCCCTCAACTGGCAATTTACATCCTAAGGCAAATGACAAGAATCACACTAGTTCCTTCCAGAACTGCCAAAGTTCTCAAATTAAACTATTTGAAGACATAAAAATGAGAGCCAAGGAAAAAAAAAAAAAACTCTAGAAAATGAGCCATATTCTGTGTCTTGGCTTCTGTCCATGAAATGATGAGAAAGATTTTCCTTGGGTAGTATGTTGTAGTGATTCAGAAACACAGTTTGTGGGGAAAGACTCTGGGTTCAAATCTTGGCCCTGCTGTTCAGGAGATGCAGGATCTATAAGCAAATCACATAAATCAGTTGTGTCACCCATAAGCCAGAGCTGATACTAGCTATCCATCTGATGTGGTCATTGCGAAGGTCGAATCGGGTATCCCCAGGACCACTTTGTGCTACACAGTCTTCACATACTCCACTCTTCTCCCACCACCTCGGTGCCTGGGAATCAGACCTTTCTGAAGCAGCCACTTCCTCCTCTGACTTCCAGTTAGTTTTGTCAAATACAAGTCACATTTTCAGGAAATGGGAGGGCACGAGGAAAGGGAGGTCTGTACACTTTTCCCATAGCAACCCCTTGCCAGGCCACAGACAGGTCACACTATCATCTTCTACCAAAAGCCACGTTGGTATTAAGAGGCACCAATTTCCCCAAGATCAGGAACCTCCCCCCATATCTTGATCTTTCTTGTTTAGGGGTAGTTGCAGCTTCTCACTGCTGTTAACTATGAAGTCCTTCACCATAGCCCTCTTGTTTCCCCTTAATCCTGCTCATAGTTTTTGCAAATGGTCATTTAATTAAGCTTTCTAGAACTCCTTTTGAGTATGACTCTTTCCTGCTGGGTCCCCAAACAAAGTACATCTGGATGAGTGTTGGTCATGCAGTAAATAGGAAATAAACATTATTTATTAAGAGAAAGTATATGGGTGAAAGTGGTATCTTTTCTGACAAGTACACAAATTATCCTAAGAGCAAAAGGACAGAAACTCTTCCAGAATAAGACTATAATTCAAAGATTTGAAAGGACTAGAACTACTACTTTGTTCTAGAAGCAGTGCCTGGGAAGACAACTGCTTATAAAAAGCCAGGCAAGGAACAAAGATGAAGATATGCAATAAATGAGAATATCTGAGTGAAAAAAATAAGTACTCTGTTACACTTAGAGTTTTTAAATACTGTATTTTCTTATTCCAATAAAACAACCTACATGAAGAAGAAAAAGAAAGAAGAAACCAGGAATTGTTTTGAAAAACAACATGCTAAATTCTCTTAAAAAACAGGGACCTTGGAGTAGGTTTTTTTTTTTTTTAACTGCATTAACAAACAAACATTTTTACCATACTAGCTAACAAACAGATCCGCTGCATAACTTTGCTGTAATCTTAGGGGAAATACACAAATGCAGACCAGGTTTGAAATCTGGTCTGACCACATGGCGACAATATTATGCCAGCTTATTTTACAGAACATATCGTGAGAAAGGATTATGTAAAAAAGTGGTTGTAGAGATTTGCATCTTTCTTATTTAAGGACTGGAGAGAAGTGAGCATGGTGAATAATAACAACATTGATATCTGTAGAGGAAAAAAACAAGTGATGGTGAAAAATACAGATAATATGGATTTGAGTATTCATTTTGTACCCATATATTTAAATGGGTAAACCACAGCATATGATGGTATAAACATTCAAATTTTATCAGGATTTTTATTTCCTTATAATCAAATGAGATGCAAGCCCTTTAAAAGTCTTGCCATCTATTTTTAAAAGTTGGATTGAATATTATCAGCCACTTAACATTAGGGAGAGTTCCTATAGGTAGAAATAAATGCCAGAACAAAAACATCACTGCTGGTTTGTTCCCGAAAGTCTGTCAAAAGAGTTACATATTTACAAATAAAAGATATCCTATTATTAGTTTTTTTGTTTGTTTGTTTTTTAGTATTAGTGCCAAACTGCAAAGATTATCCATTTCATAGGAAAAAAAATTCCATTCCTAGAGAATTGTTTCTTCAGGGGAAAAGAGACAGGGACCAAAAAAAAAAAAGAAAAAGGAAAAAAAAGACTGCTTTTCTCAGCAAAGATCATTGCCATGGTGAGGAGGTAATAAATTTCATCTTCCAGTCTATTACAATTTTAAGGTTTTGTTTATTTTTTTTTCCTTCTTCACTCTTCTTTATGCAGCTACCTATTGTCTCACCAGTTCTTTTTCATTGATCAGATGTCATTGTCATCATTCTCTCATGTTAAAAGAGAGGGATGTTTCTAGGATATTTGCTTTGCTATTTATGTTTTGGCAAGGAAAATACAAGCAGCTTCTCTTTAATCGAATCAAGCTTAAGGTAAAATAGGGACCAGGTTCTACATGTACAGGTAATTGGGGATAAGTGGAATGGGATAGATTGAAGGTAGCATTAAAACTTACAGAGGAAAAATAACTATATAGTCAATACTAACTACATAAAACAACCTAATAGAATCTTCCTCTACAAAGTACTAGAATAACATATTGGACGCTGAGGGAAAAAAAATCTAGAACTATTACAAGTCATCCTGCTATTTTAATAAAACAGGAGGGAAAAGCTCTTAGCAGGATATTGGCTTGAAAAACCATGTTTGAACAGAGGGGCTTGGCTAATTCTTCTCTGTGACAAATCTCTATTACATTCAGATCATTATCTGTGTTTGATATTGCAACTTAGCTTAGGCTCAGGGTAATGAAGCAAAGGAAGAGATGAACTTCAAGTCTTCCTCTATGAAAGCTGGATTGTACACTCAATATAAACAGTTGCAATGAAAAATAACAAGCAACTTCACGTTGGTATTGGAATCAGCAGGTTTTAGTTTGCACAACTTGAAGTAACAGAGGGAGATAAAGGCTTGATAATAGATCCAGGGCATCTCAAAACAAGGAAAGTAGTGATTAGAAATTTTATCTGTCACATTACTTCCCTGCCTTGTTAGCATGTGAAGTAGGGTGGTTGTTATGAATTATACCAGCGGTAGTTTAGTGTTTTATAGCATTCAGGACTGAATTCCCATGGCCTTGGGCTATGGAACCTTCCCTAGATTTGAGACCACATCATTCCCACATCATCTCCTTCTCACTCATTCAGGAAAGAGGGAATTAGCTTTTGTTGAAGCCTCCATATAACCAAAAACCTTCAAAAGCAGCCAATGTCTCATCTCTTAAGAGATCACTTTATTAAAATCACATCAGTTACCTTTTATAAACATTAATCCTTCCTTGTACAGCTTGAAAACAGGCTAAATCCTGTAAGGCCCTTAGATTAAGTGCAAGTAAAATTATTGATGGAGATTTCAATGTTCAGGGCATTGGATTGGTCATGGATTCCTCAATATTTGCCCATTGGATTAAACTTCCAATGTAGAAAGTCCAAGATCAAGATAAGAGCAGGAATGGTTTCTGGTGACACCTCCCTTCCAAGCAACCAAATGGCCCCCTTCTCGCTATGTCCTCTTGTGGGATTTCCTTTATGTGCATGTACTCATGGTGTCTCTTCCTCTTCTTAGAAGAATACCAGTTTTATCAGACTAGGCCTTCACCCTTATGACTTCATTTAACTTTAACTGCCTCCCTAAAGGTCCTATCTTCAAACATAGTCCCTTTGGGGATCAGGGTTTCAACATATGATTTTTTTTGAGGTGGGGTGGAGTGTATAATTAAGTCTATAATACAGGGGCTGGGTGATAGAGTCTTATAAAATATTCCTCTGGCTGCTGTGAAAAGCCTGGATGGGGGTTGAAGTCATAGCAATACAGAGTGATACACAACGTTCTCTTCTATGTTATGCTAGTGCCCACTTCTCCCTAAAGCATCACAATTTTTAGAAGCAGGTAAACAGGAAAACTTTTTAGCTCTTCATGTTTGACATGAAGGTCAGGGCTCAATCCAAAGAAAAGAATTGTGTATATGCGCAAACAAAACCCACAAAATTCATGTGTTAGTTTATTTTCCTCCTGTTTTAAAGGTTACGAAGTCATACTTTTTCCTTTCCATAAATTTTAAAACAAGCACTGTTGCATCAGCAGCGGCAGTGATATCAACACTGTAAAAGCCTCTCAGATCAGAAAGGTCCTACATCTCACACAAGGCAGTGTCCCTTGTACTTCTGTTAGCTCAAAAGTAGTGCACCATTTACCATGGGACTTTCAGAGCTGGCATGATGATTTCCAGACATATTGAAACAGGGAATCCTTTTCTCCAACCACAACTGACTGGAGCAGAATGTGAAAGGAATGGGTAAATAACTACCACTATAATTTTTGAGACTTGCATACATGCCAGCTACGTGCTCTAAAAGGTAATATTTTTGAATCCCAAGAACAAATCTCTGAGGTAGGTATTATTAACCCAATTTTAGAAACAAAAATGAGACTCAGAGGGATGAAACAACTCATCCAAAGACACAAGATGAGTACATGCAGAGCTAAGTTCTGACCCTAATATATCACAGAAGCCTGGATTCTAGGCTAAGTGCAGTGGTGGTTTCACTTCGAAGTAACCCAACACAACCAACATCAAAAAAGTTCCTCAAAACTTGAAACAATCAAAACTGCACAGCCAAATGTTCAATAGATTCTTGTCATTCTGATAAAAGTATATAATCATTTTTTATGTGTGTATACTACTTTACATGTTGTAGAGTACTTTGACAGAATCTTATTTGACCTTCAAAATAACTCTGTGCAAGTTAAATATATCCAATAGATAAGAGGATCTTTTGGTCAGTTCTTCCAAGTTTTCCATTTATGATCTAGAGACTCACTTTGAAATGTGGAGCATTCTTAGGGCCACAGGTGAAACTGAGTCAGAATATTTATGAGCATAGAATATATCTGCAAGTAGCAAGCTAAATGTCCATCAACAGAGGAATGGAAAAAGAAGATGTACACAATGATGGAATATTATTCAGCCATAAAAAAGAATGAAATGATGCCATTTCTAGCCACATGGATGAACCAAGGGATTATTATCAGATAATTAAGTCAGACAGAGAATGAAAAATATCAGATGATATCACTTATATGTGGAAGCTAATAAAAATGATGTAAAAGAACTTATTTACAAAACAGAAACAAACTCACAGATTTCAAAACCAATCTTATGGCTACCATAGGTGAAACAGTTGGGGGAGTGAGGAATTGGGAGAGTGGGAATAACATACACACTACTGTATGAAATAGATGATTAAGGAAAGCCTACTGTATAGCACAGGAAAATCTCAATAGTTTGTAATAACCTACATGGGAAAACGGAATAGATATATTTAAATACGTGATTCACTTTGCTGTACATCTGAAACTAATACAACATTGTAAATCAACTATACTGCAATAAAATTAAATTAATAATGTATCTGCAAGGGTATGCCACATGATAAAAACACAGGTTATATCTGGGGGTGGGTTTATATAAAAGGAGATTTTTCTGTACCATTTGCATCTCTTCCTATTGAGATTTTATTTTATAATAAAAAAATAAAGTAATACATTTTTATAAAAACAGATCCTATTTCATGAATTGTGTGTACAGATGGAATCTGGTAGCTGTTATTACTATGATTATTAGTATTATAATTTATACATTCAGCAAATATTTATTGAGCACTCAATGCAAGGCACTGTATAAATTGGGAGGATATGACAGTAGGCGAGACTATTCTCTGCCTTCGCTTCTATTAGGGGAGACCAAGTAAAGTCAAATGAACAAATGAAAAATAATATTGTTACAAACTATAATTTGTGCTATAGAAAAAATAAAAAATTAGGGCATAAAAGAGAATTAAAATGATCAGATTGGTCATCTGCTTTACTGAGGGTGGTCATAGAAGACCTCTCTGGCCATGTAGATTTAAACTAAGATCCAAAATATGAGAAATCTTGAGGAGAAAAGCCTGGGGAAAAATATTGCTTTTAGAGAGAGAAGCACTTCCCACGGCAGGAAGGAACTTCATATATTTGAGAAATTAAATAAGGCCAGAATGGCTGGAATATAATAAGCAAGGGAAATTATAAGATGAAATGGTGATGAAAGACAGCAAGGTCCCCTTGCAAGGTGTGGTCTGGTTTGGATTTCATTTATACACAACTAGGACTTTCGTGGTAGTTCATTATAACACGTCACAGAACATAAAGAGAAAGAGGGAGTAACCCACTGCAAGAGTTCCTTTGCTTGCAAACCATAAAGATTTATGGTGCTTATCCCTTAGTACATCCTATGAAGGCAAAGATGGTGATGGCCTTGTTGACTATTTAATCCCCGGAATTTAAAAAACAGCCTGACACAAACTAAAGCTTCAACAAAACTGTCTGAATGAATGAAAGATTATGTCAAAGTCAATTATGTCAATGGCTAAATGCTTGAGTTCTGGAATAAGACATACCTTTATTTGAATCCCAACTCTTCAAATTTATTGGAAGTGCAGCCTTAACAGTACAGATTTAACCACTTTGAGGTAAAGGCTAACTCAGGAATGATGGATTCCCTGGAAGATGGCCTCCTAGTGTAGGAGCTGGTCTACTGAGTAGTACCAGTGGGGAACTGAAATCTGTTCCATGGAAACTGGCCACTGCTGGGAGTTTTAGACACTTTATTATGGTTACAGCTCTGAGGCAGCAAATCATACTGGAGCCACACAGCCATATAACAGAAAGGACTTGGGCCTCCCACCAAGAAACAGCAGCAGGAGAACTGACCACAGAGATACAACCACTGCATGGACTCCTGCTCCTGTTTATGCCCGGAGAGGGGCTGGTTCTCTATGATCCACCGCCTTATAACAACTCAGCCTCACTCTCATCATGCAGTTAAAAAATTCCATAACCTGGAGCCATGGCTCCTCTGTGCATCTGACATCTGATCTGACTTCCACCCCTCTGCACAGCCCAGAACACTGCATCAGAGGGCGCTCACACATCTCTGCCTGCCTCTGAATGTGTCTCCCAACACTCTTCCAGAGGGTTCAAGCTGTCAGGTCATTTCTCCTCCTTCTGCTCTTTACTACTCACTAGTTATCAGTAAAATATACATATAATATATATATATATATATATATATATATATATATATATATATATATATATATATAATACCAATTGTATATGGTTGCTTGGGTATTAAAACAGTGGAGACAACGAGTTTAGCATCTTACTATTGAATTTGTCTTTATTTAATATTTTAATACTTTTTCAGAATATTTTTCATTAAATTTGTGTTTTAAAATAATGCTTTAAAATATTATCTTGATTACTGAGGTTTTTTGCCATATTCTTTAAATTTTTCTTCTGATTTATACACTTGCTTCACCCTAGTCTCAGCCCTGCCTTACCTGATATATGTTAAACGTTAAGTAAATTTTATGCATTATTTTGGTTGCTGTGGTTACCACTGCTATATTACTATCTTCCCATCCCTGCATTTCCCTTCCTCCCTCTAACTCTCCACCTCCTCCTCCCTCCCCCATTCCATTTCCTTTTCTGTTTTGAAATCTACCCTCCTTCAGGAACACACACTCATATGCACACACACAAAAAGCTACTGCTACAGCCACACAGTTGTTTCTTGATAAAGAAAATAACAAAACATTCATCATAGATAGCCTCCTCGATTTTATTTATTTGCTTTCTATCACAACACACAGCACACATCAGCTTTTAGAGGCTCCAAAAAACCGGAACTGCTGTGTAATGAGGCTTTATCTGTCACTAACATGTGCTGTTGCTATAAGCAACATTTCCATCTAATCTGATAAACAATTTCAACAATTCTAGGATCATGCCACAGGAAACAGGCATGGATTTAGAGCTCAGGATAACCTCTTATAATGCTCAGCATGAGAAAGTAACCAAGAAAAGTTTACTCCATCTATGCTGGCATCCTTGAAGGACACTGACAATATTAGGGGGCATATGATTTAGGGAAGGAGCTGCAGACAACCTCCCTGTGCATTTAAAAAATGTACTGACAGTTAAGCAAAAGTCATTTATTTATTACTATGTATTTTTACTAATGTCCCTATGTGTTTTTTAAAAATATTAATAATTAATAGAATGTGTTATTTCAGCAGCTAGGAAGTTTACCTTTCATCCTCCATTATGACTGCATGCTAATGTTTTTGACATGTTCCAAATCTAATTTTTGACAAGTACAGTCATTACAAAGACAACAGAGGGAGGGGAGAATGGGAGAGAAAATCAAGAGGAGACGGAAAGGAAAGAAAGAAACAAAGTATGTGGAAGCAGAAGTGGGTGCTTATAAATAACGGAGCATTGGAAAATCAACTTTGGTCTTACAGATAACAAATCTAAAATAAATCAAAAAATGGGAATACATAAATAGACATCTCTCCAAAGAAGAGACACAGATGGCCAATAAGCACATAAATGTTCAACATCACTAATTATTAGAGGAATGCAAATCAAAACTGCAACAAGTTATCATCTTACTCTGGTCAGAATGGCCATCATCAAAAAGTCTACAAATAATAAATGCTGGGGATGGAGTGGAGAAAAATAACCTCTCCAACACTGTTGGTGGGAATGTAAATTGGTATAGCTACTGTGGAGAACAGTCTTGGGGTTCCTTTAAAAATGTAAAATAGAGTTACCACATGAACCTAAAGTCCCACTCCAGGGTATATATCCAGAGAAAGCCGTAAATCAAAAAGGTACTTGCACCCCAATGTTCATTGCAGCACTATTTACAATAAAGACATTGAAGCAAACTAAATGTCCATCAACAGAGTAATGGATAAGGAAGATGTGGTACCTACATATAATGCAGCATTATTCAGCCATAAAAAAGAATGAAATAATGCTATTAGTAGTAACATGGATTGGACCTAGAGATTATCATAATAAGTAAGCCAGACAGAGAAAGACAAATATCTTATGGTATCATTAGTATGTGGAATATAATAAAAATGATACAAAAGAACTTACTTATAAAACAGAAACAAACTCACTTCAAAACCAAATTTAGGGTTACCAGAGGGGAAGCCATTGGGAGAGGAATAAACTGGGAGGACAGGATTAACATATACGCACTATTATATATAACATAGATAAACAACAATAGCAACTGTACATCACAGAGAATTATACTCAATATTTTGCAATAACTTATAAGGGAAAAGACTCTGAATGAGTGTGTGTGTGTGTGTGTGTGTGTGTAAATGAATCACTGAGCTGTACGCCTAAAACACAACACTGTAAATCAATATAATTCAATTTAAATAATTAAAAATAAGTAGAAAATAAATCATAGTCAAGATTACAACAAAAAAATGAAATATGAAACCTGTACTCCAATTGAGGTTATCATCCCTGGATTTTTATGCTTCCAGCTAACAAAGGGTTGTTTACTGATCTGAGTCTGAATCCTGCCTGAGATCTGATCTGATTTGGAAAAAAAAAAAATGAAGTGTGAGAAGAATTAGAATTAAGGCAAACAAAAGACATACAGAATCATTTTCAGTTAAATGAACTTCTGCAGAGTTGGAATCAGGAATTGTGCCTATGCTGGCAAAACACCCTGATCACCTTAGACTAGGTCCTGTCCTGAGGGTGGATGAAATTTATGAAGTCCCTCACTGGATGCTGTAAAGACATATATTTCTATTATCAGGTTCTATAGAATTGGAGAGTACCAGAGGGAAGGGGGGTGGTGTTCATGAATGATTAAATAATCAAAGGAAATAAAGTGAAGCTGAGTTGCCAGCAAACCCAGGAGGGTCCTATTATGGGGATAATAAAAATGACTTGATAAAAAACCCTTAGTAATATTTGCCATTTGGGTTTACAGATAAGCAAGAAGAAGAAATAATGCAATTTTTTTAGTAACTGACTTTCCTTGGACTTTGCATACGGACGGTCTCTCTCAGGACCATTCTCTCTTCCTGTGTATGTAATCTATTTAGAAGGGAACTGCTGTTTAGCATACTCTGAGTGTCTCTAAAATGAATATGATTTCACTGATGAAGGGAATATTTCCAGTTTCATTTTAGGTAAATTCTAAATACTAGGTTGATTTTAACCTAAAGATGGGGTGGGAGGGGAGTGGATTTTATTGCTGTTAAGGAGGTATGTTTTCATTTTATGTTTGCCTTTCACAATTTTCTTCTATCTTCCCTGACCCAACTGCGACATACTATGCACTAGTTACAGGTTACTATCTAGTCCATTATGGGCAACGTGTGTTCTAGCAGGACTTTTTTTTATGCACGCACTCATGGCATATGGAAGTTCCCAGGCTAGGGGTCAAATGGGAGCTGCAGTTGCCGGCCTGAGCCAAGCAACTCAGGATCCAAGCCGTGTCTGCAACCTACACCACAGCTCACAGCAAAGCTGGATCCTTAATCCCCCTGAGCAAGGTTAGGGATTGAACCCATGTCCTCATGGATACTAGCCAGTTTCATTACCACGATGGGAACTCCCTCTAGTAAAGTTTTAATGTAAAATAATTGTCCATAGATATAATAAAATCTTAGATATGTATTTTAAAAGAAAATTCTAACAATTTCAATTTGGGATAGTCTTCACATACACAACACTTTTTAGATCGAATGTTCTAGTAAAAGATACAGCTGGCCAAAGCTTTGACAGGTTTTTTTTTTAACATTGATAGGCAGTATATTTTATAGTAAATTAAACATTTTACATAGGCTATACTTCTTTATTGGCTATACCTGCAGCATGCAAAGTTCCCAGACCAACGACTGGAAACCAGGCCACAGCAGTGACAGCACCGAATCCTTAACCACTAGGCCACCAGGGAAGTCCATAGGCTACATTCTTGTCATATGTTTATTACTCAAGTTTAGGAGATTTAGAACATTTCAAATTTACAAGTAAGTAGTCCTCAAGGAAATATTCAAGCATATTCCACCTCTTGTTTTTTATTTAATATGTAATAGAAAGAGAACCATTAATGCCTCAAATATAAGCTTCCAATAAAATGTTTCTAATTAGGTAGTCACAGAATCTAGTGTCAGCTATCAGTAAGTCAGTTAGGAGCCATCTCCATTATTTGTCACAAGAGAAAGAATAAACATTATTTTGTACGTTCATTCTTTTGTTTGGTTGGATTTTGAGTGAACTCACAGTCTTATTTAGAACCTTAGTAGAAAACATAAGTTGGCTTCAGGATTAGACCCAACATACTATCGGTCTGACATCAGGAAGTTAGCTAGTTATTTGTAGAGGGAATAATTTTGAGACCTGCTGTAAACTTGATCATTCCGTGGCTTTCAGGGACAGATGCTCATTGTAGAACAGTTTTTCTCCATCTGGGTTCATGAACATATTCTTGAGAATAAAAGATATTGTTTACCCTTTAACAGGTATAAGTGCTGTACAGCACTGGTAATTCTACCCAATATTCTTCAATAATGTATACAGGAAAAGAATCTCAAAAAGAATGGTCATATATGTATGTTTAACTGAATCACTTTGTTGTAGAGCAGAAGTTATCACAACATAGTAAATCAACTATACTTAAAACTTTTAAAAAAGTTAAAATTAAATAAAATCTCTGCATGCATGCATGTGCATGTGCACATGCACGCACACACACAAAATTATCCAGGGTCCATTGGCATTTGGATAGCACAATGATGGAATAATTCCAGAAAGACATGAAAGTGAGGAGCTGTTATAACTTATTTTCCTGTTTTCTCTGAGATCTTTAGATTAAAGTAAAAATGAATGGGTAAAACAATATCCCCATATTCACTCTTAAAACAATTTTTCATGAAAATTTCTAAGTCCATCCACGTTGCTATAAATGTTGGTAATTATTTCCTTTTAATGGCTAAGTAACATTCCATTGTGTGTATGTACCAGAGGATTTTTCTGTTTCAAAAGAGAGAGCCTATGTTTTGTTGGAATGGGCTTGAAGGCAGGAAGGACTACGGCATGCGATGAGTTTAAAGAGTAGTTTCTTACATCTAAGAGGCTGTGTCTGAGCTGTTCTGCTCCACAGACACATGCTTGTCAAGGTGATAGGCAGACAGCAATCTAGTAAGACAGGATGCAATGTTTATCCACTTATATGTAGAGCCATGTGCCATGGCTTAGGACTGGAAAAGCCTGAATCTCTGGACATATAAGGACACTGGGTCTAATTATCTTAAAAGATGCAGAAGGAAGGAGGAACAAAATATAAATCAATAGGATTAGTCAACAAAGACCAACCTTGAAAATGAGCCAGGAATCACTGACAATTTTTTTCCCCTAACTTTTGGAGTCCTTTGGTGATGTCAAACAAGGACTTTGGTCAACTGAAAATGATGGAAAATTAATCTTTACAGAGCACAATTCTGAGTATGTTCTTGTTTTGCTCAAAAATATTCAATGCTAGAGCCTCTGCCAGTTGGCAATTAGTCTAAAATACTTGGCCTGTTCCAAATAAAATTTCCACTTATTTTTTATTCTCTTTACTACACTTATTTTTTCTTCTCTTTGTTACACTGTAATTTTCAGTCTTACTCTTCTTTCTGCAGTCTTAAATTTTTTACTCCATTTATTTATTTATTTATTTATTTATTTATTTATATTACATTTTTGCCTATAATAGCCAGTTCTGCCCTTCCTTCTCATATGTCCTAACCCGACTCAGACTAAATGCCAACTCTTTCACAAAAGTCTAAAAAAAAATTCCCCCAGCAGAAAGTACATTATCCTCCTGTGTTTCTTCTCAGGTCCTTGTATCCTCTAGGAGTGTCCACATGAGGAAAAAAGACAGATATAGGCTTCAGTGTGAGCTGGGGTGGAGCAGAACTCAGAGGGTACTAAGTGTGTAATCTTTGACAATTTCCTCTTGCTTTACTTCAGTTTCCCCGCCCCTACAATGGGAATAAGAGGAAACTCTACACTCACAGAGTTACTGTGAAGACTAAGTATAGTAACATGGTAGTGTGCCAGCCTAGTACTTTCTCAGCTTTCATTCCCTTTGCCCCTTCCCATGTAAACCCTCCTTCCAGAAGAGAATTGATAATGCTTCACCCCTGTGGATTCAGCTCTTCTCCATGTTAAATATCCACCTCCACTTCTTATTCCACGCAGGATTCTCTAATACCTGGTCCTAAATCTGACCTTTAACCTCTCCATTGCCTTCTTCCAAATCTATTCATCATCTTGATTGTCCTGTTTCCCAGGATTGTGGCAATAATAGAATTATTAGATTATCAGTCAGTGACAGATGAGAAAATTGAGGCTCAGAGAGGAGAAGTAAACTGTTGAAGAATATACAGTGTATAGAATCATAAATCACTGAATATCCACTCCTTGAAATCCAATACCTCCTTTTTCTTACTGAAGCCTGTATCTCTCAGAGCTGACAGAGAGCCTAGTACACTTCAGGTGCTCAATAAATGTTTCTAAATAAACGAAGCCAGGAGGAAGGGCTTCAGATGTCTTGGCTTGTAATTTGCTATGGTTTAAACAAACTTATGCCATTAGACTTCTCAATAGATTTCGTGATAATATTCTTTGGCTTTCTCTGGAAATAAGAGGTCAGGGGTTGGCACAATTCTTAAGACACCCTTTCTGTAGTTCCCACTGTGGCTCAACAGTAATGAAACTGACTAGTATCCACAAGGATATGAGTGCAGTCCCTGGCCTTACTCAGTTGGTTAAGGATATGTCCTTGCCATGAGTCGCAGTGTAGGTCACAGTCATGGTTCAGATCCAGCATTGCTGTGTAGGAAAGACACCCTTTCAGTCATGAGGTCTGCTCTCTTGGAGTGCCTTCTCTCAATACCAGCCAACTGACATGCTTACATTTTTACTGGTTATACATCACTGGGTTTAATTAATGTTTTTTAACTAAATTTTGCTTCCCCAAGACAGAGTGCAGATCCCAGTGGTCCACCACAAAATCAATGTCTGTGTCTGGACCTTTTACGAAATGCATAGCCCCAACTTTGTCTTTCAGTGAGTGATGCAAATGATCTCCTTTAGGTCTTTACTCATCTCAGGATGATAGCACTTCTTAATCTAGCCATTACTGAAGCTCCCCTAACTGAAGGAACTGGTTAATCAAAGAATTTTTCCCTGGGGGAAAGGGCAAATCTTCTTTAAGTTAATAAGACAAAAATGCAATAATTATATATGGATGGTATAACAATCATTTAGTGGAAATTACATACCTAATTTTTAATCAGTGTTTCAAATTTATAATGCAAATATTTGTTATCTTGATAGCACCTTTTATCCCAAGCAAGGTGGGAAAACTCCCCAAAGTATTTCCTAGGGGTCCACAGGAGGATGTTTTCAATTTGTCTATAAAACCTTTTTTGTTGTCTACACTCACAAGGAGGAAAATGCCCTGTTATTTCTCGCCTCTTCAAAATTTTAATTGCTTATACTGGTGGCTTAGAGGGGTCTCACAACTGCTACTACTTATCCTGAGAAAACCAATGTACATGCCAAGAGTGCTATATTTTTATGGCTCCAGAGTTTGCAGTTCCAGTGTCAGTAGATCAATACTGGGTCCCATGTAGACAATGAAAATGTTGCCCTGTGGTGCATGAGCATGATCAACCCAATACTGAGGAAAGCCCTATTTAATAGCTCTTGTATTAATTCCACTTTAAGGATGACTGAACCAGAGCCCATGGTTCAACTTTCCCAAGTCACAAAGTTACTAAAGTAACTTTAGATAACATCCCCAAGTGATTGGTGTATTGCACATGGTATGATGTAAATAGTATTACAGGGTTAAAATCATCTTCACATAAGCCATATTCCCAATGACACATCTCATGTGCGGGTATACTCACATTTATCCATCTAAAAACATATTTTTTCACTGTAAGTATAAGCTATAAATTTGAGTTTTAAGTAATTGGACTCTAGATCAATGAGTAAGACAAAGAAAATGAGAAGGAAAGAGAGAGCCTGACATAGAGAGATAGGGAGGGAGAATAGTAATTACCAATAATTTTAACTAAGTGAATAAAGTGTCTTCTTGAATCTTTTGGAAGCAGATGCATATAGTACAAAGATCCCTGAATAGTGGCCAAAAGACCTGGGTAGTTGCCCTGGTTCTAGGTCACTGCTGTTTAAATCTAGACAAGCCAAAACTTCTTTGGACTTCATCTTTTTCATCTGTAACTGAAAGGGGGGTGGGATTATTTGCTTTCTCAGATTCCTTATTCCTCTGGCATGGTATGATCCTATAGATAATAGAATCAGTAAAATACACTCATAGATAATTTAACATCTACATAACATGCATGTGCGCATACATGCACATAGACACACACACACATCTTATTTTCCTTTATCTACATTGTAAACTGCTTCCAGATAGTGGAAATGGGTAGTTTCTTGCAAAACTTCTGTCCATTTGAAAGGCAGAATTTGGTGCTTACAAAACTGTTGAGAGGGACACGGTGGTACAAGTCAGGGAGCCAGAAGTCTGGCTTGTTAAGTTTTAAGAACATTCTGATGCAGCTACAACCCTGAATTTAGCAAACTGCTGCTTCTGCCAAGTCCTAAAGGTCTTTCACTACCATGATTCTGAGAAGTGAACCCTAGAGTCAGATTTTCAGCAGGCACCAACCATTCCAGTGTCTCCTACATAAAGAGGGTGACTCCCGTCTAAACTACTCACACCTGGATTCTGGATTTTCACATGTTCTAAGTGAAGCATGCAATTCATACTCACACCCACCTGCGAGTGAGTCTGGGGAATGTAGTTTCATATTTTCCAGGCTCCTCAAAGACAAAATAGATATATAAAGGAGAGTGAAAGCCCAATACAAACTTCCCACTGCTCATGGTAACTAGGTTCAACAATCATGACGTAATACAGATACTGTTTATCACCAAAATTCCTCTTCAGTATGCCATAAGTTTCCCCCAAAAGAGAGGCTTTGTATTCTCTGTCCTTAAACTCAATAGTCTGTTTTACTTCTAGTGTTGCAGCATATCCCTATATTCTAGTTTTGTACTTGTTCAATGTTTATGGATAAATAATAATTACAGTCATTAGAACCATGGTCAAGAAAACATAATGATGAGGTCCACAGGGAATGGAGAACACATGGCCTCATGCCCATGGAGTGAAACGACAAGCTAAATACCCTCAATCTATGTTTATTATTATTATCACTTTCCTCTGCCTGTATTATTGTATTTGCATATGCTAAATGCCCACAGAGTTCAACTACAATGAATTGATTAAGCATATATTAAGTGTGTCTGGTACTACAGCTTTGTAGCAAGCATGTATTATCACTTCAGAAGTTTGCATATAGGCTACCCTGCGGCTTTCGGAGGGTCATCTGGTGTTGCACAAAAGGCTCCTGCCAGTGTCCCATCTTCAAGGAGAGTCTCGACTGCTTCCTGCCTCTCCAACAGATGCTTCGAGATTAGCAAATGGGTACCTTCACCTATGGTCCATGCGCATTTCAACCTCCTGTTTTGAGGTGGATTTTGAGTCAAGCACAGAAGACCTCCTCTGAGGAAACTAAGCTTTGGTCCAGAAATAAGATGGGACAATCTTCATCTCAGTGAGGGTTACCTGTTGTGGAGGTAGAAAAGGTGAGGAAACCAAGGCCAAAGACATGAATGGCTCTACCAGTACCATGCAACTGTGAGGCCCAGAGCCCAGAGGGGAAACTGCCTTCTCTTGCTCTAACTTTGGCACGATCCCTGCTTCTCCTCTTCCACCCAGGTATTTTCACACAGCTGAACCTGAAGAGAGTTAATTAAATGGGCCAGCGGCCCGGAGGAGAAGGGAAGACCCAGCCACCTGCGCGCCACAGCCCAATCGCCCAGGAGCACCTCAGATCCCATGCGGGGTGCTGGCTAAATGGCGACCGGACTGGGGGAACCAGTCTATTGACTTTCAGAAGAAATGAGGTCAAAACTCAGAGGAATATAAAGAAACTTGTTGATTGGATTAAGAGATGGAATAAAAGGACTGGAGCTCAACTTCTTTCCCAAAAAACTGCAAAACTACAACCAAATGCCGAACAACCTTCAACCAAATGGACTGTAAACTTCCAAAAAATATATTCTGCTCCAGAAGACAAAGAGGAGACCACATCAAGAGGTAGGAGGAGCGATTATGCGATAGAAGCAACCCCAAAACTCATGGGTGGGAAGCCCCACAGACTGGAAAGTAACTGCATCACAGAGACTCAGCTACAGGACTGAGAGTTCTGAGCCCCATGTCAAATCCTCACGCCTGGGGAACTGGCACAGGGAGAAAGAGCCCCTGGAGCATCTGGCATTGAAGGCCAGTGGGGCTTCATGCAGGAGCTCCACAGGACTGGGGAAAATGAGACCCCACTCTTGAAAAGCACACAAAGAATTTCATGTGCACTGGGTCCCAGAGCAAAGCAGTCTCCACAGGAATCCGGGTGGAACCTGACTGTAATTCTTGGAGGATCTCCTGGGAAAACAGGGGTGACTGTGCCTTGTTGTGAGGGAAGGGCATTGGAGGTGAAGCTCTCAGGAATATTCATCAGTCTGCATTTCTCTGGAGGTGGCCATTCCTGGGAAATCTGATCCCTCTCATCAGGGCGGAGAAGCCCCAGGCCAAACAACAATCCAGGTGAGATCTCAGCCCCACCCATCAATAAACAGGCTGCCTAAAGACCCCTCAGGCACACAGCCAGCCTCTAATCTCATCCAGAGACAAAACCCCATCCATCAGAGGGAGGGGAATCACCCACACCTACCAGTGAGGCAGCATCACTCCCTCCCATCAGGAAGCCTACAGCAAGCCCCCTCCATAACAACTTTAGCCACAGGGGAGGCAAACACCTGAACTAAGAGAGGCTACAACTCTATTGTGGACACAAAGGTCACCATACCAAAAACCTACAAAAATGAAAAGACAGAAAACTATAACTCAGATAAGGGAGAAAGAGAAAAGCCCAGAAAAACAGCTCAGTGATGAGGAGATTATAAGCCTCCCAGAAAGCGACTTTAGACTGTTGATGCTGAAGATGATGCAAGGCTTTGGAAATAGACTGGAGGCAAAGATTGATAATTTACAGGAAACACCGAGCAAAGAAATACAAGCTGTAAAAATTAAACAAGAAGAGATGCAAAATGCAATAACTGAAATAAAAAATTCATTAGAAGCAGCCAACAGTAGAATACAGGAGGCAGAAGAACGAATCAGTGAGGTGAAGGACAGATTAGTGGAAATCACTAATGCAGAAGAGAAAAGAGATAAAAGATTGAAAGGAAATGAGCAGAGTCTCAGAGAACTCTGAGATAATGTTAAATGTACCAACATCCATATTATAGGGGTGCCAGAGGGAGAAGAGAGAGAGAAGGGTCAGAAAAAAATATTCAAGGAGATTATAGCCAAAAGCTTCCCTAATATGGGAAAGGAACCACTCACTCAAATCCAGGAAGTACAATGAGTACCATATAAAATAAACCCAAGGAAGAACACCCCAAAACACATATTAATCAAAATGACCAAAATTAAAGACAAAGAGAAAATATTGAAAGAAACTAGGGAAAAGAAACAAATGACATACAAGGGAACCCCGATAAGGTTATCAGCAGATTTTTCATCTGAAACTCTACAGGCCAGAAGGGAGTGACATGATATACTAAATATGATGAAAGGGAAAAATTTCCTACCAAGATTACTTTATCCAGCAAGGCTCTCTTTCAGATTTGAAGGAGAAATCAAAACCTTTGCAGATAAGCAAAAGCTAAGAGATTTCTGCAACACTAAACCAGCTTTACAACAAATCCTAAAGGAACTTCTCTAGGCAGAAAAGAAAAGGCCACAACCAGAAACAAAAACACCACAAATGACAAGGCCCACCAGCAAAGGCATATATACAGTAAAGATAGTAAATCATCCATGCACAATTATGCTACCAAAATCAGTAATCATGAGAAGAGAGCACAAATGCAGGTCACTGGAGAAGCACATGCAATTAAGAAACCAACAACTTAATACAATCTCAGTTATATATAGACTCCTATATCAAAAATTCAGTGTAACTGCAAACCAAAAATCTACAATTGATACACAAGCAAATAAGAAAAATTAATTCAAATACACCATTAAAGATAGTCATCTTGTGAGGGAAGACAACAAGAGACTAAAGGAAGAAAAAAAGAGCAACAAAACCCCCAAACAGTTAATACAATGACAATAAGAACATATATAACAATAATTACCTTAAATGTTTTGGACTGAATGCCCCAACCAAAAGACATAGTCTAGCTGAATGGATATAAAAACAAGACCCATATATATGCTGTCTTTAAGAGACCCACTTCACTTCTAGGGACACATACAAATTGAAAGTAAGAGGATGGAAGAATATATTCCATGCAAATGGGCATCAAAAGAAAGCCGGAGTAGCAACACCCCCATCAGACAAAATAGACTTTAAGATGAAGAACATTTTAAGAGACAAGGAAGGGCACTACATAATGATCAAAGGATCAATCCAAGGAGAAGATATAACCATTTTAAATATCTATGCAACCAACATAGGATCACCACAATATATAAGGCAACTGCTAACAACCTTCAAAGGAGAAATCAACAAGAACACCATCAGAGTGGGGGACTTTAACACCCCACTTACAGCAATGGACAGGTCATCCAGGCAGAAAATCAATAAGGAAACACAGGCCCTGAATGAAGCATTAGATCAGATGGACTTAATAGATATTTATAGGACATTCCACACAAAAGCAACAGAATACACATTCTTCTCAAGTGTGCATGGAACATTCTCTAAGATTGATCACATCCTGGGCTACAAATCAAGCCTCAGTAACTTTAAGAAAATTGAAATCATTTCAAGCATCTTCTCTGACCACAATGCTATATGACTGAAAATCAACAACAAGAAAAACAATTGCCCAAAATACAAATACGTGGAGACTAAACAACATGCTACTAAATAACCAGTGGATCACTGAAGAAATCAAAGAGGAAATTAAAAATACCTAGAAGCAAATGACAACAAAGAAATGACACTCCAAAACCTCTGGGATGCAGCAAAAGCAGTTCTAAGAGGAAAGCTTATAGCAATACAAGCCTACCTCAGGAAACAAGAAAAAGCTCAAATAAACAGCCTAACTTTACATCTAAAGCAGCTAGAGAGAGAAGAACTGACAAGACCTAAGGTTAGTAGAAGAAAACAAATCATAAAGGTCAGAGCAGAAATCAATGAAATAGAAACAAGAAAACCGTAGAAAAGATCAATGAAACTAAAAGCTGGTTCTTTGAAAAGATCAACAAAATTGATAAACCCTTAGCTAGACTTATCAAGAAAACGAGAGAAGACACAAATCAATAAAATTAGAAATGAAAAAGGAGAAGTCACAACAGACATCACAGAAATACAAAGGATCATAAAAGACTACTATATACAACTATATGGCAATAAAATGGAAAACCTAGAAGAAATGGACACATTCTTAGAAAAGTACAATCTCCCAAGACTAAATCAAGATGAAATAGAAAATATGAATAGACCAATCACAAGTTCTGAAATTGAAACTGTGATTAAAAAACTTCCAACAAACAAAAGTCCAGGACCAGATGGTTTCACAGGTGAATTCTATCAAACATTTAGAGAAGAGCTAATGCCTATCCTCTGAAACTCTTCCAAAAAATTGCAGAGTAAGGGACACTCCCAAACTCATTCTATGAGGCAACCATCACCCTGATACCAAAACCAGACAAAGATACCACAAAAAAAGAAAATTACAGGCCAATCTCACTGATGAACATAGATGCAAAAATTCTCAACAAAATACTAGCCAACCAAATCCCACAATGCATTAAAAGGATTGTACACCACGATCAAGTGGGATTTATCCCAGGGATGCAAGGATTCTTCAATATCCACAAATCAATCAGTGTGATACACCACGTTAACAAACTGAAGAATAAAAACCACCTGATGCAGAAAAAGCCTTAGACAAAATCCAACACCCATTTCTGATAAAAACCCTTCAGAAAGTGGGCATAGGGGGAACCTACCTCAACATAATGAAGGCCATCTATGACAAACCCAGAGCTCCCATCATTCTCAATGGTGAAAAGCTGAAAGAATTCCCTCTGAGATCAGGAATAAGACAGGGATGTCCACTCTCACCACTACTATTCAACATAGTTCTGGAAGTCCTATTTACAGCAGTCAGAGACAAAAAAGAAATAACAGAACCCAAATTGGAAAGGAAGAATTAAAACTATCACTTTTTGCAGATAACATGATACTATACCTAGAGAATCCTAAAGACTCTACCAGAAAACTGTTTAGAGCTCATCAATGAATTTGGCAAAGTTGCAGGATACAAAATTAATACACAGAAATCAACTGCATTTCTATACACTAACAATGAAAGATAAGAAATAGAAATTAGGGAAGCAATCCCACTACCATCACATCAAAAAGAATGAAATACTTAGGAATAAACCTGCCTAAAGAGACAAAAGACCTGTACTCTGAAAATATAAGGCACTGATGAAAGAAATCAAGGATGACTTAAACAGGTGGAAAGACATACCATGCTCTTGGATTGGAAGAGTCAATATTATCAAAATGACTATACTACCCAAGGCAATCTACACATTCAATGCAATCCCTATCAAATTACCAAGGACATTTTTCAAAGAACTAGAACAAAATATTTTAAAGTTTGTTTGGAAACACACCCACACACAAAAAAAAAAAAACAGACTAGCGAAAGACATCCTGAAAAAGAAAAATGGAGCTGGAGGAATCAGGCTCCCTGACTTCAGACTCTACTACAAAGCTACAGTCATCAAAACTGTATGATACTGGCACAAAGACCGAAATATAGATCAATGGAACAGGATAGAAAGCCCAGAATTAAATCCACACATCTATAGTCAACTAATCTATGACAAAGGAGGCAAGAATATACATTGGACAAAAGACAGCTTCTTCAATAAGTGGTGCTGGGAAAACTGGACAGCTACATGTAAAACAATGAAACTAGATCACTTCCTAACACCATGCACAAAAATAAACTCAAAATGGATTAAAGATCTATATATAAGACCAGATACTATAAAACTCTTAGAGGAAAACATAGGCCAAACACTCTCTGACATAAATGATAGCGACATCTTCTCAGATCCATGTGTCAGATTAAGGACAATAAAAAGAGAAATAAACAAGTGGGACTTAAACTTCAAAGTTTCTGCACAGCAAAGGAAACCCTAAAAAAAATGAAAAGACAACCCACAGAATGGGAGAAAATATTTGCAAGTGAATCCACTGACAAAGGATTAATCTCCAAAATTTACAAACAGCTCCTACAGCTCAACACCAAAGAAACAAACAACCCCATCCAAAAATGGGCAGAGGATCTAGGCAGACAGTTCTCCAAAGAAGACATGCAGATGGCAAATAAACATATGAAAAGATGTTCAACATCACTCCTCATTAGAGAAATGCAAATCAAAACCACTATGAGGTACCACCTTACACGGGCCAGAATGGCCATCATCAAAAAGTCTACAAACAATAAGTGCTGGAGAGGGTGTGGAGAAAAAGGATCCCTACTACACTGTTGGTTGGAATGCAAATTGGTGCAACCACTGTGGAAAACAGTATGGAGATTCCTCAGAAAACTCAAAATAGAATTACCATTTGATCCAGCAATCCCACTCATGGGCATCTATGCAGCAGAAACCATGACTCGAAAAGACACATGTACTCCAGTGTTCATTGCAGCACTCTATGCAATAGCCAGGTCATGGAAACAACCTAAATGCCCATTGACAAAGGTGTGGATAGGGAAGATATGGTACATACACACAATGGAATATTATTCAGCCATTAAAAGGAACAAATTACCAACATTTATAGCAACATTTATACCAACATGACTGGTTTCTCTTCTACTTATCATGCGAAGTGAAACCAGTCAGACAATTAGACAGCAACACCCAATGATGTACCGTTTACAAGTGGAAACTAAAAGGACACAACGAATTTCTTTGCAGAACAGAGAATGACTCACAGACTTTGTAAAACCTTGGTTTTTCAAATAAGACAATTTGGAGGGTGGGGGGATGCACTGTGGGTTTGGGATACAAAATCTATAAAACTGACTTGTGATGATTTATGTATACCTATAATTGAAATAAAATCCATTAAGAAAATAGAAAAGAAAAGAAAATTTTGCATATAGCTTGGAGAAAAAGCATGCATATACATATGCAAGCTAGAAAGAGCTAAGTAAAGCAAAACATATATCAGCATCTAGGGTGTTCACAAAATGGGGATATGGTACTTTATGACTGCAAGAAGTTAGCATCTAAGACAAATAAACGTGATGATATATGGAAATAAGTACAAAATTTATAAGGCTTTACATTCTCTGGATGCAAAAAAATCAGATTTCTGTGACTGTAACAAAAGAGTGCTGACTTTCCCCTTAAAAGTTTGTTGTTATGTTTTCCTGGTATTCATTTGGCCACACATTTAGGCAATTATAATTTCCTTAGTTACAGCAAGATAATTTTTAAGAGATCAGTTTAGTTTTACTCAGGGTCTATTCCACTTTTTCCTGTCTTTTGCTTCTCCTCAAGGCCACACAGGTCTTAGTGTTACCCTGTTTCTGGAATTTTACAGATGTCAAGAGAAAGCTTCATCATGAAATGTTTCTTTTTTCTCTTCTTTAGTGAAAGCCGACACTCAGGGAAAACAACATTCTCAGTGGACTTTAAAGGAAGGATCAGGGTCTGTGCTTGCAAGTTTTAAGGGAGTAAATTGAGATATCTTCCGCAGGCCAAGTAGAAGTGTCACAGTCTCTTTGTTTCACAGGCGACAGGAACAACATGGTCTCCAGTTCTGAACATCACGCCAGTGTAACGGTGCAGCATCCAGAGAGTAGAGTTTGAAAAATTTAAGGAAACCATCCACCAGCTCTTGGCCCCTGGCTCTTGTTGACATAGTAAAGAATCACAGGCCAGTATTCTTCCAGAAAGCATGTGAACTTGAACACATGGCCAGCAGCAACCACCATGACAGACTGGAGGGTAAAACTTGCTGGATTTTCCCAGGACACAAACCTTCCTTACGTGACTGAGATGCAATTTCCCTACCCATGTTCTCTTGCATGCTGGAGTTTGGGAACTAAGTCACAACCACCACATACACATCTCTAATAAAAGTCGATATTGATTTGCAGCTCTGTGAAAGAGATAAACATATCTGCCAAGGGAATCCTGTGGATTTAGAGATGAGGAAAATAAAATCCTTCTGACAGATTGATCTCCAGCTGTGGCTGAGTTGTGTACCCTGGACCTGGCCACTTCAGGAAACATCTCATTTTATCTCTGACCAGTTGTCAGACATCATTTTGTTTCCACAAAAATAGGTAAACTTTTATCTGCTACTGTAAAGTTTTCCTGAAGCCATTCTGATTTCATCAGAACCACAGAATACAGAGAATAGTCAAAAGCCAATTTGGACCTGTGTAGTCCAGCCAGCCAAGGGACAGAGGCGTGATTTGAAGCAACAACCCTGTTTTGGAAGTGTGTACACAGTTCTGAATCACTGGCATGGAAGGTTTTTTAAAAAAGTTTGTTGGATTCTTGGCATTATCCTCTAAAGTAAAAAATTCAAGAAACACAGTATATGCCTTTTTTATCCCAGAATTTAAAAAACAGTCAACTTATGAACTTCATATTATGAGGTGGTTACTTAATTCATTTTTTGCATTCAAGGAGTGTCTGGTGAATTCATATTAGATTGAATGACCTCAACCAGTATTCTGATAACTATAAATTCCTGTGGCAGACACAATTTTAAAAAGAGATAAATTTAAAAAAATTAATAATTATTTTCAACTGTGTGTTGAATATTTTGTAATAAATAAATCTGTTGAAGACTACTTTAAAAACAATATAGCAACTAGCTCCATCAGTAAGCCAAACTTTTCAATGTAATTTCAGGTACATTAAAAAAAGAAAATTGTCCTAACTTCTCATCATTTATTACCATGTCTCAGTATATAAATTTTGGAGCAGCCTCGTAGATGTAAAAGTAAATTAGAGGAAAGAAACTCTAGAGAGAATTTAGAGAAATAACAATTTATCTCAAACGCTTTAGAGAAAAATAAATATGGTATACTCTAGGTAAACAGATTAAAAGACCCAAAAGTAACTTTAGCAATAATGAAAACAGGAATGGCAAAGATGATTTAAATAATTCAAACAATGCTATTTTATGGAATGTGTAAAAATGGAAAGTATGCTATTTAAATATTCCTTGGTGACTGAATTAACTGGTAGGTAGACATCTAATTTATGTACAATTATAACATTAAATAATAGTGTTTGCAAATGAAAAAAAAGATTTTTTTAGAGAATATGTTCCAATGTGGAAAATCTTTCACTTGATATTATTTTACATACACATACAATCTGTATATACACACAAATGATATATATGTATATATACAGATATTTATATACAGACATATATGCATATATTCATATAAATACATATAAAATATACAGCACTAATGTGTGTGTTACAGTATTCTTATGGGACATAACAACGTCATAGACTTAAAATAGTGCTTATCATCTTTGAGATTCTTATGCTTTTTTTAACTTTTTATTTTGAAATAATTTCAGACAAAGGTAGTACTGCATAAAGTAGTGCAGAGTTCCCTTATACCCTTCACAGAGCTTCTCCTAATGAAGTTGATTTTTTATTATAATTAATAAATATATTGTGAGACACTTTGAACCTATGGAATCTATTGTTTTTCACTGGACTGTCTGCCAGTAGTTTTAGTATTCATCAATGGCTTCTTGTTTGTCACAAAGCTTTTAGGGGGGAGTAGTAGAGTGGGAGTAGGAGCAATTACAGCCAGTATCTGGTTATTTTCCTCTAAACACATTGTGAAAATTCTTATCTTTAAATTATGTAGAAAGCATATGTATACTACATGTATATACCATAAACCATTATGTACACAGCATGAGATGTGTGTATAGATATATATGTGTTTAGATAGATGATACATAGGTAGATAGATGATAGATGATAGATAGATAGATAGATGATAAATAGATATCCACTTTTTAATGTTCTGTATTGTTTGTTAGGAACTATTGAGAGACTGAAGGGAACGTAGGTAACTGCCTTTGTCTTCAGCTCTCTAGACAGCTTTTTTTTTTAAAGTATTTATCATCTTTCTTTTCCTTCTTTCTAATCTTTGTTCTCTTTCTTACTTTCTCCTTTGGCTAAATTATGTGATCAAAATATAAGCCTTCAATACTGATTAACAGAACTTTTTATGCTTGGATTCTTTTTTCCAAAGCAGGTGAACAAAGCAACTGTGCTATGAAAAAGAATGGTAGTGTCTCTAAACCATGTGGCCTTCATTTTTTACCCTCCAGACAGAATAGAGCAGAATCAGCCTGATACATGATTTAACTTTTTTATTTTTTATTTTTTAATCACTCAATGAATTTTATTGCATTTACAGTTGTACAACGATCCTCACAACCCAATTTTAGAGTACTTTTGTCTGAAACTCTCTGCCCATCACCCCACATCCCAAACTGTCTCCTTCAGAAACCATAAGCTTTTCAAAGTATGTGAATCAGTATCCCTTCTGCAAAGAAGATAATTGTGTCCTTTTTTAGATTCCACATGTAAGTGATAGCACATGATGTTGGTGTCTCACTGTCTAACTTAGCATAATTTCTAGGTCCATCCAGGTTGCTGCAAGTGCCATTATTTATTTCATTTAACAGCTGAGTAATATTCCATTGTGTATATGTACCACATCTACTTTATCCACTCCTCTGTTGATAGACATTTAGGTCATTTCCATGTCTTGACTATAGTATATACTGCTTCAGTGAACATTGGAGTACATGTATCTTTTCAAGTCATGATTTTCTCTGGATAGATGCCCAGGAGTGGGATTGCTGTATCAAACGGTAATTCTATTTTTATTTTTCTGAGGAATATCCATACTGTTTTCCACAGTGGTTGCACCAATTTACATTCCCACCAACAGTGTAATAGGCTTCCCTTTGCTCTGCATTCTCTCCAGTGTTTATTGTTTGTACACTTTTTGACAATGGCCATTCTGGCCAGTGTAAGGTAGTACATCACAGCGGTTTTGATTTGCTGTTCTCTAATAATTAGTGATGTTGAACATCTTTTAATGTCTTTTCTAGTCATCTGTATGTCTTCTTTGATGAATTGTCTCTTTAGATCTTCTGCCCATTTTTTGATGAGGTTATTTGTTTTTTTGGTATTGAGCTGCAGGAGGTGTTTATAAATCTTCAAGATTAATCCCCTGACAGTCACTTCATTTGCAAATATTTTCTCCCATTCTGTAGACTGTGTTTTTGTTTTGTTTAGGGTTTCCTTTGCTGTGCAGAAACTTTTAAGTTTAATTAAGTCCCATTTGTTTATTTTTATTTTTATTGTCATTACTCTAGGACGTGGATCTGAGAAGATATTGCTATGGTTTATGTCAGAGAGTCTTTGGCCTGTTTTCCTCTAAGAGTTTTATAGTATCTGGTCTTACATTTAAGTCTATAATCTATTTTGAGTTTATTTTTGTATATGGTGTTAGGAATGTTCTATTTTAATTTTTTTACATGTGGCTGTCCAGTTTTCCCAGCACCATTTATTGAAGGGACTATTTTTTCTCCATTGTATATTCTTGCCTCTTTTGTCATAGATTAATTGACTGCAGGTGATTGGGTTTAATTTTGGGCTTTCAATCCTGTTCCATTGATCAATATTTCTGTCTTTGTGCTAGTACCATATGGTTTTGATGACTGTTGCTTTGTAGTAAAGTCTAAAGTTAGGGAGCCAGATTTCCTCCAGCTCCATTTTTTCTTTCTATGAATGGCTTTGGCTATTCTGGGTCTTTTGTTCTTCCAAACAAACTTTAAAATATTTTGTTCTAGTTCTGTGAAAAATGTCCTTGGTACTTGGATAGGGAATGCATCGGGAAGTACAATCATTTTGATAATATTGATTCTTCCAATCCAAGAATATGGCATGTCTTTCCATCTGTTTGTGTCATCCTTGATTTCTGTCATCAGCGTCTTATAGTTTTCAGAGTAGAGGCCTTTTGTCTCTTTAGGTAGGTTTATTCCTAAGTATTTTATTCTTTTTGATGGATTGTTTCTCTAATTTCTCTTTCTGATCTTTTGTTGTTATTATATAGAAATGCAGTCAGTTTCTCTGTATTAATTTTGTATTCTGTGACTTTGCCAATTTCATTGATGAGCGCTAACATTTTTCTGGTAACATCTTTAGGATTTTCTATGTATAGTATCATGTCATCTATAAATAGTGATAGTTTTTTTCTTCCTTTCCAATTTGGATTCCTTCCCCCACAACAAGCCACAGTCACGCCATTTTTCCAGGAGATCCTCCAGGAACGGCAGTCAGGTCTGACCCAGACTCCTATGGAGTCTAAGTTTTGGCCTTGGACCCAGAGCACATGAAATCCTGTGTGCACCTTCCAAGAATGGGACTCTGTTTCCCTCAGTCCCATGGAGCTCCTGCTCACAAGACCACTGGCCTTCAATGCCAGATGTTCTGGGGGCTCTTTCTCCCAATTCCAGATCCCCAGGCATAGGGACCTGACGTGGAGCTCAGAACTCTCACTCCTGCAGGTGAGTTTCTGTCATGCAGTTACTTTCCAGTCTGTGGGCTGACCACCCAGTGGGTATGGGGTTGTTTATATCACATAATAGCCCCTCCTACCGTCTTGATGTGGCCTCCTCTTTGTCTTCTGGAGTAGGCTGATTTGAAAAGTTTCCAGTCCATTTGGTTGAAGGCTGTTCAGCATTTGGTTGTAATTTTGTTGTTTTTATGAGAGAAGGTGAGCTTCAGTATTTATATTCTGTCATCTTAATCCTGTCTCCTCCTGATTTAAACTTTTTTTAATGAGGAAGGAACATCATGGCATACATTCTTATCTAGTTTTTTAAACATAGAAGTTGTGTTTAATTGTGTACTTTGAATCAAAGAACACAAGGTTACCAGGTATGCTGTATTTTCACATGTATTTTCACTTCTTTAAATTTGCATTACGTAGCCAAAACATCAGGCCTCACCTCACTTCTATATGTGGTTCATTTCTTTTAGAGTATTTATAGTTTCCATAAATTTTCCAAAAAGCTCTAGAAATAAAGGAAAACATTTAGACATTTTATACATTATGAAGTTCACATTTTCAGTCTTTCCTCATTGTTAATATCATTCTTGCAAATGGTGTCTGTTTAATGGTCTATTGTCCCTTGAATTCTCTCTTCTATGATTATCTGAAATGTTATAAATCCAATTGTCAAAATAAGGCTGTGATTGGGGACAATTCCTAAGCCACTGTAGTCAGTAGGGTGATGTGGGCATCAAATTGACACAAGTACCAAAAGGTGTAATAAGCAGTCTCAGCAAAGAATTGTTCAAAATTCTCAAGTGATAAGGCTGGAATTTAGGCAAACACAGCTAGGGAAGGTCAGAGAAAAAGTCAGTTAGGAGATGAGGATGGACAGACAGGAGATTTTTTAGCCACAACTAGGGTCAGGATTCCTTAGGGAGACCAGAAAGCCATATGGTCTCCAGTCCAGCCCAAAGATGCTTTAGTTTACCCTTATATCAGGACTGCATTTTTACACAAAGTTGGCAAATATGATTCAACTTTCATGATAGTTCTAATCAACTGGCACTGAATTATGAGTGGAGAAACAATACATCCGGTTTTGCTTAGGATTCTCTCATTGCATACTGTGATTCCAGCATTTACTAATAGCTCTCACTTTGACTCTCAGAAGAGCCTTAGTTTCAACAATCAATTATGTTGTCACCTTACCTAGGAGAAAGATCCCAAGTCTTCCTCAGTTTCCATAAGCTCTTTCTTTTGATTGATTTGTTACAAGCAAGGTTACAAGTAGTTTGAAAATCTGGGAGGGTTGGCAGCATAGCATATGTACTTCATGATTGCCATGTCCATGTTAACAGATGAGCCTGATGGAAATACTTTGTTTAGTCAGAAGAATAAGAATAAAGGAAGTCTATGGTGGGAATGTACAACATGACAACATAATCTGTACTGGCACATGTAAAAATATAAAAGAGGATGGAGATGACGGTAATGATAAATGCTTAATAAAACTATTATTTTCTGATCTCATTGGTTATAAAATGAACATTTTTCACATTGTATCATAGTTGAAATCAAGAAACATCTTACCATCAATGAACTACTGCAGTTTAATTACCAACATATTTGTTCTTAACGCTACATGAAATAATATGCATTGTACCTTCCTTGATTTACTTTCTCTTTCAAAGGCCACCATCCTATTCTTAGGCGCTGTGTCTTCCACCTGCCAGTGCCTAGGAATTTACTTCTCATGGGTGGAAAAAAGCAGGGCCATAGACTTCAAGCTTGAAAGCATATAGATAGAGAAAGAATGCAAAGGTCATGGAAGACCATGGCTCCTTCTTGGAATGCCAAGAAGGTTGCACTAGAACAGAATAGACCCTTCTTTGTCATGGAAGACCATGGCTCCTTCTTGGAATGCCAAGAATTTTGCACTAGAATAGAACAGACTCTGCCTTGCTGAGATAAAATTTATTGATTTCCCACATAGCTTTTATTGGAGAAGATGATGTAATTAGGTCAGTGGGCAGAAATAGGCACAGACAGTTTCAAGGTTACCTCCTGGTGAGAAAACTACTAGCAACAAAGTCACTGATAATCTAAAACACAATGCAGTTGCTTGCAGGACAGCAAAGTGATTATGTTAGTCCCTTGTTTTATCTTAGCAGAAGGCCCTGTACCTTGGAATTTTGCATCAGCATGTATGCCTAGCTTTTTGAAGTTCTTGTCTCCCATGCTTTGACACGTATCCTCTGTTCATGATCCTAATAAAAGAAAGACCCAGAGTTTGCTTGGGGCTCTTGCTTTTCACAGCATTAGCCATCTCTGTGTTTTTCTTAAGCTGATCTCCAGGCATAGCCTAAATTCTGATTGTCACAAATGATGACATGTTCTCCCTGGAGTGATCCATAAAGAATAATTCTGAAGTGAATTTACACTCCTGAGTTTCTCTGCAAGACTTTTTATGAGATCATACTTACCTGACTTTTTCCCTGTAGTGGCAGAATAATGACCCCTCAGAGATATCCATATCCTAATATCCAGAATAGCCTTTGAATAAGTTATGTCACATGAAAAAGGGAAATTAAGATTGTAGATGGGATTAAGGTTTTATATGGTTAGTAGAGACCCAGGCACACCTGTTATAGCCATGAGCACCCTTGAAAGTGAAAGAGAAAGGCAAATGAGTTGGTCAGGATGATAAAAGGTGAGGACTCCATCTGCTGTTGCTGGCTTTGAAGGAGGGGAAATAATGGAGTTGTGAGCCAAGGAATAGAAGCCTCTGAGCTGAAAAGTCAAGGAAATGCATTCTTCTCTATAGCCTCCAGAAAGGAACACAGTCCTCCTAACACTGATTTTAGGCTGGTGAGACTTGTGTTGTACTTCTGACAAAGAAAATTATAAGATCTTTATAATTATGTTTTAAGCACCAAGTGTGTGGTAATCTGTTACAACAGCAATAGAAAATGAACACACTCTTGTTTCCCATGTTGCTTAAAACTGGGAATGTAAATTGGTACAAACACTATGGAAAACAGTATGGAGGTTCCTCAGAAAACTAAATATAAAATTACCATATGCTCCAGCAATCCCACTCCTAGGCATGTATCTGGACAAAACTATAATTCAAGAAGATACATATACTCCTATCTTCATTGCAGCACTATTCACAATAGCCAAGACATGGAAACAAAGTAAATGTTCATGTACAGATGAATGGATTAAGAAGATGTGGTGCATTTATTCAGTGGAATACTACTCAGTCATATAAAAGAGCAAAATAATGCCATTTGTAGCAATAAGGATGCAAGTAGAGATTCTCAGATTAGTGAAGACAGAAAGAGAAAGACATATACCATATAATATCACTTATATGTGGAATCTAAAATGTGGCACAAAGGAACCTATCTACAAAACAGAAACAGACTCACAGATATAAAGAACAGACTGTGGTTACCAGAAAGGAGTGGGATAGACTAGGAGTTTGGGGATAGTAGATGCAAACTATTACATTTAGAATGGATAAGCAATGAGCTCCTAGTGTACAGCACAGGGCACTATATTCAACCTCTTGGGATAGAACATGGTAAAAGATAGTATGAGGAAAAGAATGTGTGTTTATATATATATATATATATATATATATATATAATGTATACATTCACGTATATGTGAATTGACATATTCACATATATACACACACACATATATGACTGGGTCACTATGCTGTATAGCAGAAATCGACACTCAGGGTTAGGGTTAGGGTTAGGGTTAGGTAAATCAACTATTATTTAATGAAAAATCAACAACAACAAAACCCTTTGTTGGTTTACTACACTTGGAAAATCTCTAACATTCTCACTGTGGCTTACAATGTTCTGCATGATTTACACTGCACTCACATCTGTCAGCCTCTCCCTTTCTGCCTCTGTTCTGGCCTTCCTCAGATGGTCATGAAAACCAATCTCCTTTCCTTTCACAGTTTTTGCATCTGCTTTACCCTCTTCCTGGAATACTCCCCTCCCCCACCTTCTTTTCTCTTGACGAACTCCTATTCATCGCCCCAGTTTCATATTATTTTTTTCCTTAGGGAAGAGGATCATATTTTCTAGACTTCTAAGCATTTCACTAAACCTGGTAAAAATTTAAGTAAATGATCACTCTATGTCATTTAATGTCTCAAGTCTCTCTCCCCTGCTAAATGGTACAGCCCATGAGTGTACAAACATGTTCATTGTTTTCATCCTTATAAACCCAGGTCTATTGCAAACACCAGCACAAAAATATTTCCTGATTGAATGATAAATTCTGTGAAGCAGACATAGATGAGATTAACCTGAGAACCAAAGAAGATAATAAAACTTGCCCCAAGACCACGCAGCTGGTAAAGGGCAGATCTGGGGTTCAAATTAAGGGCTTTTTACTGTCATTGTCATCAAAGTTTGAATGCTTATAAGACATTCTATTATGTTGCCTCTCATAGACATAAAAAATAACATGAATATAATAAATATATGCTCAGGAGTATACAAAATATAGAGTATGTCTAGAAGACATTTAATATGTGAGTAGTGAATACACAAAAAGATAAATGGAAAAAGTACAGGTGCTAATAAAATGAGTGGACAGGAGCACTACCATGAGAAAATGGCCTTCTGTCCTCATCAGAAATGTCAGAGTTTTAATCAAGTGGAAGCAATTATTGATTAAACTTCTGATGGTTTCTCTGAGTTCAAGATGTCTTCATAATATAAATAATAACAGCAGTGTGCTGACCTGATTTTGCAGGCCCCACGCCCTATTGTAGTTTTATCAAATGCTAGAAAAAAGTTAATTTCCCTAAATTATTCAAGTTCAACTCCAGTCCCTGAAAACAAAGTTATCCTGCCTAACCATTAATAAATTGGCTGAATGTTAAATGGCACTTTCATTTTATTTCATTAATGTTCATTAAACAACCCAAAAATGAAAGAAGTTGATTATGTCAAGCTCACAATTTTTAATTAAAATGGAAAGAAGCAGGAGCTTCTAATTGGTAAACACAGAGCTTCAGACAGCAAACAGATAAAGTTTACTGTGAATGCTGTGGGAAGAAAAGAAATTTGTGGTTAATTAAAACTTCAGTGGTTTAAAATGTCTCTACCACAAACACAAATTGCTAATATGCATCTTCTCATAAACTTCCAAAACTCAATAGAATGTCTCATACAAAGAAACTTAAATACTGATGATGCAATTTGTTATTTTTTATGTTGAAATATATGCACTTACCACTTTATAAAGGAAGCACAGCAGTGGGAGAAGTACTGACTTGGAATCAGAAAGGGTGGTTCTAGCTCTGGCCTTTTATCTGATACATGGTATGACTGGAATATCACTAAATCTTCCTGTGCCTCAGTTTCCAGTAAAATAAAATTATACTTGTTTTTGAAAAATCTGGTTTTTTTTAAATTTAGTTGATTTATCTTTTTCTCATTTGTACATTTTGGCAATAGGGATTTGAGGCTACATTAGAACTGGGTCCTCAATGCAAGCCAATTCAACATCAGCAAAGAATATTCATAGACTAGATCACTTTGTCACCCTGACCCTAGAAGAATTTGATTCAGACTCAATGTGGCAGCCAGTCAAGTCAAAGGCTGTCTAAAAATCACAGACATTTCTTTTATCCTTACTGTGTGAAAAAAGGAAATATGCAAACTTATCAATCCTATTTCTTCCAGCCAAGGAAAGACAGAAAAGTTATGATTCCCTGCAAAGTAACCACTTTTCAGAGCATGACAAGTGAAAATGCTTTGTTACAGATGTGTTCACAAAAAAAAAAGGTATATAATTTGAATTCTATTTTAAATGCACTGGGAGAAATTGCTATTCAAGAAAGCCTTATGAAGGACATATAAAATACAATAATTTTGTATATGTAACATGTACAAATTTTATTTTTACTTTTTAATTTTATCTGTACCTTAGGTGCACAGAAATAAATTATCCATTCCCTCTGTCTTATTTAATTGTATTATTTTCTCATCATTTATCTTTATCACTTTTGTCCTCCTTCTGAAAGTAACTCATACTAGTGTTTTTAATATATATCTTTTCAACTTCCCATTTGTGTACCTATTTAGATATATGTGTATCCTTGAAAAATATGTGGCAATAACATGTATTTTTAATTTGCATAAACGGTGCTATAAATCTTATTATTGCTTCCTTTTCTTATTAAGGTGTTTGTGATATGTAGCCAAATTGCAATAAATCTGGCTCTTTGCTTCTGACTCTGTATCATATTTTATTTTGTGCATGCATTTTATTTAATCATTCCTCTGGGAATGGGCATGTATGTTACTTCTAACTAGTGACAGGCACCATCAAAAAAAAAAAAGGGTTATCATAAAAAAAATTATACATGCTGTTTTACAAATTTATGCAGGCTTTTTTTGGGATATAAACCTTAGAATAAAATTTCTTTATCTTAATGTTATAAAAGCATATCATATCCTATATCCCGGCACAGACACTATCTTCTTTACAATGAACACACAGTTCACTCACAAACCAGAAACAAGAGTCTATAAATAGTCTCAGCAGTACATTAATATAAACCAACTTGTAATTTCGCTATTTTTAAGAAAGTTATCTTGTGTTCACAATTTGACAATTTTTATTATAAAATCATATAGAACATTATCATATTTCTACACATTTTGAGCTATTTATGTGTATCTCTCCCTCATATTCCAGTATTAACAACACATATTTTTCTAATGCTAAAACATGATTACATCTGGAATAAACCCAATGGTTCATGGTATTTTTTAACATATTATTTGCTTCTGTTACATTTATTTAATTCATACATTTTTACATCTATATTTAAAAGTGAAACTGGCCTATGATTTATTGTATTACCTTTAAATTGGGGGAGGATTACTAATAATTAACTTTATTAAAGCAAGTGAATAACTTCCTTCATTATTCTCTTTTGTTTTACTTTTTATAACCTCCTATATAAGATTTGGATTACATGTTTCTTGAAAAATTAACAGCACTCACTTTTAAAAAAGCCCTGAACTTTTTGATGGAAATGGAGTTAGAAATTTTGTTACTTATTTAAATTTTTGTTGCTATGACTGTAATCAGTTTCATTTCATTTTTAGCCAATTTAGCCATTGTATGTTTCTCAAAATGTATCAAGTTAATCTAAGTTTTCATATTTACAGATATGTAAATTGCTAAATTTCTTTTACTTAAAAAAAATCTATAATGCATGTAAACATTTAAGCACAAAAGAAGATGCAAATAAACAGAAGAGAAAGCAGAGACTGATGAGTAAATGTATATTCCATTTTTGTTGATTATAAAGTTATGTTTAGTATGTGATATTCAAATTCCTATATATTTTCTTATTTGTGTTTGCTTGAGCTCTTACATTTAGTAAAGGGAATTTTTACTTATTGAATTATAATTATTTTCTCATGTAATTCTTTTAACTATTATTAAAATGATATTATTCAATACATATTCATTAATCATTATTTTTATCTTTCTGATTCATTTTCACTTTCATCTACTCATACATTAATTTTGGTTTGACATTAAAATCCCTAACCTGAATTTCTTTTGGCTTATTCATTATTTTCAAACAAATAAAAAGTAATTGTTCTCAATAAAAATTTTGTATAACACTATTAATATGTCTTGATTTTCATCCAGTCTGACAGTTTATATTTTGATCAGTGAGCCAAGCCTATTTATATGTATTGTAAATACTGGTATATTTAGACTTATTTCTCCATCTTAGTTTGTGTTTTCTACTTGCTATATTGTTCTTCCGTATCTTTCTACTTTGCCCCTTCCCTGTCTCTTAAAAATAGACATGGATTTCCTCCTGCAAATGTAAGTTAACTCTTTAATTATTATTCTTCCAGTCGTTCCTTTTACAAATAGATCACAGTAAAACGTTCCCTCTTAACTTCCTAAGTTCAATAATATTTCTGCCCCCAAATTGCAACCACAAACATGAACTTAACATAATCTCCTCCCCAGCCCTTCATCCCTAATACCCTCTCCTTGCAACACCATTTAGCGAATTTTGGAAAAACATTTCTACTATAGGTTAGATTGTATCCCTACAATTAGGCTTGACCTCACCACTTATTAGGCATATGAATTTGAACAAGAAAATGAAATCCTCCAAGCTGACTGACCTCACTGGTAAAGCGTGATGTTTTACTGACACAGCTACATAAGAATTTTGTTGTGGAGTTCCCGTCTTGGCTCAGTGGTTAACGAATCCGACTATGAAACATGAGGTTGTGGGTTTGATCCCTGGCCTTCTTCAATGGGTTAAGGATCCGGCGTTGCCATGAGCTGTGGCGTAGGTTGCAGATGCAGCTTGGATCCCGCGTTGCTGTGGTTGTGGCGTAGGCCGGCGGCTACAGCTCCTGTTAGACCTCTAGCCTGGGAACCTCCATATGCTTCAGGTGCAGCCCTAGATAAGGCAAAAAGACAAGAAAAAAAAAGAATTTTGGTGAATCATACAATGCCAAAGAAGGGAAGGTGACTCATGCACAGCAATACACCATGTACACGGAAGGCTTGCTGTCCAGGGTCATGTATTAGCTCATAATATGAATTGGTTCACTGGATTCTGAAAAGAAGAGAGCAGATATTCAGCTACATACAGCAAAGATCTGTCTGATCATCGTGCTTTTGGCTTTATCAACCATAGGGCACTGCTTAAGAATGAAGGGTCAAAGTGCGCAATATGGTTGTGGAAGGCAATGTGGTACGTTGAGTTTGGGCAGCAGCAAAGAAACTTTACCTAGTTCTTGTTTTTTTTCCTTAATCAACATCCTAGTTTCTCATTATACTCTAAACATATCATTAAAATCAAAACTCAATATCTGTTTCATAAGCCCTGAAACAGACTGAAGAAAGTTGGACAGAAATTTCTGGATCCCAGGTACCTGAAACATGTTCTAGAAGGGAACGTACATGCTTATACCATTGTCAAACGTACTATTGAACTCATTCCTGAGAAGCAGGTGGTGTACAGCTAGGGAAGAGAAAAAAAAAAAAAGACCCTGTATGGTATGGCATCCAAGGAAGGGGCCCTATGACCTTGGACATGAGGCTGCTACTCATTTCAGGTTTCTTCAGTGTCAGGATAGTGAGTAACTTTAAGAGGCATTTTCACTAAATTTCTCCATTAGCTCCTATTTTATTGCTGAGAGGTGTTTTAGTGAAGTAGCTTCTATATTTAGTGTAGCAGAATAACCTAAAGTGTTTTGTTTATTGGCTTGTTCTTGTTTTCAGACACCATCTGGAAATTTTGATTCATTGGTTCCAAGGCAGAGTTGGGAATATTTTTTTTTAATCTCGTAGATCTTTCTGTTTTTGAAAAGCAATTAATGTATGACTGACATACAAAAAGCTGTACGTAATTAATATATGCAACTTTGTTGTGAGCTTAGAAATAAGTATACACCCATGAAACCATCACTACAACTGTCCATAAATATGACAACCCCGCTTTTATTTTTATGGCCACACCATGGCATATGGAAGTTCCCCAGCCAAGGACTGAATTTGAGCCACAGCTGAGACCTACACCATTGCTGTGGCAATGCCAGATCCCTTAGCGCACTGCATGGGGCTGGGGATTGAACCCGCTCCTCTATAGCAACCTGAGACACTGCAGTCAGACACTTCGTGTGCCAGAGTGGGAGCAGGAACACCCATGCGACTACTCCTTTTAAACATTTCCTTCTGTTATCTTCATTTATTTATTTTTAGTGATAACACAACATTTGATCTGCCCTCCTAGCAATTTTCAAGTATATACTAGTGTTGTTAACTATAGGCTCTATTCTTCCATTAAGTCATTCTAAAGGAGATGCTAGCTGGACAGGTAAAAATTCATTAAGAGGGTAGATCTCATGGTATTATTTTCTCACACACGCGTGAGCAAACAAATGGACACAAGCAATCTTTGGAGGTGATAAATATGTTTATTACTTTGTTATGGTGATGGCACATGTGCAAGCTCATCCAAATGTATTCATTAAATATGTGAAAATTTTGTATTGTAAGAATACTTCATTAAAGCTTTTTTTTAATTTATAAAAATAAGTGTACGACTGCCTTTAAAAATTGGTTCAGGAGTTCCCATCGTGGCGCAGCAGAAACAAATCCGACTAGGAACCATGAGGTTATGGGTTCGATCCCTGGCATCTCTCAGTGGGTTAACAATCTGGCGTTGCTGTGAGCTGTGGTGTAGGTTGCAGATGCGGCTTAGATCTGGCATTGCTGTGGCTGTTGCGTAGGTTAAGAGCTGTACCTCCGATTAGATCCCAAACCTGGGAACCTCAATATGCCGCTGGTATGGCCCTAAAAAGACAAAAAAAAAAAAGCTAGTTCAGATATCAACAATTCTAAAAATGATTACAGGTCATCAGATGTACAGTATATCTCATGAAACTTCACATTTTGTCAGAAAATGACATTAAAAGTTGTAAGTGGTAAGGAGATATGTATTGTTATGAAGGTTTACAGAGAGCCTGTGGGTGAAGCTGAGAGTGAGATGCAGTGAAAAGACAAATGGATAGTGAACCAGAAGCATCCAACCATCTAGATTCTGGCCAAAATACAACCACTAACTGAGGACTTTTCTGGGCAGCTCAATTTACTTTATAGAACAAGTTCCCTTTGTGAAACAAGGGGTTTTAAATAGACAATAATTAAGTTTTCATTTTATTCCTAAATTTTATACAATGGAAGAACAGAAGTTTGCCAATCCATATTCAATAAAATTTGAGTGCCCTTTCTGAAGATACCAATTACCAGGACTTCAGTGCAGGTTTTATCAAAAATAAAATGGCCTTCACCTCCATATAGTCTACCTGATGGGAAATCAAAGGAAGATTATTGTTTGGTTGCTCTCAGTGAATTAGTCTGAAAGGTGGGGCTCTCCCAGAGAGACAGTCTAGTCATATTGCAATCGGTTTGTCAACCCACACAATTGTAAGTGTTTAAAGTCAAAGATATAGAGAAGCACAGATGTTAAGAATTTATCATGTTCTCCCACTTCAGGGCCTTATTTTTTTTTTTAGAGCTGCACCCATGGCATATGGAGGTTCCCAGGATAGGGGTTGAATCAGAACTGCAGCATCTAACCTACACCATAGCCATAGCAATGCAGGATCCAAGCCACATCTGCAGCCTACACCACAATTCACAGCAACATTAGATACTTAACCCATTGAGTGACGGCAGGGACTGAACCCACATCCTCATGGATGCTAGTCAGGTTTATTACTGCTGAGCCACATTTGAATTTTGAATTGAACTTGGGATTTTACAAGGGAAGATGAACTGGAGAAAGGTACACTTATGAATCAGGGGGCATTGACATCCATCCTGGTTCTTAACACTTGCTGAAAAAATGAAGCAACTTCTCTGTCTGGTAGTAAATTCTGTGTCCTCATATTTTGAAGAGAATGAAGACCATCATATTTTTAAGAAAAGAGGTTCTCAGGGAAGTTATAATGAGAAATAAATATAAAAGGATTTTAAATTATTTTTTAAAGCTATAGACATTTCTGCACTAATGATGGTATTTTGAAACCTGGGGAGAGTGGCAATTTAACCCACTCCAAGCTCTCTGAGCTAGGTCAGGCTTGTACATGTGACTATAGGGCAAGGGAATGGAAAAGAAAATAGAGCAGTAATATAAGCATGTTCATTGTAGTCATCAGGTTGACAGTAGAAAGAAGGAATCACCATGAAAAAAGCATAGAGACATGAGGTCAGGAAGTGGCTTTTTAGGGCCACACCCTTGGTATATGGAAGTTCCCAGGCTAAGCGTTGAATCAGAGCTGCAGCTGCCAGCCTACACCACAGCCACAGCAAAGTGGAATACAAGCCATGTCTAAGACCTACACCACAGCTCATGGGAACACTGGATCCTTAACCCACCGAGTGAAGTCAGGAATCAAACGTGCATCCTCATGCATTCTAGGCAGGTTCGTAACCCACTGAGCCACAAAAGAAACTCCCACGAATTGGCTATTTTTAAGTTTTTCTAAGACATCATTGTTGGGTTTTTTATCTTTTTCAGTCATTTAAAGTGATGTTTGCTGTCCTGTTATTTCCATAAAGTCATACTCAAATAGAGTGCTATTGCATGTGTAAAGCAAAAGGGCTCATGTCATTCTGCATTTCCAAACAATATTAACCAGTAATTATATACATATATGTATATATATGACTGATATGTATGTGTAAATACATAATTATGTGTGTGTGTGTGTGTGTGTGTGTGTGTGTGTGTGTGTGTGTGTGTGTGTCTGTAGTCACTCCCACAGCCTATGGAAGTTTCTGGGCCAGGGACTGAATCCCAGCTACAGCTGCACCCTAAGCCACACTTGACCTATGTAGCAGCTGCAGCAAGCCAGATTCTTTAACCCACTGTGCTGGCCAGAGATCAAACTTGTAATTCTGCAGTGACCTGAGCCCCTGCACTCAGATACTTAACCCACAGCACCACAGCAGGAACTCCAATTGATTTATATTTAAATACAAAAATGCACAGCATATGAAGTCAGTTGAATTTGAAAGTGAGATGCTGACAACCAAGAGGAAAATTAAAGGTATAAAATAGGCATGCATTTTAAATACAAATATGAAGTGAGGTATAGAGAAAAAAATATTTATTATTATTGGGTAATTATTAAATCACTATATTTGACTTTTTTAGAAGAAAACATAGGCAAAATACTCTGACATAAACTACACTGTTATCCTTTCATCTTCACATTTATTTTGCCAACAAACATGTATTTATAGATGATGATTCCAAGACATACCTAACGTCACAGAACTATTCTAGCAAACAATACTAGAACTAAGGTTTGAACCTAGGTAAATCCAGGAGTTCCCCTCGTGGCTCAGTAGTTAATGAATCTGACTAAGAACCATGAGGTTGCAGGTTCGGTCCCTGGCCTTGATCAGTGGGTTAATTATCCGACGTTGCTGTGAGCTGTGGTGTAGGTTGCAGACACGGATTCCGCGTTGCTGTGGCTGTGGCAAAGGCCGGCAGCTACAGCTCCTGTTAGACCCCTAGCCTGGGAATCTCCATATGCTGTGGGTGCAGCCCCAGATAAGGCCAGAATCAAAATGAACCTAGGTCAATCCAAAATCAATGGTCAGAATTTATCTATCTTGCTATGTTGCATTCCAAAAGCTATGTCAGTTATCTTCAGTTGTTTATCCCCATGTAGCCTCCCTTAGCCTTTTGCCCAACCATTTCTAAGAAGGAAGAGATACTGAGGGAAGGTACTGTGTATTTCAACTAATTCCTTCACATATTATGATCTTTATTCTTTAATTCACCATAATGCTTACCATCACAAACAAGTGATTTGCCAATGTCTCTGCTTCTTGTTATCCTAAGTAGAAATTTTTTTTGTGAAAATTAGGACATTTAGCTTCTGAACTCCCATTTCCTATGAATAATATGTTACTTAGTGCCAGGCTGGATACAGATCGTCATGATACCAAAATGAATTGCACAGATACCAAGGCTAATCAACACCTTTTTTTTTTTACTTTCAATCTATTCAACAATGAGATTAACCATGTTCCATCAAAACTTACTAGACTGAGAAATGTACCAATTTAATGTAGCTATTGAATCATGTACTCTAAAAAAAACACATTCTTATTTGTTCATTATTCCAAAAAATTTATGCCTCAGTTAAACTAGTAATGAGGGCATCCCCCCTTTCCCTTAAATATCAGACATAATTTGTGAAGTTACCTTTCACTGCTGAGAATATTTTACTAAGACTCTCTGATCCGATGATTACGGGTAGATAGACCAAGTGCTCTGGCTTTATTCTATACTATGGCCATTAGATGACAAATTATTTTTGAAATTATAAAAACAGTGAAAAAATGTACTTGGCTAACAGCAAAAAAGCAATCTTTATGAACAGAAAATAGTACAACTCCCAAAATATGTTTTTCTTCTTGTTCTAAATAAACTAACAATGCAATTCAAATAAATGACTTTTCGTTTAAGTATATACGTTTTGACCCATACATAAAATTATTCTAAACAAACAGATATACAGCAGACAATCATAAACAATTATGAGATTCCCTCAAATTTAAGAGAAGACGCATATTAGATACAGACAAAAGGGATTTTACTTGGAAGCAATGGAGTAAGATTGACTTACATTAGACAGAATATCTTATAATGCAGATTTAGAGAAAAGTTTTCCACTACTCCACCTGTCAAAACAGAATGGCAATCTGGGGTAGAATGGCAATCTGGGATAGCCACTTCACACATTTTCACATTGGGGTGACAGCTGATTTATGTACAGATGGTAACACTTTCTCCATGTATAAAGTCATCAACCACCCCAGCTAGAAGGAAGGCACCTGCCATTTTTTCCACTAGCATCTAACTTCTCCATATGCTGCATAAAATAATTCATAATTTCTTCCTGTGTCCCAGTGACTCTCATGCCAGGGGAAAGGAGGGAAATTAAGCATGCTTAAGTTGTCTACACACAAAGCTGATAAGATCCTGAGAAGTACTGGTGATGTAGGATCAAGAGGAAGCCAATGGAATAATTCCAGGCATCAGGTGACAAGCTTTATCTTTTTTGACCTTCCTACACATTCCCTATATTAACATTTATCAAAATGTGTTTTGTAAAATAATAGTTCCAGGAGCCACTCATTTAAAGAAGGCCTCAATTAATGTGTAGGTTTGGGAAACATTCAAATGTATAGCCTCTCTTACACATTCATTAATGATATGGAAAATTACAGTTTTGACAAGTCAAAATTCCAGTTTTGACAAGTCTTTTGGCAAACATGTATTACATGCATCTGAACAAAAACTTTTAAAAAATTCTATAGAATTATTTCCACCAAAGATATTTTCAGAAAGATTACCCTGTACAATCTAAGAACCATGCATTTTTGGGTATATACAAGCCTCAGGTTATTCATGCAGAAGAATTTGAATCTTTCCTTCCTTTAATTCAACAAGGAAAGATTGCTTCAGATAAGCTCCATGGGAATGGAGATTTTTGTGTTTCCTCACACCTTTCATTGTATCATCAAGGCCTGGCAGAGTTGTCAACACATAGAAGGAACTTCACAAATATGTATTGAATGAGGTAGAAGGCCTTCCATTGGCCTTCCCTCTGTATACTTTTTTCATCCTTTTTCTCTTCCTCTCCATTTATAACTTGCTTGGTCCATGTCAGTCTGCCTGACTCTCAGCTCTCTCACACTGTCCAAGTTTGATTTGGATCTTCTTTGTGGTAAGTTCTCTAACCGCATCCTGACACATTGCTTCTTATGACTCTGTTCTGAGTCTGCCTTACCTGCCTCCTGTTCTACTCTGACCTTAGAAACCTTGGTGGTTTCTTTGCTTTTTGCCTCTTCTTGTCCAGTTGTGACTTTTGGAATACCCACAATCAGTTATGGATAGACAAAACAATGTATGAGTGTGCACAGAAATAAAGCCCATCCAAAGGAGGCAGGCCAGCTGGACTTGGAGAAACATCTAGAAGTGCTGAAAATCAGAAGTTTTCTGAATAGTCTGTAGTCTAAAAGCATAATAGGGGCATATGAAGCAGTGGTTCGAGCTCCAGAAGTAAACTGGTGCCAAGGTGTAAGTTACGAAAGCTGCACACAGGATAAAATCAAAATAGGAAATCAATGTTTTCTGAGGAAAGTAGTTGATTTCAGTTCAAACAAAAATTAGCTTTTACCCACCATGTGCAAATGTGTCAGGAGAGCCTCCACGAATAACACAGAAAACACTGATATAGAGATGATTTATGGCTTATGCTTGAAAGTGTCAAATGCTTACTCCCCTTCAAGAACCTACTATCATAGAGCATTTTGTTGGCTTTGATGTATAGCTACATCTTAATTCTATCAGTTAGAAAAACCTGTCATTTATGTCTTTTTGTTCTTTTAATTTCTTAACTTTCTTTTCATAATAAGAAAACCCAGGAGTTCCTTTCGTGGCTCAGTGGTTAACAAATCTGACTAAGAACCATGAGGTTGCGGGTTCGATCCCTGGCCTTGCTCAGTGGGTTAAGGATCCAGCGTTGCTGTGAGCTGTGGTGAAGGTTGCAGACGTGGCTTGGATCCCGCGTTGCTGTGGCTGTGGCGAAGGCCAGCGGCTACAGCTCCTGTTAGACCCCTAGCCTGGGAACCTCCATATGCCGCGGGTGTGGCTCTACTTAAAGGCAAAAAGACAAAAAAAAGAAAAAAAAAGAAAACCCATGTACCAGAAATCTAGAGTAGTAACATTCTGCTCTCATTGCACCTGCAGAAACCCTCAGTACGAACCGCTGCCAATGACAGCTACAGACAATAGTCGGTGTACATGTACAGAAGAAGGCTGGATACTTCTACAGGAAGGACATGCAGTCAACGTGCGACAGAACACTGAAAGCTTTTCTGTCCTTCTGTAATTCAGACAAGCTAGATGCTGAAACATAATAAAGGTTCAACCTCATTTCTGTTCCCTTACAGAATCAGGCTACAATGAGAGACATAGAAGCAAGAATAGAAAGGATGATTGGTACCCTGAGGTAGCATGAATATAATGAATTAATTTCCCACAGCATTCTTATGACTAAACGTGCTGTGCTGAATGTGGTGAGAACAAATGTCAGTCATTCCGTGGCTGCCCCAGCTCTTTCATTATGTTCAAAATAGAGTAACTCCCATGTGCCCAAAGACATATGTACAAAGGTGTTTACTGCTTCATTGGATAGGTAGCAAAGGATCACAGACAACTCAAATATTTGTCACTAGGAGCAGGATAAATCAGCAATGGTACATAAATGGAATACTCTGCAATATTAAAAATCATTGAGTAGATCTGTGATATACTGCTTGTGAGAGAAGAAAGGAAGGCACGGAGGAGCCTGCAAGATATGCAAGTATTTTTAGCATACAAGTATATGTATAATATGTGTATATATTATCATACATGAAACATATGTCTATTTATGTGTAGGATGTCTCTTGGCAGATACAAAAGAAATTGACAATAGCTGCAACCTCTGAGAGAAAACATTTTCACTGTACATTCTTTTGTACCATAAGCAGTTTTTACCACATGCTTGTATTAAGAGGGAAAAATAACTCATCAATTTAGAAGCCAATTATCTATATTTCTCTCAAACTAACTGAAAGAGGAGAAAGCTGACAGAGACCATATGTCATACTTTCACTTCAGAATGTCTAAAGTATACTATCTGTATGATTAATCCATTTTATAATAGACATAGTAAGAGTTCTCAGCCTGGAGTCCAGGCCTACAGAGGACTGATGAAAATGGAATGAAAAAATTTTAGTGTATTTGCTCCCATGCATTGTTTCTCCAGGAGAGGGATTCATAGCTTTCATCGTATTCTCAAAAGAATCTAAGAACTAAAAATGTTAAGAAATATTGTTCAACTTAGGCAGACTTTATGAAATGATTTTGTCAATCTTTGTCAAATTTCATCAATTCTTTATATTATATATGATATTATCAGATAAAATAGTCGTGGGACATTTTTGCTCAGCAGAGTAATAAATATTCATTTTTTAGTGAATACTGTGGTTCTTAGTCTGATCCCAAAGTTCTTTGATATAAATTTATGACAATAATGTCTTACTCTGTGCTTTTTAAATAAGAAAACACAGACCCCCATAGTATTTGCCAACTGGCTAGAGATTACTTGAACCAAAAAACAAGCAGAACACAACTTTGGTAGCATCCTACTCAGGAATTGCAAAATTTCATTTTATAGAACTAAGTTAGATTGATTATGTAATATTTAAACTTGTTTTTGAGGTAAGGCTTGTGAATAAAAACATTTTGTGCTCCAAGGAAGGATACAATTCTTGGCTATAACCTCAACACTCCCAGAATTTCCATTTATCTCTGAAGCAGTCTGATGAAAACATTTGGAAATGTCTACCTTACATTTGTTACAGCTTGCAGTGTATTTATTATTTTGTCCTTTCATGATCGGACCCTTGAGTAGATGCTAGGCACAAACATAACAAAGTTCTTGCCTTCTTGGAACTAATACTCTAATCCAGAAACACAATTTCCTTAGAAAAACCATGCAAGGTATATTAAATATTTATTCCAGTCACTTACCTCACCTGAACAGTCATTGAAGATAACTGAAAGAAAAAACTTTTGCAATTTTTACTGGTGTGTAGCCTTATATGGCCTAAGATCTGTTAATCCTCACATTTACTGGAATGGGGAGAAAATACTTGAAAAGTAATGGTGAAATTTACAGTCCAGGGCTGGCAGGTGCACTGAAAGACTGAGACGCATCATAGGACTAGAAAAGGCTCACTCCCCCCTCCACTGAAGGTCTATTACCTCAGTTCCTTTTCCCAGTACATTGTGTTCCTTTTCAACAAAAATTGGAAGGAGTATTAAAAGACAAAAGTCTCAATCTGAAGGGACAAAAAAAGCATTGGAACACCAGAGTCAAATGTGGTAGGACAGTTGAAATTATTAGGTGAGGAATTTAAAAGAACTATAGTTAGTATACTACAATCTTTAAGGGAAAAAGTAGGCAATATGTTAGAAGATAAATGTAATCTAAAAGGAGACAAAAAAATTTAAGAATTAATAAAGAAACATTACAGATCAAAACCTCTGTAACAGAAGTAAAGAATGGCATGGGTGACAACAGTAGATTACAAATTCTTTTCAAGGTCACAAAAAATGTTCACCATGATAGTCCAAATTCTAGGTTTTAAAACACACTTTGAGGAAAGGATCAAGATGGCAGAGGAGTAAGACATCCCGCTCAGCTTCTTCCACAAACACATCAAAAATAAAAATCTACATGTAACATGATTCACACAGAACATATAATGCTGGCAGAAGAACTTAAACTTCCTAAAAAGTTTTGATGAATCTATATATGGAGGTGTAACAGGGTCACCATGCTGTACAGTTGAAATACTGACATAAAACTGTAAACCAGCTATAATGGAAAAAAAAAAACTCCAAAAAGGACAAGAAACTCTTGACATAACTGTGTAGAACAAAAGAAAAAAGACAGAAAAAGAATCAGGATGGGACTAGCATTCCAGAGAGAGAGCTGTGAAAGAGAAAAGGAACCCATACCCTTTGAAGCCACCTAACTGACAGGGAGATCAGCTGAGATGGAGGGACTTTAAAGTTGCCAAGAAAAGCACAGTAGCTGGCCTGAGAAGGGCAAAGTAGAGTGAGAGCCGCACTGATCATCTGCACCACCTCCTCGGACACCAGTGCTATACAGCAGGATCTCGTTGCTTATCCATTCCAAAGGCAATAGTTTGCATCTGTTAATCCCAAATTCCCAGTCCATCACACTCCCACTCCCTCCCCCTCCCCCATGGCAACCACAAGTCTCTTCTCCATGTCCATGATTTTCCTTCTGTGGAAAGGTTCATTTGTGCCATATATTAAATTCCAGATATAGGAGATATCATATGGCAATTGTCTTCCTGATTTACTTCACTTAATATGAGAGTTTCTAGTTCCATCCATGTTGCTGCAAAGGGCATTATTTTGTTCTTTTTTATGGCTGAGTGTATATGTACAAAAATCTACTTAATCCATTCATCTGTTTATGGATATTTAGGTTGTTTCAATATCTTGGTTATTGTAAATAGTGCTGCAATGAACATGCAGGTGCATATATATTTTTCAAGGCAAGTTTTGTCTGGATATATGCCCAAGAGTGGGATTGCTGGGTCATATGGTGGTTCTATATATACTTTTCTGAGGTACCTCCATATTGTTTTCCATAGTGGTTGTACCTATTTTCATTCCCATCAACAGTGCAGGAGGGTTCCCTTTTCTCCACACCCTCTCCAGCATTTGTTATTTGTGGACTCATTAATGATGGCCATTCTGACTGGTGTGAGGTGGTACCTCATAGTAGTTTCGATTTGCATTTCTCTAATAATCAGTGATGTTGAGCATTTTTTCATGTGCTTGTTGGCCACCTGTATATCCTCTTTGGAAAATGTCTATTTGGGTCTTTTGCCCATTTTTCAATTGGGTTGTTGGATTTTTGTTGTTGAGTTGTATAACTTGTTTTTATATGTTATAGATTAAGCCCTTATTAGTTGCATCATTTGAACTATTTTCTCCCATTCTGTAAGTTGTCTTTTTTTTTTTATGGTTTCCTTTGCTGTGCAAAATCTTGTCAGTTATATTAGGTCCCATTGGTTTATTTTTGCTTTTATTTGTTGTCTCGGGTGTCTGTCCTAAGAAAACATCTGTATGGTTGATGTCAGAGAATGTTTTGCCTATGTTCTCTTATAGGAATTTGATGGTATCTTGTTTTACATTTAAGTCTTTAAGCCATTTTGAGTTTATTTTTGTGCATGCTGTAAGAGTGTGTTTCAGTTTCTTTGATTTATATGTAGCTGTCCAGTTTTCCCAGCACCACTTGCTGAAGAGACTGTCTTTTCCCCATTTTATTTCTTGCTTCCTTTGTCAAAGATGAATTGACTGCAGGTGCCTGGGTTTATTTCTGGGGTCTCTATTCTGTTCCTTTGTTTTATATGTCTGTTTTGATAATAGTACCACACTGTCTTGATTACTGTAGCTTTGTAATATTGCCTGAAGTCTGGGGGAGTTATGCCTCCTGCTTGGTTTTTGTTCCTCATGATTGCTTTGGCAATTCTGGGTCTTTTGTGGTTCCATATAAATTTTTGGATTGTTTGTTTCAGTTCTGTTAAGAATTTCATGGGTTATTGGATAGGGATTGCTTCGAATCTGTAGATTGCTTTGGAGAGTATGGCCATTTTTACGATATTAATTCTTACAACCCAGGAACATGGAATAACTTTCTACTTCTTTGAATCACCTTTAATATACTTGATTAATATTTTATAGTTCTCAGCATATAAGGCATTCACCTCCTTGGTCAGGTTTATTCCTAGGTATATAAATTTTGGGGGGTGTATTTTTGTAGTCCTCTTTTAACATTTCTTTGTTAGTATACAGAAATGCAACCGATTTCTGAATGTCAATCTTGTATCCTGCTACTTTGCTGAATTCGTTGATCAGTTCAAGTAGTTTTTGTGTGGAGTCCTAGGGTTTTCTGCATATAGTGTCATGCCATTTACGTACAGTGACAATTCTACCTCTTCTCTTCCAATCTGGAGACCTTTTATTTCTTTTATTTGTCTGATTGCTATGGCTAGGACTTCCAATACTATGTTGAATAAAAGTGGTGAGAGCCAGCATCCTTGTCTTATTCCAGATTTTAGTGGGAAAGCATTCAGCTTTTCTCCATTGAGTATTATATTTGCATGTGTTTTTCATAAATGCCTTTTATTATGTTAGGGTATATTCCTTCTATACTCACTTTGGTAAGATTTTTTATCATGAATGGATGTTGAACTTTGTCAAATGGTTTTTCTGCATCTACTGAGATGATCACATGGTTTTTGACTTTCCTTTTGTCAATGTGGTATATGATGTTGATAGACTTGCATGTTGAACCATTTTTATGAACCTGAGATGAATCCCACTTGGTCATGGTGTATGATCTTTTTTATATGTTGTTGGATTAGGTTAGCTAAAATTTTGTTGAGAATTTTTGTGTCTATATTCATCAAAGATATTGGCCTATAGTTTTCTTTTTTTTGGTAGTATCTTTGTCTGGTTTTGGTAATAGGGTGATGGTAGCTTAATAGAATGTCTATGGGAGTATTCCTTCTTCTTCAACATTTTGGAAAATTTTCAGAAGGATGGGTGTAAGTTCTTTATATTTTTGGTAGAATTCACTTATGAAGCCCTCTGGTACTGGGCTTTGTTTGTAGGGAGTGTTTTTATTACATACTCAATTTCATTTCTAGTGATTGGTCCATTTGGTTGATCTATTTCTACTTGATTCAGTTTTGGTGGGCTATATTTCTCAAGAAAGTTGTCTGTTTCTTCTAGGTTGTCAAATTTGTTGGCAAATAACTGTTCATAGTATTCTCTTATTGTTTTTTGCATTTCTACAGTATCAGTTGAGATTTCTCCTTTTTCATTTCTTATTTTGTTTGTTTGTTTGTTTTCTCTCCTTTTCTTGGAGAGTCTGGCCAGAGTTTTGTCAACTTTGTTTACCCTTTTGAAGAACCAGCTCTTGGTTTTACTGATTTTTTTCTACCATTTTTTGAATCTCCATTTTATTGATTTCCTCTCTGATTTTTAAGATTTTTTTCCTTCTGCTGACTTTAGATTTTGTTTGTTCTTCTTTTTCTAATTCATTTATAAATTAGGTGGTGGGTTAAGTTGTGGATTTGAGATTTTTCTTTTTGGAGGAAGGCCTGTGTTGCTGTGACGTTCCCTCTAAGCACTGCTTTTGCAGCATCCCACAGATTTAGAATCACTTTTCTATATTCCAGCTATGAACAAGTAGATTTTAAAATTAAAACTCATTATCATTTACATCTACAACCACAAAATGAAATATTTAGGTATAAATTTAACAAAAAATGTACAAGATCTCTGTAAAGAAAACTATGAAACTGATGAATGAAATCAAAGAAAAACTAAATAAATGCAGATATATTTCATGTTTGTGATTAGGAAGACAATATTGTCAAGATATCATTCTTCCCCAGCTTGATCTGTAGATTCAATACAACCCCAATCAAATTCTCCACAAGTGATTTTATGCAAATCAACAAACTGAGCCTAAATTTAACATGGAGTGGCAAAAGATCCAGTATAACTAACACAATATTGAGGAAGAATAAAATCTGAGTATTAGTACTACTTTACCTCAGACTTATTATAAACGTATAATATAGTGTAATATATATAATCAATATAGTGTAATACTTATAAAAACATATACAAATAGATCAGTGAACAGAAAAGAGATCCCAGAAATAACTTCACATAAATACAGTTAGCTGATCTTTGCCCAAAGAGCAAATATAACACAATAGGAACTACTGAACATATGCATTAAAAAAAATGAAATTTGGCTTATATCCTACTCCCTTAACTAAAAATTGAACACAGACCTAAATATAAAGCTCAAAACTATACAACCCTGGAGTTCCATCGTGGTTCAGTGGTTAACAAATCCGACTAGGAACCATGAGGTTGTGGTTTCCATCCCTGGCCTTGCTCAGTGGGTTAAGGATCCAGTGTTGCCGTGAGCTGTGCTGTAGGTTGCAGACACAGCTTGGATCCCGCATTGGTGTGGCTGTGGTGTAGGCTGGCAGCTACAACTCCTGTTAGACCCCCAGCCTGAGAACCTCCATATGCTGTGGGTGTGGCCCTAGATAAGGCAAAAAGACAAAAAAAAAAAAAAACTATACAACCCCTAGAAGATAACAGAGGAGTAACCCTAGATGACCTTGTGAATGTTGATCACTTATTATATATACCAGCAAAGGCATGATTTATAAAAGAAAATTTGATAAGCTGAACTTAGAATTAAAAACTTCTATTTTGAGACAGACAACAATAATGAGAAGACAAGCCACAATCTAGGTGAAAAAAAAATTGTAATGACACATCTGGTTAGGGGCTTTTATCCCAAGTTTACAAAGAATTCTTATTACTTAAAAATAAGAAAAAATCCCAGTTTAAAAAATGGACAACAGACTTGAACAGATACCTCTTCAAAGAATATATGTAGGTAGAAAATAAGCATATGGTAAAATGTTCAGCATCATATATCATTAGGGAAATGCAGATTATAATAGTAAGACACTGCTACACACCTATTAGAATACCCAAATCCAGAACACTGACAACTTCAAATACTGGCAACGATGTGGAGCTGTGGTAACTCTCATTAATCACCCAGAGAAATATAAAATAGAATAGTCATTTGGAAAAGCCTGGCTTTTTCTCAAAAAGCTAAACATATCTTACAGTACGAGCCAGCAATTAAAAGCAGTTCTATTCACACCTGTTAAAACTTGGAAGCAACCAACTTTCCTTCAGCAGATGAATGGATAAATAAATGAGAGTGTATCCAGGCAATGAAATATTAACCATTCCTAAAAAAAGTGAGCTCTCAAGCCTTGAAAAGAATGAAGAAAACTTAAGTGCATATTACTAAGAGGAAGAAGTCAATCTGAAAATATTATATGCTGCATGACTCCAATTACATGACATATTGGAAAAGACAAAACCATAGGTACAGTAAAAGATGAGTGATTGCCAGGAGTTAGGGGAGAAAGAAGGATGAATAGGTAAAGCAATGAATATTTTAAGGCAGTGAAAATATTCCATGATATTACCATGGTGGGTACATATCATTAAACCTATAGAATGTACACCACCAAGAATGGACTTTAAGCTCTGGACTTCAGGCAATAATAAAGCATCCATGTAGGTTCATCAAATTATAACAAATACTTTGATGTGGGATGTTGGTAGTGGGAGAAATTATACTTTTGTGCGAATAGGGGGGTATATGGAAATTTTACTCATCTTATTCTCAATTTTTCTGTGAAACTGAAATTACCCTGCTTAAAGTTTATTAACTTCAAAAGGAAGGGGTATGGACTGGGGTTTGGGATGGGCATATGTACACTGAAGTATATGGAATGACTGACCAGTGGAGGCTTGTTGTATAGCACAGAGAACTCTACACAATGTGATCACCTATGTGGGAAAAGAATCTGAAAGAGAATGGATGTGTGTATAGGTATAACTGAATGTATATACGTGTATACACATGTAAACTGAATGCATATACATGTATAACTGAATTATCACAACACTAGAAATCAACTATACTTCAATAAAACTTCTAAAAATGAAAAAATAAATAAAAAGGAGAAATGTGAAATTTGTTTTTTAAGAAAGACCCCAATCAATTTTTACATGCGTGATTTTAACTGATAGAAAAATTAGCCCTTTCAATCAAAAAGTTTCTAGTGGAACAAAAGCATTTACTTAACCATAGAGAACTTGGTGAATAGAACATCCATTGGTACAAAGTTTTTTTACTGCTTGTTATAAACACAAAGAATCTAGTTAATTATATGCAAATAAGCCTCACTAACAAACACCTAAATAACTCAGCCTTGTCTTCATTAAGCTAGAAGATATAGTACATTTCTCAGGGAATTAGACAAGGAATATTAATCAAAGAGGCTTGTAAGTCCTAATGAGTTTATTGATTGTTGACCTTGATGCTATCACTAGTGGCAGAAACCAAAACGACAAGAGTTATTTGAGTGAGCAAATGCTGATCTTCAAAATTTAGAATAAAACTGCTTTTTCATCTTTGAGATATCCTTCCCAATCCTTTTCTTTCTCTATATTTAATGTTGTCCCTGTTGTCTGCTGTGCATCAAGATTCATGAGCAATTTCTATTTTGCAGAAGTCTGGAGATTTGTGGCTAGGAGAGCAGGAAGTTACTCTGTGAGTTAAGGGCACAGGGAAAAGCCAGGCAACAAATAAAAGGCAAAGTATTGAGAAGCAAACTGAATTTCTTCATTACCAGCAATTGACCTTGAAGCTGATTTCTCCCTTTACTCCTATTCTCAGATTTCAATAGCTTCTTTTCACCTCCCCCTTGGCTAAAGTAGCTGGAGAATATATCCCATCTCTAATTGGGCTTCAGGTTAGCTAAGTGCTTTTAACTCCCGAAACATGACTGTGTTTCTGTACAGTAGTTGCTTGGTTACTTTTCTGTAATAAAACACTCTGTTCTCAAAGGGCTGATAACTCGATCGAAACTTTTAAAGTGTAATTTAGCCCTTGTTATTTTCCATTTTAAACCTCTCCAATTGGGCCTTTATCCCATTCCTTGATACTATTGATTTCTTTCAATTAAGATTCTCCATGTTCAAGCACCACAATTAGCCACTGCCATTATCGATTCCCATCCCCAGGGATTTGTATATGTTTCCAAAGTTGGCCACTGACAGTTAAGGACTAGTCCATTAAGGCTGAATGAAAATGAAAACTGAAGGCACAGAAAGAATCTTCTAGCAAAGGACTTTCTTATAATATTGATAATAATAGCACCTGTGGATAAAGTGCTTATTACGTAGAAGATGTTATGCTACAGATTATATATATATATATATAATTTTAATTCTCACAACACAGCTATAAGTGGCTACTCTTATTATCCTCGTTTTCCTGATGAGAAAACTATGAAGCAAAGCAGTTAACTGCACAATTCACTGACATAGTAAGTGATGGATACAGAATCCAAACCAAGGTAATCTGGCCTCAGAATCTGCATCCTTCATTAGTACAAGTGAAAGTCCCTGTAGCTGGTATTAAATGAGTGACAATACTACGAATAAATGGTTGTCTGATCTGAAAAATTAAGCTTCCTGTGTAAGCATCTCCTGGCTCTAAAATTCTATGGTTCTCTACTTGTTCCAAACCTTGAAGCTGAACTGATAGTGATTATATGTCTGGCTAATGGAAGAATCAGAACCATTACTCAGTTTCTCTCTATGCCTTACTTAATGTACTTTCCTCTCTACCATTCTTACTAGGCATGTGGACATTGAACTCCTGTGATACTTGACAATTTTTAATCTCCACAGAATAATTTTCTCATGGTTCAGCCTCATGCATGAGAATGACAGTAGTTCTTTTCTACCCATAAAGAGATAGCATTCTCTGTCAATGAAATGAAGGATAACTAATTTGGCATAATCATTCCTTTGTTTGAGAAGTAAACATTATTAGCAATGCAAAACTCCTAGTGAGGAATTTTGGCAGTGGCAAAGCTTTTTATAAACCATAACGTACAGTGTGTGAATGCCAGGACTTTTGTAACTGAATCTGTTCGTGAAATTCAAACCTGGAGCATATATGTCCAAAGGCAAGAGTAGGTAACTAGAGATCTTATATACACATTTTTTTTTTTGGCTTTTCAGAAATCGCCATACCCATAGCATATGGAGGTTCCCAGGCTAGGGGGTCAAATCAGAGTTACAGCCGCCAGCCTACACCACAGCCACAGCAATGCTGGATCTGAGCTGCATTTGTCACCTACAGCATAGCTCACAGCAACATGGGATCCTTGACCCACCCAACGAGGCCAGCAGTGGGACCTGCAACCTCATGGTTACTAGTCAGATTCATTTCCACTGCACCATGACTGGAACTCCTCTTTTTGAATTCTCAATTTTTTTTAAATAATATCCTCTCTAGGGGACCAACTGATCACCAGATTATTGAATGGGTTTAATTCTGATAGTTGACAACACATATAGAGGAGCTATATTATGTGTATCTTTGGCCACAGCCCAACCAATCCTTAAACGTATATATAGGATACAGCTTCTTGTAGGCAGCCCTCATGTTTTCCCCAGTTCACAACTGATCCTTCCTTTGTTTTCTCACAGTATTATCTTTTACCACCACCTCCCACCATGTAACACTTTCCAATTTTTTTTCTATTCTACCTACATAGTTTTGCTACCCTCCTAGCATATTTCCTGTGCCCTTGCAGCCACCTTCCCACTACTCTTCATGCTCCTGCCTCTTCAATTTGTCTATCACAATGCTGTGTGACATAGGCTCTATTCATATTATTTTTATATTCAAAAAACAATTAGGGATTCTCCACTGATTACCAATGAAAATGTTCTGCCTGACATTCAAGGGCATCTACTCCTTAGTTACAACATGCTTTCCACTTTTGTTTCCCTACTCTCCTCCATGGGCCGTATCGTTTTCTGTACCCAAGTTATGCCTAAGCTTTCTCACCTCTGTGCTTATTCTTAAGCCCTTGCCCTAATGTATCAACATTATACTTACTTTTTGAGGCTTTGGTCCAGCACCATTTGATAAAGCAAAAAAGGAAGCTATCCACTTGACCTCTTGCTTGGGGACGATGACCCCCTTCTCTGAAATCCACTCATTCTATTCTTTTCTTCAGGCACTTCCCACACTCTTTACATCCTCAACCCATCTACAAGCTTCCTGAAAAGAGTGGCAATGACATTACTCTTTGAGTCCCCAACATGTGGCCTACACACAGTTCACAACAAAAAATAGTACAAGAGTGAATATAGATCACCTAAATACAGTTTCCATTTCTTTTAAGAAAACCTATGCCATGGGCCTTCCTGAATTTCCTCAAGTTCTCATACAATGTACTATTAACAGGTGGGATACAGCTGCATTCACTATTTTGCAAAGAGAAATCCACTGTAATGGAGTGTTCACATTAGAGTTTGGGCCCCAGGCACTACCTGTTTTTAGTTTTTACTATATCTGTGACTTTCATTTATTTTATATAATGTCTACTTGCCATTCTCTGAAAAAAAAAAAAAATCAAACTATGTCTGTCTTTATTGCTTGTCTGCATGTTATTCCTGGTCCCAGAATGCCTCTGCTTTACCTGACCCTCTGAGTCAATTTCAAAACACAGCTCCAATTTTTCCTCTACCATCTCTTCCCTGAAATCGACTCTAGAGTGAACTGACTTCTAGGTTCACCATTGTTTCATTTGTCCCTTCATTGTGACACACATCATATGGCATAATTATGGAATCATTTGAATGTCTTACTTTTGCATTAGACTATGATTGCTTTGAGGGTAAAGAACAGGTCTGATTCATCACTCTGTCTCTAGCACCAATCTCAACAAACTTTTCCATCAACACACATAATGCTGAAACGTTTAGTACTAAAGTGAGGACTGAAATTCAAGGTAAAAGACTGACCAATTTTGTCCTCACATCAAGTCTCTGAGCCAAGAAAAAAATGGAGATGGGGAGGGAGGCAGGAAGCTTTAATGTGAAAAAAAAATTTTAACCTGGATTACATATAACTGGGATTTTCCATAACCCAACATGACAGGAAACCCATGGGATCTGTCCAAAATATTGAAAGGTTCAATAGAGTATAGCTAAGCATAATGCTGGTAATAATATTGCTTCAAGTTTGTACTTAAGTTCAAACTTTTTCCTATATTGACTATACTAAGACCTTGTGATCAAACATGGCCAAACATTTACACATGATTTCTGAGAAATATTAACATGATTATTTTACTAAACAACACAATATAAGCCTTTATCATAACACGCTTAAGAACAATTGTGAGCATCTTTCTCACAGCAAACACAGAATACCTTTCTGTCTTTCCCAATTCACACTTTAACTTGTGAATGAAGGCTAAAAAGATAATTGCTCCTTGAAAGTCTATGCGATGAATAATAATTTACAAAATCACTTGGGAGCAGTGTTACAAGCTAGATTTTATGAAACCCTATTTTTAAACCCACGCTCATTTTTTTTCTGCCTTTCGGCTCCACATAAAACATTTTCAGTAACTCCACAAAACTTTAGTCCTCTGTTTGCAATATAAGTGCTTGCTATCGAGATGGTAAAAAAATATAGTGTCATTTGAAACTATTTTGTACAGAAATCTTCTTTAAGAGGTATGGACATGTTCTGAATTTATTATTTTCTTTGTGCTCCTTCATTGTGTCCATTAAAAATAAAAAAAAATCTCTTTCAAATTTAGGTCAAAGGCTATTGTTAAATGCAGGCCTGAGAGGGAATAGAAGCAGCTATATGCTGGTTCTTCAAAAGAATGGATAACAAACTGCCTTAATATTCCTTTTACCAGGTCATTATCCATCAAATATACATAAGAGATAAGGGACTATAGGTTCAAATTTGTCAGTTATCATCTCTTGATCATAAATCTCAAGCTAGGTTTATTATTCTTTAAGCTAAATGTTTAGAACTTCAAAAAGAAACTGAGAATTTCTACAACTTTGAACTTGGCTGTAATTTTTCTGAATTTCATAAATTACACATGGGATAGATTCAAGGGTCATAAACCTTGGGAACAAAAATCAGGATTGTTTCTCTTGTTTTGGTGAATAAAGTACAGTGTAGTGGTCAGAAAAACAGGCCCTGGGGTCAGATGAAACTGAGGTTCAAGTCCTACTCATCAGACTTAATTAGCTGAGAGACTTTGAGCAGATTGCCTAAATCTCCCAAGCCTCTCTAAAATGACATTCGTCATTTTAGAGAGGCTTGAGAGATTTAGGCAATCTACTATTATTATATAGTACCTACCTCAATGTGGCCATAAAGTTTAAATGGCATAACCCATGTAAAGGCCTTAGCATAGGGCCCAGTACAAAATTAATGATCAAGAGATGCTAACAACTGTTCTGATTCTTTCTGACACTAAGTAAAAATGTGCCCATTGAGCCAGAAATAATGGTGCTCACATTATTCTTAAAACCTCAGGGGAAGGAAAGAGTTTCTATTATATTCCATCTTCTGTTCTTTCATGTCAATCTGCTCTACTGCATCTCCAAGTTTTCCTTAGCTATGTAATAGCCAGCCCTCAAAATGCCTTGATTGTAAGGCCTGTTTGTGTGTGCATTTTACTCAATTCTCTGATGGGTCATGCCCAGTTCCATGGTAAGAACAGCCAAGTCCTGCTTGCTTAGTGTGTATTCTGCATATTATATTTAGTTTTAAAAACATTTTTCCAGATGAAGACATTGATATTTAGGTACTCGCCTCAGGTCACACAGCAAGTGGACTTCTAATACACATTTTTAGGTTCCAAAACCATCAAACTTATCACTATCTGTGCGATCTTACTCTCTTAAGCTTCTTTGGAAATGATATGCAGGCTAATGGAAGAATTCCTGAGTTTATTAATCAGTGAGTAAAAGTCAACAAGAATGTAAAGGCCACACATTCTGAAGGTATAAATCTCAATATAATGAAGATAGCATCTCTATCAAGAAACTCATATTTTTTGCAAATCTAAATATAATGAAGATAGCATCTCTAACAAGAAACTCATATTCTTTTGCATTCATGATTCTATATATATTTGATTTTTAATACTAATTGAGAAATTAATAAATATTCTGCGTGTGTATACATGCATGTATTTATAACTTTGCAACCTTTCCTTAAAAATCTTTTGCAACATTTCCTATACATTAAGTTCTTTATAAAAATTATCCCATCAAATTCTCCCAACCAACATATTTTGTGGAGTAAACACTATTATCATCCCTCCCTACAGTTAAAAAAATCTTGAGGGCCTAAATAATGTTAAGAAGTTTGCCTAAGTTCCTACATTTAACAGGTGGCAAAGAAAAGATTTCAGTAAGATACCGGAATTTTTAATTACAAATACATTACATTTAGCTGAAATCCTGGTAGAACTTAAACCTCCCTTTAAAACCCATATCAGGAGTTCCCATCGTGGCTCAGTGGTTAATGAATCCGAAAAAGAACCATGAAGTTGTGGGTTTGATCCTGGCCTTGCTCAGTGGGTTAAGGATCCAGCGTTGCCGTGAGCTGTGGTATAGGTTTCAGACGCGGCTCAGATCTGGCATTGCTATGGCTCTGGCATAGGCCGGCATCAACAGCTCTGAATAAAGCCCTAGCCTGGGGACCTCCATATACCCCCAGTGCGGCTCTAGAAAAAAAGGCAAAAAAAAACCCCATATCATGCTGTATTTTTATATTTGTCTCCCCATTTCCTACTAGAGAGTTCTATACATTATAATACTTGTTATGTCTAACAAGCATTTGTTGGAAGAATAATGAGTAACTATAAACTGCCCTCTGATGATTCCAGAGTGAATTCTGAGAAGACCACAGAAAAATAAACCATTTGTGTCACTGAAAATTAACTAAAAATAAATTAGGGGGTTCAACGTTCAGTAAATGAATAGAGCATAGAGACACTTTTCACATGCATGGTAACACTCAAACCAACTACTTGTAAGTTCATAAGTTTATATATTTCAGTGATGAGTTATCCATAATCCTCAGTCATCCATCCATGTTTCCTTCCTTGAATCAAACCAAGTTCATCTTCATTTACTTAAAATCAACAGGAGCTATAATCTCACAAAGCATGGGATTGCTGTATTTCACATATGCTCCAAGAAAAAAGTCTTCCCCTGAAAAGATTAGCCCAGCCCAGCTAAAGCCCTACTTTAGGACTACATGGCCTACTCCCAGTACAGACTAGCATAACCCAATGCAGTTTAGAATAGCTTAGACCGCTAGGCTGAGGCTACCACAGGTCAGTTCTGTCACCAGACTACAGATTTTCTTATAATTCCATTCACTAAGAGGGCTGGCAATGCTAACATCAAAATATTCCTCATTCCCATGGAGTATAGAGCTCCAGGGGAAAAAAAAAAAAAAATATATTAATCAACTGCTCATTCAACTGAAAGGAATGCCATGTGACATTTGGCCTTTGGAAATCAAAACTTGTGAACTAATCTGAAATCTAATCATGACAGAATTCTATTATACAATATTCTATTTCTACTCAATCTGATGTGAAGTTAAATTACCATAACCAAACTTGGATCCTCTCCGTGCAATCACAATAGGAAAGTCAGTTGAAATTATAAGCAAACTTGCCTGTAATTCCTCCTAAAATTTCCAAAGATGACCATATCAGACGCAGCTGGCTGCCTACAGAAGAGAGAGAGAAAAAAAAAAAAAAAAGGCTGTCTCTGGGAGCTTCGGTACCAAAGCCTTCCAACATTTCTCCAGTCTAACAGTGCTTGTTAGCAAGAAGGAGTAAGCTGCTGGTTCATTTGGTGTTTGCGGTGGCCTTGTGAAGACTTTGAAGAGTAAAGGCTTAAATCAATTTACATGAAACAACGTGGGGGGTTTTGTGGCTGCTTATCAGTTTGGGATAACGCAGCAAGTTGAATCTGACACAATGTTCAACAAACTGTCACCGTTAGGAAAAGGCAGCTATTTTATGAAGAAATCTTACTATTTGGTATGCTGCTATGTTGATGATTCAAGGGAAGTATACAAAAGCCTTCCCTTTTGTCAGAGAGAATTTCTGTACCAGTGTTGCAAAACACTGTGCATTCTGCTAGTAGCAAATCAGAAGTCCACTATCCATCTGCCTGTAACCGCGGTAATGCATAATGCATGTAGGAGTCCTAGGGCACATATGTTGGGAATATCTGCAAGTAGAGATTACTGGTGAGGGACTGACTCCCTCTGCTGGATGTGCAGGGAATTCTTAAACATGGCTCCAGTGTTTAAACAGTGAAAATTTCCCAGTGCTATGACTCTGTGATTAGCCTCTCTGCTGATGCGTAGGAGTGGGAGAGGGGATGGGGAATAAAGAGGATCCGATCTGAAAAGAGATATCACTCCTGTGTACATTCAACTGATAGACCCTATGGAGCCTAGATATTTGAACCTGATCTCCTTTATGCTTGGGAACATTGACTGGGTCCTGATGTGGGGAAATTCCTCCACTCTAGTGTGAAGATTCTGACTCCCCTCAAGGAGATACTTGACAAGTAGAGAGTCCAGGATTATGAGAGGCTTTGTATCAGCGATTTGGTAGCAAACACAATATGGCACGATGCAATGAGACCTGTCCTTAGCCTCAGTGTTGCAAAAGTCCTCCTCAGATGTAGACTTTGTCTGATTTTCATAAGCGGTTAATACACAGCCATTGAAAAGTTACAGAAAGTGTCAGCTTGTTAAAGGGAAATCTTGTTAAATGGGAAACAAAGTATCATTGTATTAAATGGAAAAAAAAATTTGTCTTTTGTCATTTTGGGGGGCTGCATGTGAAGGTTCCCAGGCTAGAGGTCCAATTGGAGCTATAGCTGCAAGCCTACGCCATGGCAGCAACACGGGATCCGAGCAGTGTCTGCAACCTTCACCACAGCTCACGGCAACGCTGGATCCTTAGCCCACTGAGCGAGGCCAGGGATCAAACCCGCAACCTCATGTTTCCCAGTGGGATTCATTTCCACTGAGCTACAATGGGAACTCCTAAATGGAAAATTTTAAAGGACCCAATTTGAAAACACTTTTCTCATTTGATAATAAACTAGAGACTCAAACATGGCATGGAAGCCTGCACCTGGTTTTCTCTTGACCCTGAGAGATGCTGACTATAGTATTAATAGAAAACTATAGTCTACTATAACATGTTTCAGTTCTGGTTGCATGTTCTCTCTATGCTTTTCTGCATTGCTAGTAATTTTTTTTCTATTGTCAATGTCTCAGTCTCTTTTCTAAAGAGAACTGGCTAAAAGATTCCATACAGTCTTACGCTAAGAAGGCAAACCTGGGGAGAGGGTGAGAGAAAGGCAACGAGGGCAGCAGAAGTTAGTGTGTGTCAATTAATGAGACTAAATGTGGGGACACGCCTAACAGTACTTTTGCTGACTCAAATTTAGGTCACTCTGCATTTCAGTTTTCACAAAGAAGGCTGCTAGTCTAGGTCACACTTCATCCTCCAAGGGCCTGCTGTTCCATTTGGCCAAGATATAACTGTATTTAAGTCCTCTCTACTTCTGAGTGACCACAGTGAGCTCAAACCAGGGTTACATCCTGCTCTGTGTTTCTCTGGCTATATGGCAATTAGCTAACAGGAGAATTTCATCATTCAACTTGCAGGCAAGCAGGGAGAAGCAGCGATTTTCTCTCTTCCTTCTTTTGGCCTGTCACAGAACCATGACACAAGAAAAGACCAAATCTGCATAATATTACTCATATAATTTGGTACTTCCAAAGATAGTCTGGAATTAACAATGGGCTCCATTTCTTGCTCTGTTGCAAAAAAGCCTTTCTTTTAGAGAACCACTAAAATGTTCAGGATAACTGAAATCCTGAGGATTGCAGCTGGGCATCAGTAAAGAGATGCAGTCTGCCTCTGGGGAGGAATTTGTCAGGGACAACACCACTGGAAACAAAGCTTACGCACTGATCCTGGAACAAGATGAGCAAGGAGAAGCTCCCTATTTCCACACATATACCGTGGAATAGCTTTCCACTGTAAAGCACTGAAGCCCCAGCTGCTGCAGGATAAAGCAGATCAGATATTAATACTTCTTGTCTGTGTACAGTGTCTCAGAACATGTTCCCTAGAAGGGAGGCAGCTTTCAGCTCAGAGAAATCCAGCTTTATCTTCTGGGCTACAGAGTGTCATTTAATGAGTGCCCTTGCTGCAGGTACAAAGAATAGAGGGTGAGGAGAGGGCGTAGAAAGAGATGCAAACTGGTGACCGAAAAAAAAAAAAAACTTTCAGACTCAATGCATAGCACCTGCTATGGTCAGATGAAGTTTTAAAAGTAGGTAGGAAAAGCAGCAGCCCACTGGGTAAACTGCCTAGGAGGCAACACACAAGGAACCTTATTCACCTCTTCATCCCAAACCACCAATGGCAGCTAAAAGGCCTTCAAACATGGATTTGAAAGGATCTGAACTAAACTCTTTATGGTTTGTGGAAGGACTGCAGGCATTCCCCAAGATAGCTGCCTTTAAAATCAGCGTATCAGAGGAGTTCCAATCATGGCCCAACAGTTAACGAACCCAACTAGTATCCATGAGGACACGCGTTCAAACCCTGGCCTCATTCAGTGGGTTAAGTGCCGTGAGCTGTGGTGTAGGTCACAGATGAGGCTCGGATCCTAAGTTGCTGTGGCTGTGGTGTAGGCTGTCAGCTGTAGCTCTCATTCTACCCCTAGCCTGGAAACTTCCACATGCCATGTGTACGGCCCTAAAAAAGTAAGTAAATAAATAAATAATAAAAATAAAATCGACATACTGGAATAACATGGCCCTAAATGAACATCTCCGCCAGAATTACCTGGACCCTGACTCAGCTCTACTAAATCAGAGCGTCTGGGGTGAAACCATAAGTAAACTCCCACCCAGATCCCAGGCCCAGGTGAATTTTACACGTGTTGGTATTTAAGATCCATTGCCCTAGAGCTTCCATGGAGGAATTTTTTTTCCCCCAAGGGAAAATAATCTGGACTAACCCTCATCTGAATTTTCCCATTCGTACCCTCCATATTTTTTCACAGTTCTTTATCATCTGCTACTATTTTCATAATCCTTATATCTTGAAATTGCTTCTTTGTATACGGGTGTTTTCTTTTTTGCTCATATGCTTTTCAGCCTCTGATTCTGATTATGTGGCCAACTATAGGATTAGCCCATGAGAGTCAGGTCTTTCCTCCCAGGCCAGGCCATAGTCTATGGGAACTACTAACAGGAGTATTCTTACACCCTGCTTCAATTCTGCACTATTATTTCTTTAAGCCTTAGAAGAGGTTTCAGTATTAAAGAGTACCTATATTTGCATTAGAAAGACACTCTCGTTAATGGTGAAACACTCAACAATGGTTACTAAATAGGATTTTTAACTTTCTTTTCTTACCCAGTAAATAAATAATTGATGATATACTAAGATAAATAGGTACATGAATGATAAAGAGATTTGCATTATAGCATTATTTAATCTATATTGGTAAAAATTTGGAAGGAACTTAAGTGTGGTTTAAGTAAATTTTTATATTTCAAATGAAGGAATGTTATATTTTAAAGTGTCTTTGCCATGTAATATGAAGGATAGTTTTTAAAATAGCGTTAAATCTTATCATTCAGTCTGGGCCCTACAGCTTTTATCCCAAAGCTACCTCTGTCATTAAAAAATATGGGTTAGAGAAGCCAAAAAATGAAGGAAGGAAGGCAGGAAGGAAGGAAGAAAGGGAGGGAGGGAGGGGAAGCTTGACTTATAATTTTAGAATGAGCTAGATGAGGAAGAAAAAAGAGCAAGGGAATTAAAAAAATGAAATTGTTAAGAGAGAAAATCCCAAAAGTTTCGTTAAGCAGGTTGTAACCCTTCCCCAGCCAACTTGGCCCCTTAAAGTTCTCACTTAGGTGCAATTCATCAGGGACCCACTGAGGTTGCTGGCTTTGCTGCTGAACATGAAAAGAGCTTTAAAACAGTGAGTACTGCCAAAGGCAGTGAAATTTTGGAAAGGGAACCACTCCAAATAAGGAAAAAGTAAAAAAATATATATATGCAGGGTTGTTGGTCTTTGCTGTGCGAAAGCCACCTTTCTTTCTCCCGGCCAAACACGTGAGTATGGGCATCACTGTAGGGGACCAATTAGATGAATAACAGAAAATTCAAACTAGGAGAATGAATCTTAGATCACAAATTAAGAGCTGCAAAAAAAAAATTCTTTAAATTTCTGAATTACAACTCAATTTCTTTTTCAAGCTCCTCTTCTGCCAGTGTATAGGAATACTCCATCTATTTTCATTTATCTGCCCTACATAGCTCTTCTCTCCACATTGAATCCGAATACCAAGTCATGAGGGCTTACCCTGTTATTAGTTCAGCTTGTCATTGTTAAGTCATCCTTTGAGCCCATTCACAAAGCCCCTTTATATTAGCCAGCTCTTTCTGTTAACTTTGTGCCATTTATGGGTACAAAGGCATCTTCTTGATACTTCTGTGCCTTGCTGAGGCCCTAGAAATACCTGCAAGGCTGCGTAAGGCCACATTTGTCTAGGCACATTACATGGTCATTTCCCTCTTACTGGGGTCCACTACCTTTCTACAAATTCTTTCATCAATTTGTTCTGTGACTTTGCCTTGCAGTCCTTTGACTCTGACCTTGTAACTTGTTTTAATCAATATGAACGTAGCAAATGTAGCTTAAGCAGAGATTTGACAAGTGCTTTTGCCTTGGGCCTTAATGTCTGCTATACTTGGAAGCTTGAGATTATCATGAGAACACTGTGAATAAACCCCCTTACTGTTAAATCTCAGGGGCTGATGAAATCTTAGTTCTCTCGTTAAACTTAGCTTAAAGTAGTAATCATAAAATTAAATTTGGAGGTTTATTATGTTATCGATATCTATATCTATACTACGCATGTAGATTAGAAGACTCAATATTGTTAAGAAAACAATTTTCCACAAATTGATCTCTGAAGTTAGTACTTTTCTTAGCAAAATGCCAGCAATATTTTATGTAAAAATGTAAAAATGTAAATTTTATATGAAAATCCAAAGAACCTAGATAGCTAGTCCTTATACTGCCCAATTTCAAAACTTTTGATTTCGGAGGACATCCACAAGATAGAATAGGAGCTGTCAGTCCACCTATCCCCAATGGAAACAATGATTTTAACAACCACCGAAGGGGGAGCAACTTATGGGAACTCAGGACTACAGCTGAGATATCCCAGCACCTCAGTGGGCCAAAGAATCTGAAAATAGATTCATTGAAGAAGGTAAGAGGAATGGTTTCACTTTATCCATCACCTCTCCCCTCCTGTGGCACACTTCAGGCATAGGAGAGAACTGCTTAGTCCTCTGCTTCTTGCACAGAGGACATTCAGTGCAACGGGTACGACTGGTTTCCCCAGACTTGTGGGACGTTGCCCAAGAGACCCATTTCTGACTTGCCCCACCCAGACCACTGAGGGAATTGGTGTAGCTGAATAGTCTGGGAACAGGTACGAACAGAGAAAAGTGGGGGGGAGACACACAGTTAACAGAGCATGACCTCAACAGTCAGGCTCAGATCCTTCTTAGTGGTCCATGATCACCACAAAGAACCCTCCCCACACACTCCAGAGGTCTCCTTAAACAACAGGCCCCCAACTGTCCAACCAGTTCTCCTAGTATTCCACACACAGCCCATAGCATGACCTATCATCACCCACAGGCTGCATAAAAGTGCATCTCTGAACATCGTGTGTGCCAGCCTCCTCAGATGGCACACATGAGCTCCTGCAAATAACATGCAAATGTCAACAGACAGCTCAGCAGAATTGGGAGAGATGTGCAATCTTGAACACCTAAGAACAGTACTTTAGGAAAAACCAACAGGAAGTTCTGTGAACCCAGGCTGGCTTTATAAGATCAACAGAAAGTACACAGTCCTAAAACTTCACCAAGAGGGAATAAGAAGAGTGGAGCAGCTGCACCCACAGAAAAGGTCTGAGAGACCAGTATCTATAGATGAACTAGCCAGTAAGGGTTTTTTCTCTCCCAAAGCCCATCAGTAAGGACTAGAGTGAAATGTGGGGACAATGCAACACTTCAAAGAAGACAAGAATGAATGAAAAAAAAAATTAATGCTCCAGAGTATGATACCAAAGAGAAAAAACAAAGAATTCAAAGTAAATATCTTAAAGCTCAGTGAGCTACAAGAGAACACTAACAGACAAACAAAATCAGCAAAACAATACATGGACAAAATGAGATCAACAAAAAGAGAGAAACCACTAAAAAAAAAGAACCACAGAGACCCTGCAGCTGTAGAATACAATGATTCAAGTAAAAAATTGAAGCGATTCAATAGCAGACTTGACCAAGCAGAAGAAAAAATGAGCAACCTGAAATACAGATATTTGAAATTGAAAGTACATTGATTTATTTGCATGGCAGCCTAAGGTAATTTTTCCATGGCTTTTCAATATGGCTATGCAATTGTTCTGGCATCTTTTGTTGAAAAGATCATTTATTGAGTTCCATTAATGTTCTCTGTCAGGTAACTATAACTGTCAGGGTTTACTTCTGGGCATTCTATTAGAGTAATTTATGTGGTAACACTCATACCCAATACCACATTGTCTTGAAATGTTTTTTCATTTTTAATCCACTTTATTAAAGTATACATGACATATACAAAAGCTGTATATATTTAATGCATATAATTTGATGAGTTTGGGGATAAGTATACACCTGTGAGACCATGACAAACACCAAAAATGTAACCATATCCATCACCTACCAAAGTTTCCTTCTACCTCCAATATCATCATCATCTTCATTTCTGTTGCTATTATTTTTATTATTACCATTTTGTGGTAAGAACATTTAACATGAAATTAGCGCTATGCTGTATCATGGATCTCCAAAAAGTTATTCATCTTGCGTAATGGAAACTTGGTAATATTTGACAATCATCTTCCTATTAAGTCCTCTTTCCAGCCCCTGGCAACTACTGCTCTCTGTTTCTACTATTTTAGATCCCACAGATAGATGAGATGATGCAGTAACCATCTTTCACTGTCTTATTTTCACTTAACAAAATGTCTTCTAGGAGTTCTAATTGTGGCTGAGCAGGTCAAGAAGTCAACATAGTGTCTATGAGGATGGGGTTTGATCCCTTGCCTTTCTCAGTGGGTTCAGAATCTGGCATTGCCACAAGCTATGGTGTAGATAGCAGATGCAGCTTGGATCCAGTTCTGCAGTGGCTGTGGTGCAGGCCTGCAGCTGAGACTGATTTGATCCCTAGCTAAGGAACTTCCATGTGCCATGGGTATAGCCATAAAAAGGAAAAGGAAAAGAAAAAAAAGTGTCCTTTAGATACATCCAAATTGTTGCAAATGACAGAATTTCCCTAAATATAGGTTTAACAATATACTATTGTATGTATGAAACATTTTCTGTATTATCTTTTGGTAGACATTTAGGTGGTACATATCTTGGCTAGTGTGAATAATGCTGCAATAACCATGGAAGTAAACTTATTTCTTTGAGATTCTGATTTAATCTCTTTGGATAAATACTCAGAATTTGAATTTCTAGTTCATATGGTAGTTCTACTTTTAACTTTTCTAAGAAACTTCACACTACTTTCCATAATGGTTGTACCAATTTACATTCTAACAGTATATAAGGGTTTCCATTCCTCCACATCATTGCTAAAACATATTATCCCCTTTCTTTTTGATAGCAGACATGCTAACAGGTGTGAGGTGGTATTTTATTCTTTTTGATTCTATTGGAAATGATGGTTTTCTTATTTTTACAGATAGTCTGTTGTTAAAGGATAGAAACAAAATTAATTTTTGTGCATTGATTTTTTATTCTACAAATTTTTTGTATTTGTTTACAAATTAAGAGTTTGGGGTGTAGCTGTAGGATTTTTTTTAATATATAAGATTATACTATTTGCAAATAGTGTAAGTTTTACCTCTTCTTTTGCAACTTGGATGCCTTAATTTCTTTTTCTTATCTAACTGCTCTGGCAAGGAATTCTAGTCCTCTGTTGAGTAGAAGTTGCAAGAGTGGGCATATTTATCTTCTTCCTAATCTTAGAGAAAAAGCTTCCAGCTTTTCACCATTTAGTATGAATGCTATTTATGGGCTTATCATTTATGACAATTATATGTTGGTGCTCATATGTTGGATCCATATATATCTACAATGGCTATACTGTCACAGTTAGCTAATCTTTAAGATTATATTATTATCTTTGACTCTTGTGATTGTTTTGACTTAAGTTGTATTTTTCCCTCATGTGAACATTGACACTCAATTGTGTTACTATTTGTATGGAATATCTTTTATTTTATCCCTTTAATTTCAGCCTATGCATGTCCTTAAAATGAGTCTATAGTAGGCAGAAAATAGCTGAATCCTCTTTTTTTATTATCCATTAAGCCCCACTATAATTTTTGACTTGACAATATAATTCAAAACATAAAAATCCAAAAGATAAAATATAATAAAAAATAGCACAACAAATTTTGCATGACCTTGGGTTCAGAAGGAAGTTTTTAGAGCTACAAAACAAACAAAAATGAGGCCCATAAAAAAGATAAAGTTAATTAAAAGATAATTAAAATTAAAAAAAAAACCTGTTCCTTAAAATCTGTTATTTAAAATGAGAAGATAAGCCACAGACTAGAAAAATACATATTGATTATTGGCCTTATATCTAGATTATATTGAAAACACATAATTCTACAATGAAACTAAAAAGAAAAATTTTTAAATATTGATATAAGATTTAAATAGAGATTTCACCAAAGATGATAAACAGATGGATAATAAGCACTTGAAGAGAAGCTCAACATGATTAGTCATTAGGAAAACAGAAATTAAAATTATAATGAGATACTACTAGCCTGGTTGCTATTTAATGGTAGCTCATTGTGGTTTTAATTTGCATTTCAAAGGTGCTGACAGTACTAGTAGTAAGAGTGTGGTGAAAGCAACATTCTTACATTGCTAGTCAAAATGTACAGATATTTTGGAAAATAGTTTAGCAGTTCTTGACAAAAAAATACACACACATACACACACACACACACACTTCTGATACCATATGACCCAGCATTTCCACTCCTATTCTAGTTCCAAAGACATAAAGACATATGCCCACGTAAATATTCATGGTAGCGTTATTCATAATAGCCAAAAACCTTTAAAAATTAAATGTCTTTCAATTAATAACTAAATTTTATAATATCAATTCAATGGAAAACACTTAACAATGAAAAACAACAATTTTATAAGCAACGAGAATGTACTTCAAAAATGGTATGTTATGTAAAATAAGCCAGACAGAGTAGACTGTGTGGTCTATTATTCCAATTATATGAGTTTCAAAAAAAATATAGACACATAAGGCATATTAGTCATTTTGGGGGACCAGAAGTAGGTAGGAACCTGACCTCAAATATACCAGGGGAAATTCTTGCATGATGAAAATGTTCAAAAACTAAGTTGAAATGATGACTGAACAATGATATAAATTTACCAAAAATAAACTGTACACTTAGAGTCTGTAAATAATCTAGATGAAATGAACACATTTTTAGGATTCAAACTACTAAATCTGGAGGCATTCTGAAACAGAAAATCTGGAGGCGTTCTGTGGTGGCACAGTGGAAACAAATTCAACTAGTATCCATGAGGATATGGGTTCAATCCCTGGCCTCACTCAGTGGATCGGGGATCCAGCATTGCCATGAGCTGTGGTGTAGTTTACAGATGTGGTTCAGATCCCTGCTTTGCTGTGGTGTAGTCTGGCAGCTGTAACTTTGATTTGACCCCCTAACCTAGGAACTTCCATATGCCATGGGTTTGGCCTAAAAAGGAAAAACGAAAGAGAGAGAAAGAAAGAAAGAAAGAAAGAAAGAGAGAGATAAGGAAAAAGAAAGAAAAAAGAAAATCAAAATAGAAAATCTAGCATAACTTTAACAATAAAGTGGCTGAGCTAGTAACGAAACTCTACAAAGAAAAACCCAGACAGCATCACTAGCAAATCCAACTAAATGTTTATAAGCGAATTAAAGCTAATCATTCACAAACTCTTCCATAAAGCAAAAGAGAGTTCTTTCCTAACTCATTCTCTTAGACCAAGTATTAATCTGCTATAAAATCCAGGGGAAAATATCATTAAAAAATTAAAGTAGACCAATATCCTTGGTGATTAATTCCATGTGTCAATCTAGCTAAGCTACATTACCTAGAGATTTGGTCAAATATTATTTTCAGTGTTTTTGTGAAAGTATTTTTTAGATGAGATTAATATTTAAATCAGCAGATTTTAGTGAAACAAATTGCCCTCCATAATGTGAACAGACCTATTTAATCAGTTAATTTTCTCCCCTGAAGAAGGGGAAATTCTGCCAGCAGACTGCCTTCAGATTTAAACTAAATTATCAACCTTCTCTCTGTCTCTAGCCTGCTAGCCTACCATGCAGAGCCCGGGCTTGCCAAACTCCACAGCTATGTGAATAAAATCCTTAAGTCAATTTCTTTTTATCTCTCATAGATGCAATATCACAATAAGACATATTAAAGATGTGTATTTATCCTATCATGTCTCTTTTTCTGGAGAACCTTGACTAACATAAGATAGATGCAAAAATCATCAACAAGTACTAGTAAAATAAATCCAGCTGTATATAAAATGATCATATAGCACGATCAAGTAGGATTTATCCTAAGAATGTAATGTTGGCTCAAGCAAGGGAAATAAGTCAATATAATATACTCTATTAAAATAATAAAGGAGAAAAACTGACAATCTCAACAGATGTAGAAAAAATATTTTACAAAAATCAACAGTCTTTCATTGTAACTACACTCAACAAATTAGAGTTAGGAGAGAACTGCCTCAATGTGACAAAGAACAACCATGAAAAAGTCCATAGCTAACATCATATTTAATGGTAAAAGACTGAAAACTTCCCCTAAAGTTTGGAAAAAAATGAAAATGGCAACCCTCACCATTTCTAGTCAACACTGTAGTGTAGTATTACTGGCATCCAGATAGAAAAGAAAGTAAAATTCTCTATTCATAGATGACATAATATTGTACATTAAAATGCTAAAGAATCTATGTGAAAAACTATTACAGCTAATTATTTAGCAAAGCTATAGGATTATATATATATTAGTGTGTATGTGTGTATATATATAATCAATTATTTCTGTACACTAGCAATTAAAAGTATGAATATAAAATTTAAAATTTTCATTATAACTTATTCTACTTACTATATAGACACCTTATTTTATTCTGCTTCGCTTTATTGCAATTCACAGATATTGTGTATTTTACAAATTGAAGATTTGTGGCAACCCTGCATCAAGTGATTCCATTGGCACAATTTTCCCCAAAGGCATTTGTTCACTTCGCATATCTTTGTCACATTTTGCTAGTTATCATAATATTTCAAATTTTTACATTATTATTATATTTGTTATGATCTGGGACCAGTGCTCTTTGATGTTACTCTTGAAATTGTTTTAAGGCACCCCAAACTGTGTCCATATAAATGGTGAACTTAATACACACCACCAGCTGGCAGTTCCTTCATATCTCTCCCTCTCCTTGGACTCTCTATTGCCTAAGACACAAAAATACTGAAATCATGCCAGCTAATAACCCAACAATGGCTCCAAAGTGTTCAACTGAAAGGAAGAGTTACAAGTCTCTCACTTTAAATCATAAGCTAGAAATAGTTAAGCCTAGTGAAGAAGGCATGTTAAAAGCAGATATAGGCTGAAATATAGTTCTCTAGACTTCTAAATTGTGCCAGTTAGTCAAGCTGTAAATACAAAAGAAAAAATTCTTGAAGGAAATTAAAAGTACCACCTCACTAAACACACAAATAAGAACAGACTTACTCTAATATGAAGAACGATTTAGTGATCCAGATAGTTGATCAAACCAGCCACAACATCCCTAAAGCCAAAGCTTAATTCTCTTCAATTCTATGAAGACTGAGAGAGCTGAGGAAACACAGAACAGTCTGAAGCTAGTAGAGGCTGGTTCATAAGGTTTAAGGAAAGAAGTCATCTCTATAACATAAAAGCTTAAGGCGAAGCAACAAGTGATTATGTAGAAGCTGTAGCAAATTATCTGGAAGATCCAGCTAGGAGAATTAATGAAAGTGGCTATATTAAAAAACAGATTTTTTATTAGATGAAACAGCCTTCTATTGAAAAGATGATGTCATCTAGGGCTTTCATAGCTAGTAAGAAGTCAAAGTCTGCCTTCAGAGCTTCAAACAGGCAGGTTCGAGAGAGTTAGGGGCCAATAGAGTTGGTGACTTTTAGTTCAAAACAATGCGCATTTACCAGTCTGAAAATCCTAGAGCTCTTAAGAATTATGCTAAATTGACTCATCCTATCCTCTATAACAAAGCCTGGATGACAATATATCTGTTTACAATATGGTTTACTAAATATTTTAAACTACTGTTCAGGAAAAAAAGATTTGTTTTTTTATTTTTTTATTTTTTTGCATTATAGCCGGTTTACAGATTTCTGTCAGATTTTCCAACTGCACCATGTGGTGACCTGGTTACATGTACATATATGGATTTGTCACATGTAATTAAATATAGTTCCCCATGCATTACAGTTGGAGCTCCTTGCTATTCCATCATTAAAGCACTAGTTATTCCCATTCCCTCCCACACCACCCCCTCCTCCTTGGCAACCACAAGCCTGTTCCCCAAGTTCGTGATTTTCTTTTCTGTTGAGATGTTCATTTGTGCAGTGTTTTAGACTACAGTTATAAGAGACTTCATATGACATCTGTCTTTCTCCTTCTGACTTGCTTCACTCAGTATGAGGATTTCTAATTCCATCCATGTTGCTGCGAATGACATTATTTTATCTTTTTTATGGCTGAATAGTGTTCCATTCTGTATATATAACACATCTACCTAATCCAGTCATCTGTCGATGGACATTTGGGTTGTTTCCATGTCTTGGCTATTGTGAATAGTGCTGCAGTGAACATGCGTGTGCAAGTGTCTTTCTCCAGGAAATTTTTGTCTGGATATATGCCCAAGAGTGGGATTGCTGGGTCATATGGTAATTCTTTGTAGAGATTTCTAAGGTACCTCCACACTGTCTTCCATAGTGGCTGCACCAGCTTACATTCCCACCAACAGTGC
>PVHT021183705.1:23227680-23244112 GCA_004024745.2 Catagonus wagneri | reverse complement strand
TTCTTGATGAGTCTTGCCAGAGGTTTGTCAGTCTTGTTTACGTTTTCAAAGAACTAGCTCTTGGACTTATTCATTTTTTCTATTGTTTTTTGAATTTCTATTTTATTGATTTCCTCTCTGACCTTAGTGATTTCCTTCCTTCTGCTGACTTTAGGGTGTTTTTGTTCTTCTTTTTCTAATTCATTTAGGTGATGGGTTACGTTATCGATTTGAGATTTTTCTTCTAAAAAAAGATTTATTTCAAAACTGTATTATTCATTAACAATGCACCTGGTCACTCAAGAGCTCAAATTGAGATGTGCAACAAGACAATTTTTTTTTTCATGTCTACTAACACAACATCCATCCTGGAGCCCATGGGCCAAAGAATAATTTTGGTTTCCAAGTTTTATTTTCTAAGAAACATTTTGTAGGAGTATAGCTACTATAGTGATTCCTCTGATGGATCTGGGAAGAATCAATTGAAAAATTTTTGAAAGGATTCACCATTCTATATGCCATTAAGAAAATTCATGATTCATGGGAAAAGGTCAAAATATCAACATTAAGAGTAGTTGATTCCAACCCTCATGAATGACTTTGAGTGATTCAAAACTTTAGTGGAAAAAGTATCTGAACATGGGATGGAAATGGCAAGAAAAGTAGAATTATAATTGGAGACTGAAGCTTGTGACTGAATTGATACAATATTATGATAAAACTTTGAAGAATGAGGAGTTGCTGCTTATGGATAAGAACAACAACCAAAAAAAGGTCAATTGAGATGAAATCTAGTCACAGTGAAGATGCAGTAAAAAACTGTTGAAACGACCGCAAAAAAAATTAGAAAAATACAAGGGTACCTGTTGTAGTTCATTGAGTTATAAACCCAACTAGTATCCATGAGGATGCAGGTTTGATCCCTGGCCTCACTCAGTGGGTTCAGGATCTGGTGTTGCTGTGGCAGTGGTATGGGACAGCAGCGGCAGCTCCGATTCAACTCCTAGTCTGGGAACTTCCATGTACCACAGGTGCAGCCCTAAAAGGCATTAAAAAAATTGGAAAAGTACATAAACTTAGTTGATAAAGCAGCATCAGGGTTTGAGAGGACTGACTCCAGTTTAGTTCTACCCTGGGTAAAATGCTATAGAATCATACTACATTCTACAGAGAAGTTGTTCATGAAAGGAAGAGTCTATTGATGAAGCAAGTATCATTGTTGTCTTATTTTAAGAAACATCCGCAGTCATCCCAATCTTCAGTAACCAGCCCTGTGATCAGTCAGCAGCCATTAAGATTTAGGAAAGACCCTCTGCCTGCGAAAAGATTATGATTTGCTAAAGACTCAGACGATGGTTAGCATCTTTCAGCAAAAATGTATTTTTAACTAAGGTATATACATTTTTTAGATATAATGTTATTGTACATTTAATAGACTACAGTATAGTCTAAACATAACTTTCATATGCCCATAGATATTTTTTTTTAAATATGTGTCTCATTTTATTGTGGTATATCTTACTGCAGGTGTCTGAACTTGACCTGCAATATCTCCAAGATATGACTATAGCATTAAAAAAGAAAATAATTAGGAATAAATTAAGTAAAAGTGTAGGATTTTTACATAGATAGCTACAGTCAAAATAAATTTAAAAGATCTAAATAAATTGAAAGAGTCCATTTTATAGATCGGAAGACGTAATATTGCTAAGGTTCCAACATACTCCAAATTGATCTACAATTAAAAACAATCTCAATACCTTTTTCTTTTCAGAAATGGGCAAGATGCTCCTGAAATCCATGCAGAGATGCTGGATATCCAAAATAGCAAAAATACTCTTGTAAAAGAAAAACAGAGTTGGTGGATTTACATTTCCCAATTGCAAATTACTACAAAGTTACAGTGATCAAGACAGCATAATACTGGCATAAGGACAGACACACCAATCAATGGCATGGAAATGAGAGTCTATAAATTAATCCATATGTTGATGGTCAATTGGTTTTCAACAAGGTTGAAAGACCATTTAATAGGAAAGAAGAGTCTTCTCAACAAATAAGTGCTGGAATAAGTATGGATGCCTTTGCAAAGAATAAATTTGGAATTTGACGTCATATGAAATAAAAGAAATAACTCTAAATGAATCAAAGACCTAAACTTATGAACTAAAATTATAAAACTATTAGAAGAAAATATAGTTTTGAATATTTATGACCTTAAGTTAAGCAACACTTAGATATGATTTTTTTTGTTGCTGTTTTTTAGGGCCATATGTATGGCACTGGAAGTTACCAGGCTAGGGGTTGAATTGGAGCTGCAGTTGCCAGCCTACACAACAGCCACAGCATTGTGGGATCTGATCTGCATCTGCAGCCTACACCACAGTTCATGGCAACACTGGATCCTCAACCCACTGAGCAAGGCCAGGGATCAAACACGCATCTTCATGGATACTAATTGGATTTCTTTCTACTGAGCCATAATGGCAACTCAGATATGACATTTAAAGCAAAAATCAAAAAGCAGTCTTATTTCTGGGACATGCACAAGGACTATGGGAGTAAAAATAAAATGACAACTTCATAGAAATGCAAGGGAAGCAGTGGATGGATTCAGGAGAAAAGCATCATCCTATTTATAGCAAGAAGAAGAAACCGATAGCTGAAGGAGTTAAAGAGATGGGGACTTTTCATGAGGACATATTATGAGAAGTTGTTGGTTTTGAGAGTTTTAGGGGAATGATGAGAAGTGTGAAATTGAATAAAAGTGTGGGTATATACATATGTACAATGAGAAAAAAATCCTTCTAGGTATATAAGCAGAGAAATTTGAAGTTCTAATGATGACTGAGACAAACAAGGATATAAAAAATGGTTCTTTCCAGATAATTTATCTAAGAAATATGTCTATGTACTAACGATACCTTCTCCCTGGGACTGGCTGAAATCATGGATTGAAGACACACTATGACAGTGCATGAATGAGTGATTTACCAGGAAGGAGAAGTGCTATGGAAGCATCTTGTTTCGTGCTCTGTGGTATAGTCTAATCAAGAGAACATATAGAGGTCTAAAGAGAGTCTATTTGAATTCTGAATTTATTAATTTGTAATAAAGAACCCTATATTGGACCTTCATAAATGAGCCTCAGACCATAATAGTTACAGAACTGTCTTGGATTTGGTAGGAGAGCCCTGAGTATTGACCTTGATCAGCAGTTCCTTCATTAGGAAAGACTGAACTTTACTTCTCTATTTTTTTAATGAGGCTATGCCCATAAGGCAAAAAAACAAACTAGGCAAGCCTTTTCAGCAAAATATCTCTGATGTGCTTAGCGCAGTCTATGAAATTTAAAAAGGACCTAGGTAACTGGGCTATGAAGTCCTAACATCTCCACCTCTCCTACCTAACACATTCATTTTCAAATGTCAATGCTAATACTTTTCCACCTGAACTTGCTAAAATTGTGCAGAAGGATTATAGCCTTATCAATAAAGTCAGAATGAAAAAAATGCACTGCAATAATTAATTTTCAGATCCCATGAATTTCTATTGATTTGGAAGTACACAGTCAGGAGTAGTGAGAAAGTAATCTGCAATTTGTATCAGGGATGCCTATTTCAAATGCCTTTGTGTTCCAAAGCTGTTACATTGCAAAAATTAAGTGACCCTGCTTCGCGAATACTCACGAGAATCTCCCTAAATATTATGTTTTTCTAAAATCAGTTTTAAATGTAAGAATAATAGGTAATGATAATCTAGTAAAGTTGTGAATGTATATATTTTAAAAAAATGTAAGCAAACCTGTGAAGAGGGGGAAAAGAAAGAGAGATCATATTCAAAATGACCTTACAAGAAAACTTACATAAGGAAGGAAGGTTTTCTTGTAATTTTATCTGAGAATTTACCCTTTGGGCTTAAAAATGTCCAATTATTAGAATAATAAGGACAAGGGGAAAAAAACAGAACTATTGAAAAAAGAATGTTGCCTAGAGATACGGTACTGAATATTTCCATGTGTGCCTGAATTTTCAACTTAACTAGAATAAAAGTAGGTAAGTAAACCTAGAGAATCAAGCAAGTAATTACTATATAGATAGTTGCTTCAAACATGTTTATTTGGTTTCCTCTAAAATGTCTAATTCAGGCACTTTTACTTCTAGATTAAGTGTGAGTGGAATGAAGAGTAGAGGCAAATGTATAGCAAGGCTTTCTTACTCACCAGGGTCACACAACAGAAGAATACACAGGCTTCAAAAATACGGTTTCTGCCAGCAGAGAAATTGTTCTGTACTTGCAGAGAAAACGTATATAAAATGGTACATACAGAAATCTAAAATTGCTCATGAGCGTACTTGCAGTTCAACAATGCCCAAGGTGTGTTGGAGGAAACTATGGTACAAAAGGAATGTTACCTTCAGTAAGTGAAGGAACAAGGTCTAGAGAAGAGGTAAGTTTTGAGTGTAAGAATTTGACAAGGAAGAACCAGACAATGAAAACCTCAAGTACAATGAAAATATCACTGTTTTTGCTTAAACACTAGATGTGTGTTGAATTACACATTGATATGCCTGCATCTGACAAAATGGAAACATTTTCTCATTGATTTAGTAAGCCATTTTGAAAATGCATTTTTTTTCATTTCAGTTGACAAATCATACTAAGAAAATTGAAATTTCTCTGTAGTATTTCTTTAAAAAATAATAACACCTGTGAATTGCTTGTTTTTACAGTCTTTTCATTTTTAGAGTTGACTTCTAAAATGCAAAAACAAACACTTCCAGAATTAATTTTGCATACAGTTCTAAGAAGTTATGGATTTCTGAATCATTGTTGGACCAATACAACCACTTCAAAATCCCTGTGTTGTTACTCTTTCACTCATATTTTTTATAAAAATCAAAAAAAGAAATATGCACAATGAAATGCACAAATTTAACACTCAGGGAATTAACACATTAGGTTTTATGAAGGAAGATCTTCATTAATATATTATTTTTCCTCCAGTACCTTTAAAAGTTTTTCTTAGTGAAGAATGTGAGACAGAGACAAACATAGAATAATATCTGTGGATGCATATACCCATCACCTAGGTTCATCAATTATGAACTCATAGTGACTCATGTTGAATCTATGCCCTATTGACTACCTCTTCCTTATTTTGAGGCAAATCTCATTCACAACATAATTTCATTCATAAATATTTCACTACACATCTCTAAATGATAAAAACCTTTAGCTATTAGAAAAAGAGCATTGTCACACCAAAAATAATTTAGGAATTATTTTTTAGTGTAACCAAATTTACAATGAGGATTCAAATTTCCAATTGTCTTACAGAAGGCTTACTTATATTTATCATTTATTAGAATCAGGATTCAAATAATACCCACCCATGGGGATTGGTTGATATGTATTTTAAGTTTCTTTTACTCTGGGTCCCCACTCTCCCTTTCGTCCATGTCTCCCCTGCAATGTATTATTCAAATAAACTGAGTAATTTTCTTGTGGAATATTAGAAAATTAAAATTTTATTGACTGAACTTCCACAATATAGTTTAACATGCTCCTCTGTCCTCTGTATTTCCTATAAATTGGAAATAGGATCTGGAAGGTTGATCAGATTCAGATGTGATTTTAAGTCTTTTAAGGACTATTTCAATATGTATAACTGATTTACTTTGCTGTGTGGATGAAATTAACTTTGTAAGTCAACTCTATTCCAATAAAATGTTTAAAAAATACATTAAAGGCTGTTTCATATGTGATGTTTTTTTCCTTTAGGAGATAGAAAATATCTGGTTGTTTCTGGATTTTTTGGATGTAGCTGTCTTTGAGGCTGAATGCCTAGACTCATTTCTTGATGAGAGATTGAAAATAGTGCTTATTTAACATTATTTCATTTTATTCATTACTTCTCACTTATTTTGTAACTCAGTGATATAATTGGTATTTAGAAAGCAAAATAAATACTTGGCTCCTTCCCTTTATTCCCCATTTCCAAATAATGAACAGGTTGCTACTATCCTTTAATAATAATCTTTTTAATTAAAATGTCAGATCTGACATATTTGATGTGTTTTAATCAATTCCTTTTGTATTTACAGGTGATTAGATGTCTGCACCATTGGCCAGTGGGAGACTCTTTAAGGTGACACTTAAAGGTGACTGTAACTTGATTCTTTTTATTTACTATGAGAACATCCCTTGGTATTTTTCACATAATAGAAATCTAGTGAATAAATAAAAAAAGGAAAGCTAGTCATTAATCAATAGTCACTAACTGAGCACTGACTACTTGTAAGCCTGAAATTAGGAACATTAGGGGAGAACACAAAAACATTCTCCTTGCTACTCTAAGTGGAAAATAATTATGGAAATAAGACATGCATACGTGGTTTTTATAAAAGATGATGTGTCATTGAACCTGAAGATCAGTACCCAATGAGAGTCACAGATGACAGGTACCATGAATTCAAATAAAAAGAAAGTTTCCAAAGCACTAGAACGATAAGTTGCTGCTACTTCCTTTCAAATTATATCCAAAAAAGTCAAGGTGTTCCACTGTCAGGGTAGTAAACCTGAGATTAGGCTTTTGCTGAAAATTTCTGTTCTACTTGATCAAATTCGAACTCTAGTCTGAGTGCAATTTATGTCATCAAAATATGTAAAACCTTCAGCAATTTCCTGTTTTTTTCTCACTTGCTGCAAAGTCTTGTTTACCTATATATGTTCTCTGAATCTATACCTTTATATGATATCTAGTAATTAACAATGGTTAAATCTCTCTTCCAGTAACAGATTTCACTTTTGATTAGGCGCTGCTTCTTCCAGAGAGACTCTTGAGCCATTAGTTAGTGTTATAAACACATAAAAGGAGAGGTATGGCAGTATGGGGGAGAGAATTACTGATATTATTAAGTAATATACCTTTTAACGCAATGGAAATTTAAAATAAGACTTTGTCTCATCTTTGGCCGATTCCCCAAAGGCCTAGACTAATTCAATAAACATTCATTGTCCTCATGTCAAGAAATAAGTTCCTAAAGGAGCTAGTCAAAAACTGCAAAGAGTTTGTAAAACTATTCAGATTACCCTAACCTAATATCCTCCTCACAGGTATAAAAGACTTCAGGTGAGAAGGCTAGGAGGAAAATGAGAGTTTTGAAGAAAGCTGTTGATTTGCTGTGCGTTCTCTCTCTCCATAGAGAAGAGGATTGGTAGGCTTTTTAATCATCCCATGTCTGACCAGACAGGCTTCAAACGTACTCTTTAGAGAGTAAGCTATATTGCCTCAGGAGGTTGGGGATCAGTGGCTTGATTTCCGATGCACTCTGAGAAATCTCTATGGTAGAGCCTGGGCAAAAAGAGAATTTATTTGGAATATCTAATCCCTGTGCTATTTATATTCCCAGCCATGGGGAAAGGTACAGGAAGACTTCTTCCTCAATTCAAATCAAAGGAGAATTTCAGGAGACAATTCAGTGAGCCTGAAAGTTATCCTTTGGATTATAAGGGCTGCAGTGGCTAGTGCTTTACTTACACATGAATGTCTGAAGGTGAGACTCTAGGTCTGCAGGTACCCCTTCCTGAACTTTGGAGTATGGAGGGCTGTGTGGAGGGTCAAGTTGTATTTTCCTTCATATTTTCTGGAAATTTTATGTGGATCCTGAGAAAGTGAAGTGGACTGAGGTCTTCTTACAAAGTCCTGCAGAAGATGATCATGGAGAGGGATGAAGGGACTCCAAAATAACAAATAGGGGAAGTGTCATAACTAACAACTATGGAGACAGTCATAACTGGGCAGCCAAAGGAGAGGCATTACTCAGGACAAGGGAACTGAAGCCTAGAGGATATTTGAAGAAACTTCAACATGGCCCCACAAAAAAATCCTCTTTGGTCAACTCACACCTAGAGGGCACAGATACCAGTGCACTTGTATGAGCCAGGTGAAGCTTTGCCCTTTTCCTCCTAAGCTCTTCTCCCTGAAGTCCAACACTGGAAGAGTTAAGAATCAGCAGCTAGCTAGTGGGAGATGTGATAAATAAAAAGAAGGAAGACAACAAAGACTCCATTTTCTCCTGCAGCCTCTCAACCTTGAAGCACTCTGAATCATAGGGAGGGAAAAGGTATTACAGTTGAAAGATCTCAGAGTTGTTATGTCACATCCTTAATGCCAGAACATGAAAAAAAGTTCTTTTTTATGGTCTAAAAATTACTGAGCAAACCAAGGAACCTGACTGCGATGAATCCAGGTACTGCAGAAAAGGGGATCCATGGCAAGATTAGTGGTAAAGAGTGAGGAAAAACATTGCTTTTGTAGCTGTGCTCTTTTCAAAACCTAGACACATTTAACTATTTGTTCCAAAAGTTATGGAGTAAAGGAAGAACCCATGAAGAAACCACAGGTGATGGCACTAATTATTCCCAGAGTTTGTGGCAGAAATTCCTAGTTCAGGCCACTCGAGGAAATAACACTATAGTTTATTCTATTAGACTTAAAATTATTCTAACTTTGTATATGACAGGCACTGCTTTAAGTTCTGGGGTATGAAAACAGATAAGACACAAAGGTCTATGCTTTAATAAACTTTAAATTCTAGCAGGTGCAGATAGTTGACAAACAGGAAAATTAAAAATCAGGACTTGTAAATAGCAATAAATGTTGCAAAAAACAAAAATGGGAAATGAAATAGACAATGACGGTGTGTGTGGGAGGGCATTAACAGAGATAATCATTAAAATTTCTCTGCGAAGATGATTCACGAGCTGAAATTTGAACTGACAAAATCCAGAGATTAAAAATCTGGAGGATGGGGACTCATGGTACAAAGAATGTCAGATATAAAATGCCCTGAGACAGGAATAAAAGAGGGTATGTTCAAGAAGTGACAAGAAACCAACATGGCTAGAGCAGATGAAGTTGGAGGAACAGTGAAGTAAGACTGGAAGAGGCAAAATCAGAGAAGGTCTTAGCACAATAATGCTGTGCTAAGTATTTTTGGTTTATTTAGAGGTCAGAGTTAGGGTCACTGTGCAGACCAGTTACTGAAATTAACAGACAGGACCATGTGAATTCACAAGGTGGTACCATACACGTGGCAGCCTTTTGAATTAGAATAAAGCATGAAACATGCCACAGTAAATTTGTATACAGGTAAAATATTGACTTACTGCCCTAGGCACCACATGATCCTTGAAATATTCCCGCTTATATGCTGTAATTACTACTGAACACAATTCAAAGCACATCATCATCCATCTATGTGTCATGGGCCTGTTGAGGCATGAACTCCAACTAGAAAGAATCATCTATCTCAGACATACTTGCCTCTAATATGTTACTTCTTGACCTTAGTAGTGAGGACATGAGTTCCCGAGTTAGACTACTGAATATAGTTATCTGGAAAATGATGGCTGACAAAATATTCAAAGTCTATCTAAATAAGATAGCTGATTGGTTTTAAAGCATTGCTTCCCTAGCAGAGCTCTTTGTTGGGGCTGTGTTGTTTTAGAATCACCTGTCATGGCAGGATATAGTGTTAATATATTTTCAATAACCCCAGAGCCTATGCATCTTAATTAGAAGGTAAATGATTAAGAATGAAAAAATCAGAATTTGTTGTAGCATTATAAATCTCTCATATAAATGTTCTTATATATATATATATATTATTTTGTAAATGTTCATTCTTACATTAATATGTTTTATACATTTCTACATAATTATACAAAATGTATGCATATCTTTCTATTCTTTTTCTGCCCTTACACAGCTATAAAATTCTCTCCCAAGCTCATTAATGAAGAGAATAAAGATCCACCTTGCTATGTTTTGCCTTAGGCAGACATATATCATCTGTCCTATTCTATTCCCCCAATTCCTATGGAAGGATGAAATGCAAAAATGCCATATGGGATTAGCTGTGATTGGCAATGCACCTTCTAAAAAACAAAGATTAACACTTAAACTACCAACAGGAGAGTGTAAGATTCTCATAAAACCCAGAATGGTGTCTCAGAGGGTTAGTGGTTAGAAAAGCCTTTGGACTGATTCTTGTGTTTTATTTCACAGAGAATTAGCCTGCAGAGATCTAGAAATCTCTATTGTAACTTCTGAGGCTCCTTGAAAATGTTTTAACTTAATCTCTCCTTCCTCACCAAAGTCCCAATAAATCTCCCAGGGCTGTCAGCTAGAGAAAAAAGCTCCTAGAGTGCAGACTTCTTTAATACCAGACCACTCTTCTCAAACTTCTCAAATTCTACCTGTTGGTCCCTAATGGCCCCAGGAATGGACAGAACCTAATGCTATGAATTCCTCTATGGGGGAAAGGCTAATGATCATTTCTGGTTTACTATGTTTGAAGTCTGTGTGTGAATTCATCAGAATTTTTTGCTTATTTTTAATGTCTTGATTCTTTGAATTCTTTCTGGCATTCACTAAAATCCTATCAGTGTTAGAGATGTGTAGATAATTGTTAATCCAGGTAATACTCAGTGGGTACTTTTCAGCAGCTAGTGAACCTGCTTCTGTTGTTGCTTTCCAAGAGAGTTAACTGAGCCCAGGGACAACTAGACTAGGACCAGGGTCATGGCTGAGTGCATTCTGAATCATTCTGGTTCTGTCACTGATAGTCTCTGTGACCTCATCCTTGGTTTTCCTTTGTGTGAAATAAGGAGCATACAGAGTAGATGTTCAATAAATGTTAGTCTCTACCACCTTTTCCTAATTGAGACCTTTCTAATTCTGAAAAGTACACTGGTGAAACAATATTTATGGTTACCCTTACAAGCAAGAGTGCACAGAGCTGCTTTGTATAACATATGCTACATGGTGTCTACTCCATTATCACCATAATGAATCTTTGCTTCAGTGGCACTGTTTGCTACCTGCTCTGTATTCGCATGTTTTGCACTTGTTACTTTTCAATCTCCTTCACTAAATTCTGTGGTTAATAAAGTCAAAGCTGTCCTTCACTCCATTTCTACTTCTAACATGGCACCAGCCAGTGGGAGGCTCCCAATAACATTTTTAATTGAATTTGATTGTCATCAAATGAATGGAACTCAATTCTAATCGGAATTAGAGGGTTGTTATCAGATTACATCAGAATGAAAGATAAATTTTCACATTAAGATATTTACATTGTTGCTTTTGGCTGCAACATCCATTTAATAAATGGCCTTAACTTCTCTGAGAACTTAGTTTCCAGTCTGTAAAATGGCAATAGGTAATGCTGATTTTCCATAGAACACAGAATATCAGTTAAGACAATAGATGGAAGAACACTATGTATGTATGAGGATTAATTGGTTTTTCTATCCACTATGTTTCTAGAACTTTGTTTCTTTGGTTTATTCTCCATAGCCATTTGTGCAAAGATAATGATGACTTGCAAATACTAAAAAGTCAGTATCAAAAAAACAAATAATGCAGTACAAAAATAGGAAGAAGATCTGAATAGACATTTTTCCAAAGAAGACAGACAGATGGCCAACAGGCACATGAAAAGATGTTCAGCATGCTAATTACTAGAGAAATGCAAATCAAAACTACAATGAGATAATACCACACTATTGTTGGAATGGTTATCATCAAAGTATACAAAAGCATTGGACAGGATGTGGAAAAAAGGAACAATTGTACACCATTGGTGAAACTGTAAATTGGTACAGCCACTGTGGAAAAGAGTATGGAGGTTTCTAAAAAAGAAAACTGAAAGTAAAACTACCATATGATCCAGTTATTCCACTTCTGGGTATATATCCAGAAAAATAAAAAATGCTAACTGAAAAAGATACATGGACCCCAATGTTTAGAGCAGAAGCACATTCAAAATAGCCAAAATATGAAAGCAACCCAAATGCCCATCAATAGATGAATGGATAAAGTGAATAAAGAAGCTGTGAGATAGATAGATAGATAGATAGATAGATAATATATATTATATATATAAATATATCATATAAAATGGTATGTTAGCCACAAAAAAAGAATGAAAATTTGCCATTTGCAGAAAAGTATATGAACCCAGACAATATTGTACTTAGCAAATAAGGCAGAGAAAGATAAATGCTCTATGATATCACATAGATGTGGAATCTACAAGTTAATATATATGAGTATATATGCAAAACAGAAAGAGACTCACAGATATAGAAAACAAACTAGTGGTTGCCAAAGGGAAAAGGAAAGGAGGGAAGGGAAAATTAAAAATATGTGATTAAGTGATATAAACTACTGTCTAAAACAGATAACAAACATGTATTGTATACCACAGGCAAATGTAGCCATTATTTGGCAATAAATTTTTTGCACTCTATATTTCTTGAAACACAGTTTATACACAATATTATGTTAGTTTCAGATATAATACATAGTGATTTGACATTTGCAAACATGATAAAATAATCACTACCATATATCTAGAAATTATTTGTCCTCACACAAAGTTATAACAATACTAATGACTATGTATGTCTTCTTTGGAAAAAATGTCTATTCAGGTCCTCTGAGCATTTTAAAATCAGATTTATTTTTGGCCACACCATGGCAGGTGAAATTCTCAGGCCAGGGATCAAACCCACTCCACAGCAGTGAACCAAGGCACTGCAATGACAATACCAGATCCTTAACTATTGCAACACATGGGGAATCCAGAATGTTTTTAATTTTATTAGAGTATAGTTGACTTACAATGTTGTATTCATTTTAGGTGCACAGAAGAAAATCATTTATACATACACATATATCCATTCTTTTTCAGATTTTTTCCCATATAGATTATTACAAAATATTAAGTAGATTTCCCTGTACTATAGAGTAGGTCCTTGTTACTTATCTATTTTATATGTGTATATGTTAATCCCAACCTCTAAATTTATGCCTCCCCTTCACATTTTCAGATCCACCTCCTATAGCAATGAAAATAAAAGCAGAAATAAACAAATGGGACCTAATTAAACCCGAAAGCTGTTGCATACTGAAGGAAACCATAAAAAAAAGACAACCCATGTAATGGGAGAAAATATTTGCAAATGAACCAATCAACAAGGGATTGATGTCCAAAATATACAAACATTTCATACAGCTTTATATCAGAAAACAACCCAATTCAAAAAAAATGGTCAGAAGATCTGAACAGATATTTCTCCAAAAAAGACAGAAAGCTGTCAAAAAGCACAAAAAGGGATGTTCAGCATTGCTAATTACAGAAGTTTAAATCAAAACTATAATGAGGTGTCACCTCATACCTGTCAGAATAGCGATCATCAGAAAGTCTACAAATGATAAATGTGGAGAGGATGTGGATAAAAGGGAGCTCTCCTACACTGTTGGTGGCAATGTAAACTGGTACAACCGTTATGGAGAATAATATAGAGGTGCCTCAAAAAACTAAATATAGAACTACCATATGATCCCACTCTTGAGCATACATTTGGAGAAAATCACACTTCAAAAAGATACATGCACTCCAATGTTCACTGCAGCACTATTTACAATAGCCAAGACTTGGAAGCTACCTAAATGTCCATCGACAAAAGATTGGATAAAGTAGATATGGTACATGTACACAATGGAATATTACTCAGCCATTATAAAGAATGAAATAATGCCATTTGCAGCAACATGGATGGACTTAGAAATTATCATACTACGTGAAATAAATCAGACAGAGAAAGACAACTATCATTTGAGATCATTAATATATGGAATCTAATAAAGATGATACAAAAGACCTTATAAATGGAAACAGACTCACAGATTTAGAAGCCATACTAAATATAATCAACTGTGATGAAAACTAAAAATAATGAATCACTATGTAGTACACCTAAAACTAGTATAATACTGTAAATCAACTACACTTCAACTAAAAATTTATTTAAAAATCAGAAAATCCTTGGAAAAAATTTGTTTTTTCTTCACTTTTGTCTTTAGCCCACTACCAATTTTGTACTTTGCTAACATGTTCAGAATGTCTTAGATTTTATTACAACTTTGGAAAATACCAGCACTAAAAACTCCACCTGCCGATTTTTTTTCCCATCAACAGCTATTCAACCAAAACTATGAACTAATAATCATTACTACTTTGTCTAACCCAATTTTGAACAGGTATTTTTTTTTCTCACAAATAAAGTATGTAGTTTAGAAGGAAGACTATACATGCTAATCTACTCTGCACTGTCAGACTTTAAAAAAAAAGGGTTGGACTGTGGCAAGATGATGGAGGAGTAAGAGGTCACGCTCACCCTCTCCCACAAATACATCAAAAAACACATCTAAATATAAAACAAATTGCACAAATCATCATCTGAATGCTGATTAATTTAAACCTCCAAAAACTGCAAGAAACCCTTGAAATAACTGGGTAGAACAAGTGAAGAAAAAAAAGGTGAGAGAGAAAAGCAATTAGGACCATAACCAGCACTCCAGGGAGGGAGCTGTGAAAAAGAAAAGTTTCCTGGGAAGAAACCTAAACAACGATCAGCAGATCAGTGAAAAAGAAAAGTTTCCTGGGAAGAAACCTAAACAACGATCAGCAGATCAACAACCAACGGAACTACAGGGACATCAAAGCCTGAGAAAAACTCAGCAGCTGGATTGAGATAGGAAAATCGGAGTTAGAGACCTGAATACCTGTGCAGACACCACAGCCTGAGGCGCCGGGCAGTGCCTGGGAGCTAAGACACAGGTTCCTAAGGTTAGTCCCTGCGAGAGGGGAGAGGTCGGTGGCCAAAGCTGTTGTGGGAATAGGACAAGGAACAGTGATATTCTAGGATTTGTGGAGAGCAAAACCAGGACTGAGGGAACTGAGGAAGCCTGGTCCCGCAGGGGAGGCAAGCCTCCATTGTTAGGGAAGAGGAGAGGAGGAGGGGCTGGACGCCATAGGAAGCGACTTGAACTAGCACACAGGGCAGGGTGACGATGACCCGCCAAAGAGAGCGGAAGTGGGGAGGAGCCAGTGGAGGCTACAGCTGCGGCAGCAGGAGTGGAGCCATGCCTTGAAGCCCGTGGGCAGAGCGCGGTGCCAGGTTGTGGATCCAGGTGCCTGCGCCAGCCAGCATCAGCAGGGGTGGTGGGGCCCTGGGCCGATCCACGGACCTAGGTGACTGCATCAGCCCACAGAGCTGGTAGCTCTGGTGGGCAGAGCATTACGCCACCACACGGAGCTAGCTTTTGCAGAGGAGTGGGGCCAGGGCCAGCCGCTGCCGCCCGCCACAACAGATGAGAAAGCATCAGTGGAAGGGTGGAACAAACGCCAGCCTGCTGAGCCAGCCTCTGACGGGTACCGCTTGTGGTTCCAGTCACCTCAAAGAGGACTTTGCAATCGAACACTAGTTTTCCGTGGCTCTCACTCCCAGGGGAAATCATACTTCCTGCTGCTGCTATTGCCAAACGCTTAAGACAACCTGGTAGATCTGCCTAGAGCTCGCGATCACTTCCCAGGGCTGGGCAACTAGGAGTGGACAGTGCCACCTTCCTGCAATTGAGAGTGTGAAGACTAGGCTCCCACTGTCGACTTTAGCCATTCATACACTCTCACAGAGAACACTCAGAGTACCACTGAGATAACAGCCTGCGCATTCCAAAGAAATAGACATCAAATAGTCAAACTCCTACACCAAAAGTAAATACTAACCCCACCAAAAAATACAAAGGGGAGCTCCTCCCTAGAAGTAGCCTTCCAAGTCTACAGCATGGCCTCCCCAAACTCACAGAAAAAGAAAACCACAAACAAGATGAAGAAGCTCAAAAACCATTCCCAGTTAAAAGAACAGGACAAGTCTTTCAAAGCAGCCAGCAATGAAGCTGACCTCTGTAGTCTGTCAGAAATGGAGTTCAGAAGGGAGGTAATGAAAATACTTGAAGAATTAAGGCTGAATATCCAGAAATTAAGAGAAGATGCAAACAGCAATGCAGAGTCCTTTAGAAAGGAGCTAGAAATCATAAGGAGGAGCCAGAAAAAGCTAGAAAACTCATTTGCAGAGATGCAAACTGAGCTAAAGGCAATAAAGAGCAGTTTGAATAATGCAGAGGAACGAATTAGTGATGTAGAAGATAGAAAAATGGAAATCACGCAATCAGGACAGCAGACAGAAAATCAAATTAAAAAACATGAAAGCGATTTAAGAGATCTCTGGGATAATATAAAGAGGCGTAATTTACGCATAATAGGAATTCCTGAAGGAGCAGAAAAAGAAAAGGGCATTGAAAAAATATTTGAAGAAATTATGTCTGAAAACTTCCCAAATCTGAAGGAATCTGACATCAGGATACAGGATGCTCAGAGGGCCCCAAACAAGCTAAACCCAAACAGACCCACACCAAGGCATATTATATTAAAAATGGCAAGAATTAAAGATAAAGAGAGGATCCTAAAGGCAGCAAGAGAAAAGCAAAGCATTAAGTATGAGGGATCCCCCATAAGGCTGTCAGCTGATTTCT